>JAZKJV010003672.1:0-364709 GCA_037367405.1 Ottelia alismoides
TAAGATTGCAAGAGAGAGAGATGGTGGAACATGGGGTGTCACCAAAATTGACATAGTAAAATGGCACCCATTGAATGGATGACCATTCAGGAACATGTACACCAGGGTTTGTATGTGGTGGATGACATGAAACAAGTTGGTGGTTTTTTTTTCCGGAAGTTCTAAGAAAAAAATTAGGAATTAAAAATTCAGTGAGGCTTTTGAGGAATGAAATAGTCAAAAGGCGGTGAGATGCTTGAGCTTGCAACGACATGAGACAATCATGACATTCATCGTGACCAATGAACTCCGTCAAGTCATGTAGGGTTGGTCCAGAGTTGGAGCACCCTAGAATGCAATAAATCACTGAGCCATCCACCATGAAGCTACGTGAGTGGACGGTAATACGAAGATGGTAGTTGAGGTAATCACTGAAATCGATCATATTCACGTAAAATTCACTGATAACTAGCAAGCAGCTTGTTATCAATCAATGATGATCAATCATATGGATTTAATTATCAATATGGCATTTGCTGTTTGATCTGGAAAGATGTGAGACTCAAACTTTCTAGTTGAAGAAAGAGCGTGGGTTGAGTTTATGGCCAAAGGTCTCGTATATAGAGGCGATGGTTGAGAGAAAAAACATGGGATCGAGTGATTTTGACAGGATTAGTTCCAAAAAAATGTGATTTGAAAAAAAAACACCGAAAAGAAAGGATCCTAAGGAAGATTTGCCGAATAGGGACAAACTAGGGCGACAAGGTACGTTTTCATAAATTGAGTTTCCACAAAAATCGCATTTAAAACCAAATTCAAATTTGCCCCAGAAATGATCTAATAGGTATATAAGCTAAATGGTTTATCACATGTGTTTGAACAGAAGAATCTGATTGTTAGATCAATGGTGCATTTTTTAGAAATATCCTTTAAACAAATACTTAATAAATATCTCTTAAATTACACGACACTCGGTCTCTTCTAATCTTCTCAAACCGAGATGAATCTAGTGGTTTAGTAAAAATGCCTGCAAGTTTGCTTTCAATGGAAATTGTTGTATTAAATATTTATTTAGGTTTTAATTGGAAAACTTATGTAATTACAATTGGAATTAATTTGATTTCAATTGGGAAACTAAATGGTTTGGAGGGAAAGTTGGGAATTCCCAAATTTGAAACAAGGATGAGTTTGGTTGAAGTTTAGTACCATACCTTAGAGATCTAAAATTCTGGTAGACTTATATATGAGTCCCCACCTCAAGCTCTTGTAGCAATAGTAGAGAGGAGGAATGGAGGACCACACACACGCGCGCGCTCCGCTCCGTCTCCGGCTCGGGCTCGGGGAGAGTCAATTCGGACCTCGGATCTCGATACTTTTGTTGCGGGATTCATTTGGTTGTTCGATTTAAATTAATCAGACATATTAATTTGATTTCGATCACATTGGGAATCGGACTTGATCCAAACGGCTCGACTTAGCCGCGGTTTTGGAATCCGAAAGGACACGACCGTTGAGGGGCATTTTCGGAAACCGAAGGGACCACACGCCAGGGCACGCGAGCTCCCCTATTTATACCCCTCACCCGACGCCCGCTTTTCTTCACTCGCAAGAAAAACTCGACGTCCCTCTTGTTCTCTCTCTCTCTCTCTCGCCTGCGACCTTGTTTCTTCTCAGCTGCTAGTTCTCGGAGGTGCTTTCGAGGACGGTCTCGTCGGTGTGCGCGGACGAAGACCGTGAACCGTCGTCATATCCTGGGAGCGGATCGCTAGTACCCTTCGCACCGATATTGTGGGGGCGAAATCCTCTCTAAGGACAGTCCATTTCATGGACGCTTCGGTGAATTCTAAACTGATCTTTTTATTCATTTGCCTGTTGCAATTTGTTTATTACTTACCCTTTTCTGGATCACGCCCGTTTGTTTGTTTCAGTGTCATTAATCGATTACTGTTTGCTTATTGTAATCGGATAATGGATTGGATTTGCATGTTATTAATCTTAATAATCTATAATATTGATCTGTCAATCCAATGGAATCCGTATGATTACTGTTTAATATATGCATGATTGATCCTGATTTCAACAAACATATTCCAAATAGATTTCCCTCTTTTAGAACAGTCTCATGTAGAAAATGATGCCTACCATCAATATGCTTTTTCTAGAGTAATTGACAGGGTTCTTGGCTAGATTGATAGAATTGGTGTTATAACTGAGGATGTGATTTTAGCTAAAAATCAGATCAAATAGAGAGAGTATTTTCTTCATCCAAAGTAACTGGGAACTTGCGAAAGTTGTGGCTATATACTCTGCTTCAATACTTGTCATTGATGTACAAGTTTGCTTTTCAGAAAAAATCAAGAAACAAGACATTCCCCATTAATTGATAGGTCACGCTTGTACTTTTTTAAGCCAATCCGACTACCAGCATAATACATGTCTATATGCAAATAAATCCATGGAATGCGTTCTAGTATACAAAAAACTTTAATCTTGAGTAAGAATAAAATAGTGAAAATCCTTTTAACAACTTTTATATGACATTTTTTGTGAAGATTGAAAATGCATTGCTAACCTTGTATTGACAAGTATATTGGATTTGCTTGCAGGTAGAAAGATAAGAGAACCAACCATACACCTATAGAGTTTTTTTCCTATAGGTTTTCTAAACTTGTCGAGGTCAAGGTGTGAGGTCGGAGAAAATAGAGTTGACATCCTGAGAACTTCTCCATCCCAAATCTCTTGATGATATCGTTAATGTACTTCTGCTCTGAAAAGAATGTAACATGTTCAGGTTGTGTCTTCTATGACCCTAGAATGAAGTTTATTTTTCCCATCATGTTCATCTCAAATTGTTACTATATATCATTAGAAAATTCCTTGCATATAGATGTATTTGTGTAACCAAAACACATATCATCAACATAAACTTGCATAATCAAAATACTGAACTAAACAAATTTAACAAACAAAGTATAGTCTATTTTTCTAATTTAAATTTGAGGGGAGTGGACAGTTTTTGTTTGTCATACCACTCTCATGGAACTTGCTATATCCCATATAGAGCTTTCCTAAGCTTGAATATGTGATCTGGTCTAGTGGTGTCCTCAAAGTCGAGGGCTATTTAACATATACTTCTTCTTTAATAAAGTTATCCAGGAAGGGCTTCTCTATTCCCTTGAAACAAGCAAATGCTAAAAGCATTCTTGTTGACACATTCTTTGTGACATAAGCATATGTTTCATCGAAATCGATGCTTTCTTGATGAGTATATCCGTGTGCAATAAGTCTTGCTTTGTTCCTGACAATATTCCATGACTCATCCCATACTTGATTTCTTTCAAACTAGACAAGTTTTTCTTACATTACCATTAATCAAGATTCATCATTGCATGCATCATCAACCAAGAATACAAAAGCAGAGAGACCTAATGTATAGCATGTGATTTGATGTCAACTCCCATTGATACATCTCCACTTACCAGCTCTTTGGAATGATCTCTATGAATCACCTCTCTCTATTTAATTAATTTGTTCATATTACAATGCAGATAGAAAGTGAACTGATAAAAATTACACAAAAATACAATTTTTATCGTGAAATAATTTATGGATTTTTTACAAGGTAATAACACATTATTAGTCTGTTTAATTAAGAAATATATTTTGTTAATTTATTAATTTTAGGGGTATTTATCGATTATTTTGTTCAGAATATTCAAGCTAAAGTTCAGGTATATTGAATAACTAATTCATCACTCTAGTAAAACTAAAGTCCTTGTGTAGATTGTAAGAATTCTCTTTCAAGGTATACTTGAAGGATCATCTGATTGAGCTCTTCTTACTCATTTTCCAATTCATGTGGTTGGGGAGCTTTATCAAGTTCTCCTCAAACGAAATGTTGACTACTTCCGCGTAGTCATTGTTTTCTTTTTGATATCTTATAACTTTTTCTTTGTAAAGGGTATCATATACCTTCTTCAGTTTTGGATTAAACTTATCAAATCTTTCCTTAATCTTAAAAATAAAACATTTACTTTCAATGACATGAAAATAGCCTATTTTTAGGGAATGTAGCTAAAAAAGAATCTTCTTTATTCATGGTTGGATCGATGTCCAATTGAAACTACGATTTTCAGTGTGCTAAATGTGTGATTTTAAGTATGATGGGTGCACACGCGGAAATCGAGTTATTCAAACAAAATTTCATTCAACCATAAGCTAAGAGATATAATATTAATGTATAAAGCGAGTAGAGCATAGATCCACGGTGTCTCGAACAAGTTATGTATAATTTCATTTATTTTAGAGGCATTTTTGACTTTATTTATTCAAATTGAATATTATTATTATTGTTCTCAAGCCTTAAAATGTGTTAAAACTTATGTCACTAGATTCTAGACATCACAAGGATCACACAAGATTTTTTTTTGAAATTTTTCGAGTTTTGCTATTTTTGGTGATTTTTTGAATTGCCACGGACATGTGTAATTTAATAAAAATCAGGGACTTGGATTTAAATAAAACTAAAACCTATCGACGTAAGTGTAATTAAATAAAATCATCTCAATAAAAGTGAATAATCATCTTTTTTATTATTTAATGGGCAAATTGCAAAGAAGGTTATTCTAATTTTAGAATATACAAAATAGTTCTTAAAGGACTAAATTGAAAAATACCAAAACTATAAATCAGGGCATGGAATTTGAGCATGAACATAATATGCTGAAATTGTGAATTTTGCATTAAAAAAACCATTTCACGTATTTGTAATTTCGTCCTAAGCCAATAAAAAACTTAAAAGGAGAAAAAAGGCAAAATGCCTCTTCGGGCTACTGCCACACACGGCGTCGCATGGCGATGGTTGGCCAAAACTAAGGCTGGAAAGACGATTGCGCAGCGAAGGGTCGTGGAGGTGCGACAGCTTGACGGCAGGGTGGGGGAACGGTGACGCAGCTGTCACCGGCGTCTGAGGGACGAAGGAGATATAAAGGTGGTGGAGCTCGGGTCCCCGACCCAAGATGGGTTCTCGCTAGCGTTGGGTTCGCCGGAGCGTGAGGCTCCGGTGATGGATTTCTTGGGCGTGAAGCCCCGGTTTGGTCTCCCATTTAAGCTGCAAATGGCGAGACTTCTTATAGCGATTGCTGTCGACAACGATTACGTGGAGAAGGGGAAGTGATGGCACACCCATTCGCTGGTGTTACAGCTGGAGACGGAGATGTAGTTCATCGGTGGGCATCCCCGGCGGGCGGTTACCAGAGAGACAGAGAATGGGTGCAGCATCGGGAGCTATCGTCGTTGGATCCGGAACAATTCAAGGGCAAGGGATAGTGGGAGGAGAGCAGATCGGGAGTGGGCTCGAACTGCTCGACGAAGATCGAGTGGTTTCACACGAAATTTTGATTTTTGTGGGGTCTTTACCGTGCGAACGGTTTTATCTTTATCAAGAAGCTCGGACACACTCCCGAATTACATCATCTATGTTGTACAGAAGAGGATCTGCTCTATTACTGATAGGGCAAAGAGTGAAGGGTCTTTATTGTGCTTTATTTTGCTGTTTTGATTCTGAAATTCAACCTTATAAATTAAATCTTAAATTAATGCTCTACGTATCTTTCAAATTTCGCCCAAATCAAAGGTTATTTGCTATTTTGTCTTAATGTTTAAAGATGCGAGCAATATTTAAGCAACTTAAATTCCAGCTTAAAAGCAATCAAAGTCGTAAAAAAAAGAGATTACATGAGATCCGTTGTAACTCTCGTTACAGCTTCAAGAGATGTGTAGGTGAAATTTTGGGGATCACAACTTCTGTTTTTACAGAGGGAGAGAGAATTAGTGGAAATTAACAAAAAAATTGCTTGTTATGAGCATGGCCTTTTGGTCGGGAAAAAATGAGGACTTAGGTAGATGTATATACATTATAGGGATTTTTACATCTATAACTCTGAATAATTTCACAATAACATTCATAACCCTATATAATCGTGAATTACAAGAGAAACCTCGAGCAATGCTTAACTCTCACATGACATAATCCTATGTTATGTTCCGTTTGAGATACCCATTATATTTGACGATTTTCGTCAAAAAAGGAAAAAATACCCCTGATGTTCATTCTTATTTGCAAAGCATGGCCCCCAACCCCTCTCCCTGATTCGACCGACCACCTCCGCACCCCCTCCCGCCCCCGGTCGACCGTGACCACTTCTGCAAGCCTCCCCACCCCCACCCTTCGCCGGCCACGACCACCTCTGCAAAGGCCACCCATCCCCCGACCCACCTCCCCCGTCGAGACCCACCTCTACAAGACACACCCCATGGCCTCCCCCCCCCCTCGACCGACCTGCAAGGCTCACCCCTCGTCTGTCGTCGACCAACCTGCAAGCACCCCCTCCCCTGGCGATCGAAGACCAACCTACAAAGCCCCCCCCCCCCCCCCACGAGCGACCTGCAGGTAGGGTTGGGCATCGGATCGGGTCGGGTTTGAGTTGGCCCGACCCAAGCCCATTTAAGTATATGGGGCTAATGGGTCGGGCCTAGGCCCATTTTATTTTAAAAAATTAGGCCCAAGCCCAAACCCGACCCAAACAAAATGGGTCGGGGTCGGGGTCGGGTCGGGCCGGCCCAATTTAACACCTATGTATACCAATATCATGTCTTCCATTCTTCTTGCATTTGTGTGGTTGTTTCTTATGCACGTCGCTAACTAATTTGTGATTTAAACATTAGTTGTATGTTAGAAATAGAAATGTGATAAAAATATGGCGACTTAAACCACCATTCAATTCACCATTACATATTCTATTGTAGATGCGGGCACTATGACCCAATACAAATGGATACTTACAGTTGTACATGCTCTAACACTTGAGGATACAGATTCCATTCTTGCATATTAATGTAATAATCTTGCATATTAATGTAACAATATCCTCAATCCACGTTAATGGATATGATTATTAATGTGTCTAAGCATTTATTCTACACTCGAATAAGGATATTAAAGTTAGAACATGGTATTTGGAATGAACGTGAATATAATTGATATAATTATACCGTACTAGATATGAATATACTTGCTTTAAAATGGGTCGGGCTATCGGGCTAACGGGTTTGGGCCTTCTCAGGCCCAAACCCGGCCTGATAATCAATATGTGCTCATTTTAGGGCCCATGGCCCGCCCATTAAATTTCGAGTTTGGGTTTGGGTCGGGCTGGCCCAGCCCAATGCCCAAGCCTACCTGCAGGCCCCGCCCCCGACAATCGACAAAGCCCCCCTCCCCCCGACCGTCGTGCAGGCCCCTCGTCCCCGACCTCAAAGCACACCCCACCCCAAGCCCGAGTCCTGCTGTCACCATCCAATGCTCCTCTACCTCCTCCACCATCACCAAGCCTCAACAACGCCTCGCCCGTCATTGTGCTGCATTAAGAGAAAGATATGGGATATTTTCTTATTTAGGTTAACTTCAGCCATTAGATCGGTGATCAGTTATACTAACTAAATCATTTGGTTGAGTTAATGAAGTAAAATAACGGAAAGTTATAGGCGTAAGACGACACACACTACAAACAGGAAGGCCTTTTGGGACGCTTATTGGGGACAGTCAATGAGCAACCGTCCCCTATAGTAGCATAGGGGACGGTTGTCATTTGACCGTCCCCTCCGTCGAGTATTCGCGACGGTCGGTACTGACCGTCTCAGTTAATTGACCCTTTGGCGACGGTATATAGATGATGAATCTCGGATTCATCACTCTAAATCTCATTTATTAAGCTCAAATCCCTCAAAATCATCAGCATTTCTGCATTTACCCTGCATAAGTATCATTCATACATGTTTTCATAAGAATTGCATTTTATCCATAATTTTTGCACAAAATAAAAAACCAAATAAATCAAGCCAAAAATGGCCTGTAAATAGCCTAACTTCCCTGATTTTTAACTCATTCATGCTAACTCCGAATAATCCACAACCATCGTATACATATCACTAACAAGAATAAATGAAAAATACAAAAAATTCACTAACCCAAATAAGTGGATCGAAAGCCCAAACCCTAGTTTCAGGATTTTCGGACTAAAAGACACATATCTTCCTCATCTAGTGTCCGATTTGATCATACTCACTTTTGAACTAATGTACATTCAATTACCTTCAAAACAAGACCAAGTTCAAGTGAATCGGAGCTCATATGTGAAAGTTGGGTTTTGGGCCTCTTTTGTACATTGTATATTTTAGCGATTTTTGACCTCATATTTTATGTGCATATTAATAAAAATCCAAAAAAATAGATTTAGGTGTATTCATTTATCTTTGATTTGTCTATATTTTTTCTGGATTTTTTATCTGATTTAAAAATAAAAAAAATTATAAAACCCAAAAATCAAGGTATTCTATGTACATGGGATTCCCCAAAAATTCACTTTGTGCATTTTATCGAGTTCTGTTTTGATGTCTTCATAAAAGTTGTAGATCTCATCGAGATGAGCAACTTTCATGAAGAAACTTTTTCGATCCGAGGTCATTTACTATTTCTTTTTTGTTTTACAAAATATTTTTCTTTCGATTTTTCTGGTGATGACACGTGGCCGCCCTTGGGGTCGCCACGTGTCAGAGTTTTTTTATGCGTTATATATTCGTTTATATATATAAAAATTAAAAAATTAAATAAATAGCCATCGCACGTGCGTTGCACGTGCTCCGCCTTTGCCCTCTTGACCGGCCACGTGTCATCACAGGGGTCGTTCGATCTCGCTTGATCGAACGGCGTCCGGCCTTCGTCTTCCCCCAGCTCCTCCCCGATTCTCCCGCGTCGACCGCCGCCAACCTCGCAACTGTCGCCCCCGCCTTCACCGCCAACGACCACCACGCTTCCGCTCATCTCGCAACGACTCCATCACCGACCCCCTTCCTCTCTCCCTTATTTAAAGACCACCGCCGCCATCGTTCTCATCATCCGCCGTCTTCTCGGCTAGGTGGTGACAGCCTTGCCGCCGCGTGATCCGAGGACCCCTTCCTCGTCGCAGCTCCGCCATCAGCAGCTGCTTCGCTCCGGCTCCCAACGCCGTCAAGCCCCCTTCGCTCCCCAGGTACTTCCTCCTCTGCTTCATCTCCTTCCCAAAGCTATATCTTCGATCACCTCTCGCTCCCTCGACCATCATCCTCACCCGCACCACCGATCACCTCCGAGCTTTTCGCAAAAGCACCGTCATCACGCTACACCTCCGCCTTCTTCTTCGCCGCTAGCACCATCTCCGACTCCATCACCATCACCAACGACGGACTTGTCTGCCTGTCCTCGCCGCCCTTCTACGACTCCACCGACAACGCCAGCATCGACTCCAACGACGACTACCCCCACGAGCCTCTCCGGAGCTCCGCCGTCATCGTCATCAACTCCGCCTCGACCGGCCTTCCTCAGTTGCTCCGACCAGCATCCACGACCGCCATCAACCTCCGTCAACACATCTGCCTCAACACCGCCACTCCTCCGACGTCCCCTGGCCGTGTGTCGGCCAACACCAGTCGTCCGATCCTCAAGCCTCCTCCATATGAGCCATTGGCGCAATCGCAGATCTGCAGTCGCTCGATTCCATCTGCACCTACGGTACTGATCCGCCCCGGGCCTGTCACCGAGCCTCCCTCCACACCAGGCGCCTCGGGCCACCCGAAGCCTTCAAGCGGTGCTACGTGGAGCCATCGCCCCGAGCCACTTTATCACGTGAAGACCACGTGACGCGGGGGTAATTTGCAAGGCACCCCTTGAAGAACCTATATTCTGCGCATAAGCCCTCCATTCCAAGGGCGCGTGCATAGCACGAGCTTCCTTGGAAAATTTGCAGCAAACCCTCCCTCAGTCCTGGTAATTTCAAATAGGTCCCCATCTGCATATTTCTTTTTATATTTATTTCTTGCAATTATACCCCTGTGTTCCCCAGTTATTTTTTACTCTTCTTTACATTATTTTATTAATCCAAAAAATTGCATGATGTTTATCATTTAACTCTCTACAGTTTGACACCTTGTGGATATTTTTCTAATCAATGGTTAAAAAATGATTATTTTTTGAAAATTTGCAAACTTTGCCCATTTTATGCTCTTAAAATTGCCATTGATTAACCGTTGCTCTAAAAATCCCCGAAAAATCACATGTTGTAGAGTTAATTGTGCTTGACATTGTGCCCAAAAAATTGCATTCATGCATAAATTGCCTTGTAAAAATCATTTTGCATATTTCAATATTCAATTTTTAATAGGTATTAGATCTCACATTTTCGAAGTTTGGGATTTTTCTAGGATCCATTACTTAGTGATAGATCTTAGATAAATTTATTCCTTGAAAACAAGTAGGTTTAATATTTATTATAATTAAATATTGAAAATCATTTTGTTTGCATTTAAAAATTCCTAAAAAATCATATTGCATTCAAAAATTCCCAAAAAAATACAGTGCATTCATTTCATCATATTTTGCATTGTTGCCGAGTTTCGTATTTTTCGGACATCATTTGAACTTAATTTACATTTTAGTCCCTAAAATAGGTCGAAATTACATCTTGCATCCTGTATTTGCATTGAAAATACAAAAAAAGACCGCCTTAAAAACCGTGCAAGATTTTTGATAAACACAACTCTAGGTTGTTCCTTTGCCTCCTTGTGATCGACCTTGGGACTTGCCCAAGTAAAATAAACATAAAATCACTCGATTAAAAACTGATTAAATTTCTGTGGTTATCTCTTGAGCGATTTCCGATCGCTGCCTACAACGAACGAATCATCATTCTTTAAGCACGAACATATAAAAACAACTTTTTTAAAGCCGTGATTATCGGACTTGTCAATAGTCGTCCCTTACGAGTAGAGCCACAACTTGTTTTCTCTGTACCCGGGCACTTTAGGGGAGGGTCACCTATACTCCACTGTTTTCGTCGCGTATACCAAAACTTTAAGGGACTGTTGCAACCGTCCCCTATAGTTGGGTATAAGGGACGGTTGCATAACCGTCGCCGATGCCTGTGTAATTGACGCGGTCTCTAAAATATCTGTCACCAAATGAGATGGTTATCTTATAACCATCCCCGATCATTATTATAGGGGACGGTCGAACGACCGTCCCTGATGGTCTTATATCTTCTCGGCCGAATCCATTCCTCATTCCGTTAGACCATTCCACCTCCCTCCGCTGATTCCTCCTCCCTCCGCCAAGTATCCCCGCGCGCCCTCCTCCCTCCACCACCTGCTCGCCCGATGATAAACTCGGAAATTGATCGGTCTTGTGTTCCACACAAGGCGGGAACACAGTCGAAGTGTCGACCAATCAAAATCTGAATTTAATCAACAATTAACCCACACTAAAGATCAATAAATTAGAAATAATGTGGAGTTAAAATTTATTTTTAACTCTACACAAATGGTGTATAGTGACAAGTACGCAGAGAGTTCGAACACAGGGAGCAAACAGGGTAATCCAAACAAATATGCGTGAGTGAATGTGTGTGATGTCTACACTAAGCAAGCAAGCAAAGATGTTTTTGTGGGTTTTTAATTTTTAATTTTTTTTTATTTAATTTTTAATTTTATATTTTGATTTTTAATTTCTGATTTTTATAATTTATATTTTATATATATTTTTTTAATTTTCAATATTGGAAAATGAAGACAATGTAATGAAAGGCAAGATGAAATATTTATAAAAATGTGCAAAAATATCCAAAAATTCAGAAATAAAATGTTTTTGATATTTTTAGGATTTTTTACTGTTTTTGTGATTTTTGGGGATTTTTCAAGGTGTTTTAGTATTTTTAAAGACTGAAATAAAGCAAAACAGTGCAAATAGTGCTGGCTGTGAATAAAATGGGAATTAAAAATAGCAACCAGTACTCAAAATTTTTCACACTATTTTTCAAATAAAGAGAACAGAATAAAGGACAAACGGGAACTGAGTTTGTATTTTTTGGAATTTTCTTTGATTTTATATATTTTTTTGAAGTTTTAGAGTGTTTTTAAATTTTTAAAGTTTTTCTTTTGAGGTTTTTAGTGGTTTTTGGACTGACACTAAAATAGGATAAAATAGACACTAGGTAATTTTTTGGAATTTTTAGAGGTATTTTACTATTTTTTTGGTATTTTCTAAACTGGATAGTGTACAAAAAGCAAGTTTTTGATTTTTAATAAATATAAGAATAAAATAAAGTCAAAAAATAAATTGATAGCGTCAAAGTACACATATCCAGGAGCTTAACCCTATTTTTGTGGAATTTTTGGACTTAAAATGATAGGTTAAATATTTAGAACAAGCATCCAATCATTAACAGGCCTGGCAGGGGTATATATGTAATTTCTCAAACATCCAGGGGCTCACATACAAAATTTCCACAAAAATATAAACTGAATATTCAATTTATAGCACCAAAATGCAATTACAAAACCCGCCTGGGGGTCCCAGCAATTTTCCCACCAGGGCGCGTGACTTGCACGCGCCTGGCAGGGACCAAGATGCAATATTCCAAATCGCTGGGGCTTACTTGCAAAATATCAAAAAATATAACACGTGATGTCACAGTTTTGGTACTAAAATGAAATACAAACGAGGCCTAGGGTCCTCTGCAAAATGCCCACACCTCACATGTACAGGTCACGTGAGGTGACGTGGCGAAGGACCTGGATGCAAATAAATAAACTACGGGGGTGTTTGTGCAAATATTACAAAAATATTGAACGGCGCATGAAAGTTTAGGTTCTAATAAAATGTTACAAAAATGGCTAGGGTGAGAGTTGCAAAATACCCCAGCCGACGGAGGATCGGACGGTGGAGCGAACTCCACTTATCCACGTGTCGACACTGGGGCCCGCGATACCCCTTCAGATCCAATGCCTCGGATTAGATCTCCGCGAGGAGATCGACGGCGGCGGAGGGCTTTGATCGGATGCCCCAGATGCGTCGAATGCCCAGGTACCTGCACAAAACAAAAGGTGATGTAATCGGGGGCAAAATGCCCCGATCACGTGGCGCAAAGGGATGGAGTTTGCGGCGGCGTAAGGCGCGACGAGTGACGGTGGCCGGAGATAGCTCCGGTGATGGTCGATTGAGCGAATCAACACACGGATCGAATGGAGAAGCGGGTGGAATTGAAGTGCGGGATACCAGGAACAAAATACAAGCAAAACTAAAGGAAATAAAGCTGCCTCAAGCCCAGGTAGGGCGAGGGAAAGGATACCTCGACGGCGGTCGCCGGAGGTTGGAACGCACGACGATCCGGATGCTCTCCCGCCGCTTGGATGCGTGGGGCTCGAAGCTGTCACCTCCGGGCTCCTCTTGCTCGACCAAGGGGGGTGGATCACTGAGTATTCGCGGTTCAAAATTTCAAAAAGGGATCAGAGGTCGGTTTTAAGGGGTTGACGAGGGGCTCATTTGACCGAGGTGTCCAGCTCGATTCAGAGCTCCTCCGCCCAAGGAAAGTCTTGGGCGTGCAAGAGCTCTGATCGAGGAAGAAAAGTCGTCAAAGGTTCATCACGAAAGGATGAAAGGTGCAGCGCCCAAGAAACCTTGAAAATGGGGTCAAACCTATTCTGAAAATGCTACAGGAGTAGGACCAGGGAGTTGACCCGAGGTCAACTATCCTGGTCCCCTGGTTGGTCCACGTGGACCAACCAGGAAAAACTCCTGGAAAAAGATTAAAAAAATTATTTAAAAATAGAAATAAGCCGAATTAATTAATGATTATAAAACAAAAAATATTTGTTATTTTCTGTAGTATTTTATTATGAATTTTAATTATTTTTATAACTTGGATTTTTACAAGTTACCTTTATAGCCTTATATAGGTATATTATCTATATAGTTTATTAATTTATTTTTATTTTGTGTATTTTATCTTTATTATTTTCATTTCTTATTTTCCAAAATTATGAAATACTTTTATCTACACAAATATATTTTTATTTAATTTTTCTGATATGTTTTGTATATTTAATAAAATACAAGTATGTTTTGTATAGGTATATGTATAGGCAGTATACCTATGTATTCTTTATACAAGTATTTTTATTTTGTAATTTCTTTGCATTTTTATTCTGATTTTAATGCACATATATATTATAAGTAATATTTACATAATAAAAATATTAAAAAATGAATAAATAATGAATAAAGAATAAATTGAATATTTTATTCAGTACATGTATACAATAGGGGTCCAAAACTCAACTTTCAAACCGTAGCTCCGCCAAATGCGAAACCACAACCATTAAATAGATTATTTTATTCTATATATAATTAAAGGTGAGTACACTGCATTTGGAGTTGTCAGTTGTGAGATGCGAGTCTGGGAAGTTGGGATTTTGGATTCTTATTCAGACCATAACTTTTTATCTGTACATTATTTTTCTGTGAAATCAATTTTGTATTTTTCTTTATAAAATTATCTACAATTTTCATGTACAAAGTTTCTTTATTTGATGTATAAAAAGTGAAACCAAAAATAGGTCCCAAAATGAATAAAGAATGAATACAAGGTATAGGTATTTTATCTGTACTTTGGCCCTTATCTCCCCCTACTTTATTCCTTGTCGACCTATTCATCAAGATGCCTAGGTCTCGGGGGTTTTGGGTCATAAAATATTTACAATATTTTATTCTTTTTTCTTTTCTTTATTTATTCTATAATTTTGGCCTTAATTACAGTATTTTATACACTAATATAATGCACATGCATGGATGCTAAGATGATGATTTTAATGCTATTTACAGGCATTTGCTAGGGTTTTTGGTGCCAAAATGATAGAATAAAGATGATGAAATGTGGATTCATCATCCCCCTATACTTTACCTTTGCTAGTCCCTAGCAAACACTTATGCAATAAGTGCAAAAGAAAAAGAAAGAAAAGAACTTGGATTTGATTTGATTATTAAACTTGTCTTCACAAAATCAAAGTTTGGAGCTTAAGTCGGACCTTTGGAATTTTAGTGCGGTCGGAACCTTAATGAGAACCAAATTTGAAATCCAACAGTCCTTGAGAATCCCAAAACTCTGTCCAAGTCTCCTCAATAGCCAGGTCAGAAATACTTCAACTCATACGCAAACTTTTACGACTATGAGTCTGACTCGTACAGTGTAAGTGATATGTAGCTCCCCACCTCAGAAGTAACAAAGAAACAACCTCCCCCAACCTGGTAACTCTAATGCCTCGGTCTAGCGACTCTTTCCTCGAGAAGCGGGGTATTCCCTTCTAAGTTCAAGTGCAACCGGCTCAAGAAGAGGGGGAAGAAGTATAGACTTTTGGAAGCTCAGCCAGTGTAGCCAAGTCTCCCGCTGCAAGCTTCATGAGATGTAACATGGATACCATAAGCTTTTGCTTTATTGGACTATATACACTCCGGTGGGGTTAATAAATTTTCAATCCGACCCACCACTTTTTTGGAGTTCTTTTTTTTTTCAAGTGCGTCTGTACAACATATCTACATGGTGCAGCATATTTACAAGAAATTTTTCTCTTGAGCCAGTAGACTATCCCTCTTTTGAAGCTTTATTGCAACCCAGGGCTTCTGTCTTTAGCCTTCATCACCACTAGACCAAGTTGAGGTGCACTTCCTTCACTAGAAGAAGAAGAGAGGTTCCGCCTAGAAGTACTACCCTCATACGCTACCCCAAGCCAAAGGAAACTGCCTCCTCACCACCTCATCCGTGGAGAGCTATGTGAAAGGTGCAGGTGTCCAAGTTAGGTCATTATCAACAAGAGTCGTGCGTGTGCTCCGAAATACTCTACTTAGGCAGTCAAGAATCCATTGAACCAAGTCCTGTGATCCTCAAAGAATTAAGTCAACCAGACCTGAAGTACCTCAAACCTAGTTCCTATAAGGTTCCTGTTATTAGTATATTTTAAGGTCCAATCAAGCTCCAATCTCCGGATTTTACTTAGACTTGTTCAACTATCAAACTCAATCCGAAAAATGCTCATGCCATGCAATGCTATGCAGAAAATATTTTTGTGATGCAATTTTCGAAGATTTTGAACTTTTTATGGATTTTTGAAAAGATAATGCATGCATTTTTTTTGTTTTTTTCAAAAAGATTTTTCAAATGTTTTTGGATTTTAGTTTTGCAAATGTTTTTGGAATTTTTGAAAAGAAAAAGGTTTTGGCTGAAAATTAGGTTTAAAATATGTACACGGGAGTGCTTCTTATATACACAAGAAGTGGATTTTAAGAATTTACAAGGGTAAGTGGTCAGTTTTATACATATATATATATAGTGGATTTTGGTGTGATGTAAATATTCCTCAAACTTATTTGACACAAGCTTTTCACACCATTTTTGAAAACTATAGTCCAAAATAGTTTTTACAAACATTTTACAAACATGTACACACATTTGAAAATCAATTTGCAAAGGTTTTTCAAACAGTATATATAGATTTTTCACAATATTTTTGCAACCATTTTTCAAACCATTTGCAAATCATTTTTCAAACATTTTTATTTCACACAAAGAAAGTAAATTTTACAAACCACACATTTTTACACAGGTTGAAAACATATAACAAAATATTTTCAAAATAGTTTTCAATAGATGTTCACAAGGATTTTCAAACTATTTTTTCAAACATTTTGCAAAAAAACATTTTCACCTGATTTATTAATAAGTAAATACAAAAAGAATTTGAGGAATAAAACACCTTTTTATTAAGGATTTTAATGAATTTTAAAGAATTATTCTTAGCCATGTTATTAGGAAAATACGAAAGTACGAGTTATGGCTAAAGTATATACATAGTATATACGACCCCCCTATACTTAGCTTGAGCTATGTCCTCATAGATCAGAGAGAAAAGAGAAGACATAACTCGTGCTAAGTATAGGCAAGTCTAAAGAATCAATGAATAAATGAAGGAATTAATGAATGAGAAGTCGACCGTCCCCCCTATACTTAGGATCAAATAATCCTAAGTATAGCAGACTGTACACAACGCAGGGAGGGTCAAGGGCAGGAATGAACAGATCGTACTCAGATTGTCTCCCCCTATACTTAGGGTAAAATATCCCTAAGTATAGACAAGAAGAGGAGACAATGGAGAGGATCGAAATGAAAATGACAGAACTCGGGGTGCACGCCCCCTATACTTAGGACAAAGTACGTCCTAAGTATAGAAAATTGTCTACAAAGGTGGCACCTTTTTGATAGATAAAGAAGATAGAAATGGAAAAGAAGAAAAGAAGAAAAGAGGAAAATAAATTAACAGATGAAAGTGATATGAACAGATGGATCTGTGCAGCAGAAGATGGACTTGATTACCATGTATGAGATGCAGATGATGAGAGTCAAAGGACACATCTCATACCAGAAGAATGGGGGTAATGTCAATGGTCGGCGGATCATGATCAAGATATAGTTTCAGGCGTTGACCATTGACGCGGAAGGTAGAGGAAGATGACGGTTCGGATATGTCGATGCTACCATTGTCTTGTACCTTCCTGACCACATAAGGACCTTTCCACTTGCTCTGCAACTTCCCTGGGAATAACTTCAGTCTGGAATCAAACAACCATACTCTCTGATCTGGCTCAAACTGTTTATGGATGATATGCGAATCGTGCCATGTCTTCACTTTCTCTTTATACTGTAGGCTGTTCGAAAAGGCTGTGTCTCTCAGTTCTTCCAGGGTTGCCAATTCTGCTCTCCTCTGGTCTCCTATACTCTCCGGATCTAAAAGTAACTCAGTGACTGCCCAAAAAGATTTGTGCTTGATCTCCACTGGCAAATGGCACGGCTTGCCATAGACGAGACAAAAGGGAGATGTCCCCAATGGATTCTTGAAAGAAGTCCGATAGGCCCACAAGACCGAGTCCAAAAGCTGTGACCAATCCTTTCGGTCTGGGCGGACAACTTTCTGCAAGATAGTCTTTATCTCCCGATTCGATACTTCGGCAAGACCATTAGTCTGAGGGTGATAAGGAGTGGCAACCCGATGGTCAATGCCGAACTCGTCTGCAAGGGCCCTGACTTTGTCATTGATGAAGTGAGACCCCCCGTCTGAAATCAAGACTCTAGGTACCCCGAACCGTGAAATGATATTTTTCCTCAAGAATTTGCAAACGGTTTTAGCATCTACGGCTCGGGCGGGGATGGCCTCAACCCATCGGCTGACATAATCCACAGCGAGCAAAATATGCTGGAATCCCTGACTCTTAGGAAATGGGCCCATGAAATCAATCCCCCATGCATCAAAAACCTCACAAAAGTGAATGGGTTGCATGGGCATCATGTCTCTCTGTCCGCAGGTTCCCATTTTCTGACAGTCAATACATCTCTTCACGAACTCATCAGAATCCTTGAAGAGAGTAGGCCACCATAGGCCGGATTGAAGCACCTTCTGTGCTGTTCTTTTTCCAGAATGATGTCCTCCTGCCTCAAGCTTGTGGCAATATGTGAGGACGCTATGTTGCTCTTCTTGAGGAATGCACCTCCTCCAGATAATGTCCCCTCCTTCATGATAAAGGACGGGATCCTCCCAATGATAAAACTTGGCCTTCGCCAGGAAGGTCTCGAGTTTCTGCCTTGGCCAACCTTGTGAAACCGTCTTGGCTACAAGATAGTTCACAATGTCAGCATACCACGGGAGCGAGGTAATAGCCAGGATCACCTCATCTGGAAATGTCTCTGTGATAGGTGCACTGGGCTCAGATTCCTCAAGATTCTCCAATCTGGAGAGATGATCCGCCACCACATTCTTGACTCCAGGCTTGTCCTTAATCTCAATATCAAATTCCTGGAGTAGAAGGATCCATCTGGTGAGACGTGCTTTGGCATCCTTTTTAGACATTAGGTACCGGATGGCGGTGTGATCAGTGTAGATGGTTACTCTAGATCCAAGAATGTAAGATCGATACTTATCAAGAGCGAAGACTACGGCCAGCATCTCTTTCTCAGTCACAGTGTAATTCCGCTGAGCGGCAGCCAAGGTCCGGCTGGCGTAGTGAATGGCAAAAGATAAACCATCCCTTCTCTGTCCAAGCACAGCCCCAACGGCAAAATCTGAAGCATCCATCATGATCTCGAATAGGAGAGACCAATCGGGTGGCTGAAGGACAGGAGCTGAAACAACCATATTTTTGAGAGTTTCAAAAGATTCAAGACACTTATCATTGACAATAAACTCGGTGTCTTTTGTCAGCAAGTCAGTGAGCGGTCGGGCAATTCAACTAAAGTCCTGAATGAACCGTCGGTAGAAACCGACATGCCCCAGAAAAGACCGTAACTGACGCAAGTTGGACGGTGGATTGAGTTTTCTGATGATATCCACCTTAGCCAAATCGACCTCCATGCCCCTGTTGGAGACGATATGACCAAGGACCGTCCCTTGAGTCATCATGAAATGACTCTTCTCCCAGGATAAGACAAGATTGACCTCAATGCAGCGCTTCAGCACACGGTCTAGGCAGTTAAGACAAGCGTCGAACCCGTCGCCATTGACCGAGAAGTCATCCATTAAGACCTCTAAACAGTCACCCACCATGTCCAAGAAGATGGACAACATGCATCTTTGGAATGTCGCCGGAGCGTTACATAGACCAAAGGGCATCCGTCTGAAAGCATACGTCCCAAACGGACAGGTGAATGTCGTTTTCTCCTGGTCTTCGGGCGCAATGGCCACTTGATTATATCCAGAGTACCCGTCAAGGAAACAATAATGACTCTTCCCAGCTAACCGCTCGATAATCTGATCAATGAAGGGTAGCGGGAAGTGGTCCTTCTTGGTGGCCTCATTCAATCGTCTGTAGCCCACACAGACCCTCCAAGAAGTGGGCACTCTGGTAGCGATCTCCTCTCCAGACTCATTGACAACTGTAGTGATACCCGTCTTCTTGGGTACCACATGTAGCGGACTTACCCATTTGGAGTCGGAGATGGGATAGATGAAATCGGCGCTCCACCACCTTGAAATTTCTTTCATGACTACGTCTCGAAGATTCGGGTTTAGCCGTCGTTGGAACTCACGCGACGGCTTAGCGTTATCCTCAAGATAGATGTGGTGAGAGCAAAGATTTGGGCTCAGCCCCTGGAGATCAGCTATACTCCAACCGATTGCCTTGCGGTTTCTTTCAAGAACCTCCATCAGACGAGATTCTTGTTCTCCAGTCAAATCTGCTGAGATAATGACTGGGTACATTTCTGGCTCACCCGCAAGGAATCTGTATGTCATCGACTGCGGCAGAGGTTTCCGTTCTGGACAACTGTGAGGTGGCAGATCTGGCTTCTGATATGTCTGTGTAAATGCTACCAGGTCTGCATGGGAGAACTCTCGCTCTGCATGAATTTCTGACGAAGGGCGGCCTGCTGAATCATCTATAAACTGCACTGGCTCGCACTCTGTCATGGTTGTCGGCTCTGAAGGAATCAGATAAGGTAAATAATCATTGAAATCATCCCAGTCAATGTCTGAATCTGAGGGATCAGAAGAAAATGAGCAAGAATGAAAATCATCAGCACCACTCGTCACAACACTGTCAGCCTCATGTGTATCCTCATCCAGGGATATGCTCTCCCGGCTCTCGATTGCCATGAGCTTGAGATATAGTGAATCTGTAGGCAAGGCGAGGGTCGGTGCTACGGGATCTTTCTAGTTGGATTCATCATCAGTCATCTCGAAATCACAAACCTGGTGGATGTCTAGCTCCTCCTCTGTCATCTCCTCGGCTTCGCTGGATTGCTCTGAGCATGCCAACTCTCTGGCTCTGGTCTGGTCGATCGTATCTATTTGTATGCTTTCGCCCTCTACGCGAAAACATATCGTCCCACTGTCATGGTCAGATACCGCCTTGGCAGTGGCCAAGAATGGGCGTCCAAGTATGATGGGGGCATCGGTTACCGACTCAGGGATCTCCATGTCCAATACAACAAAGTCCACGGGGAATTTCAGGCCCTGAATGGTAACGACCACGTCCTTCAACAACCCCTTCGGCCTCTTAATCGACCTGTCAGCAAACTGAAGGACTGTTCTGCTTCGAAGAAGAGGGCCAAACTCGAATCGCTTGAGTAAGGCTGCCGGAAGGAGGTTGATCGAAGACCCGCTGTCTAATAGAGTACGATCGAACTGCTGCTCCTGGATCTCGCATCTGACATAGGAAGCTCCTGTATCGGGTCGCTTGGCTGGCAATGTGTTCTGAATGGCGCAGCAAGTGTCATGAGTGAGCATATGGATTTGATCTCTGTGCCTCTTCTTCCTTCGGACAGTAGTTGTCTCTTTCAAGTTCTTTTTGAAGAAGGGGATATGCTCAAATGCTTCTCGTAGAGTCAGCTGAATGTGAAATCTATCAATCATTTGGTTGCCAAACTCTACCTGCTGATCTTTTTTGGGTTTTCTTTTTTATTCCCCTTCGCACGGCGGAGCGCCTCAGGAAAGGGGATGGTAGGGGCCTCCTCAGATGGAGGACTAGGAATCGGTCCCTGTGCCTGTGAAGAAGGAGAATCCATACAATAATCATCATTCACCACGTATGGATCCGCAATTTGAACAGAAACCTTTCCTTTATTCATATTTTTGTTTTTCTTTTTATTCCCACAGTCCTTGGGTACAAAATGTGGCAACATCACAGATGGTGGTTCAACAAAAGTGGATGTGGTGGCCTCAGCACCACCACTAGCGCCGGTCTTCGCAGCATCAGCACCGCGCTCTGGTTCATCATACAAAATGGTGGCATCAGCACCACCGTCTGCAACTGGTATCACGACGGCATCAGCACCGTCGTCCTGGACTTCATCATGGGTGGCATCAGCACCACCGTCAACGTCATCATGAGCGGCATCAGCACCGCTCCTCTGCTCCTCTGGCGCTCCTGATCCTGCCTCTGGTTGTCGCTCAGAAGAGGCGCCGCCGGCGGGCATCCTACCGCTCCTAGTAGTCACAAAATCAGCATCATAGAAAGAATATGACATATCGCTCAAATAGTCACTAGGAGAGGCATCCTCTGTAAACTCTACCTGCTCAGACTTTCTTTTCAGATTGTTCGGGTTAGGTTCAATCTGAGCGGGTATGACGGCCTTTCCTTTTATAATCTCCCTCACCTCCTGCCGGAGTTCATCCATTTCTTGCCTGAAGGATGCTCGCTGTTCGGAGAGCAAGCGGGCAAGATCATCGAGAGTTGGGTTCTCAAAAGCGGGATCCTGAGAACCGGATGGTTGTCCCTGCTGGAAATGGGGTTGCTGCTGCTGCTGTGGTTGATACTGAAGGTGATGGGAATAAGACTGCTGAGGCTGCTGTCGCTGCCTCCACTGTTGTCCCTGATAGGCAGGACGGGGGTCTCTTTGGTATTGCTGCTGCTGGGCATACTGGGGCTGCTGGTGTTGCTGTAGCTGGCTGTTCTGATGTCCTTGAGCAGGATTCTGCTGTTGGGAGGAAGAGCTACCGTTGCCCCAACGGAATCCGAGGTGATCACGACGAATCCCGAGCTGAGGGTACCGGTCGTACCAAATCCCATTGACTTCCATCAATGGTTCCTGCTCAAAGGAGGGTGGAGGAAGAACGGCCAATGGCTGCTCCGGCTGATAGACCACCATCTGCGTATCCGTAGATGGCGGTTGAGATGGATAGTACTGCAGCAAGGGAACCGGCTCTTCCTGAATGTGATTCACCCGGCGGTATGAGGTAGATGCCTGGTTGGAATTGCTGCTACTCGGATCAGCACGTGATCTGGGAGGCTGTTGTGACTGAGTTTGTGCCTCCTGAATGCACAAGATCTGCGTCTTCAGATCACTCATGGTCTTAGCAATCTGGTCCATCTGGGCCATGCCTTGCATCTGTTTCTTCTCGAGGATCTCGAGGCGGTCCAGCTTCTCACTAATGATGCCCATGTCGGCTGCAGCTGATTCAGCTTGGGCTGCGGCAGCTGACACTGTGTTGGGACCGGCATCGATGCGGGCAATCCTCTGAAATGATCCCGCTCCTTGCGGGGGCTTCTGCTGAGTGTAGACTCGGGCTTGGGCCATCACAGTAGAGTTATCTGCCATGCCTTCGTAGATGGCCCAGACGTCGTCTTCTCCCTTGGAGAAATAAGACCCACCGCAGGAGGCGTTCACTAGCCCCTGTAGCTCCGGTGTCAGCCCACAGAAGAAACTTTGCACGAGATTGGGCTTGGAGATGTCATGATGTGGACACCGATCGATGAGCTCTCTTAATCGATCCCAGGCCTCATGGAACTGTTCATTTGGGATCATGACCAAGTTACCGATCATGGCTCGAGCTGCGTTGGTCCGGCCGAGAGGGTAATACTTCTTCAAGTACGCGGTCCGGAGATCTGCCCATGTGTCGACGAATCGTCCAAGGTGTTTGAGCCAATATGCAACTCTATCAACCAAAGAGAATGGAAAGGCAATCATCTTGATTGTGTCCTCGGTCATCAACCGATCATGGATAGTGCTGCAAATCATCTCGAATTCCTGGAGGTGGAGGTGTGACTCTTCGGTCGGCAACCCATGGAACTTGGGTAGAAGCTGGATAGTGTGGGGCCGAAGCTCGAAATCTCCGTGAATTGGCGGGAGTCTGATCCAACGGTGAGTAAGGGATGCAGTTGGGTTGTGCAACTCCCTCATAATGGTCTGTGGCGGTCGCTCAGCGTCTGGATCGCCTCCTCCTGCATCTGGTCCTCCTCCTCTACCTTCACCGCCCCCAGGTCGGTTCTCTCTCATCTGTGCTATCTCTCTCATCAGATCACCCATGAATGTTCCCTGGTCACGGATCTGTCTCTGCATTGTCTCCAAGGACGCTAACAAGGAGTTGTTGATGGCCACCTGATCAATTATGAATGGAGGGTGATCATGGTCATCTGGGTGCTCGCCTCTGTCTGCCATCACTGGATTTTCTGAAAACGCTTAAGAAGCCATCTCAGGTGCTGTCGAATGAGCTGAACTCTGTGATGCACTGAATTCTGAAACAATTGGACTGAGAGAAGGAGAATGGGAAGGGTGGTCGAGGGGGAACAGGGTGGATGTGAACTCAGGCTCAGAGAGCGGACTCTCCGAGGTATTCCTAGATGAATGAGGAGGAGTGCTGGATAGCGGTGCCGACAGAGTCGGCCTAAGAGATCTCCGTCCCATCATCTTGATTATTCGGGAAGAGCAGGGAAAATGCGAGAAGAAGAAGGAAGAAATGAGAAGCAAAATTGCGCACAATTGTGCTGTGTTTTTGATCTTGACCTTAACAAATCTAGCAATCAAACACAAATCAGGGATAAGTTCACCAACTCAACACGTGAAGCCGTGAAGGTTCGGCTTTTATCTTGTCAATTTTATCTTGATTCAGGAAGTTATCTTTTCACGAGTCCTTAGAACGCTACGCCTAAAGGAGAGAGAGTACTGCCGGAAGAGTATCCCGTACTTGTCTTCCTCCTGTGTAACCTGTAGCTTGCACTTTTTGAGGTCCTTGTAACCCTTCCTGGATCCCTACTCAGCCAAAGAATAAGAGAGGAAGCCAATAGGCGAAACCGATACTTCGGAACTCGCTCGCAACGGAATCACCCGTGAGCGTGCAAGAACCTACTCGGACGCGAGACGATGAGATAGACACCCCCGTGAAGGCGTGGCCTAGGCTCGATACTTCGGACAAGGTCGATGCTCTACACAATAGAGAGTCACCAATGTTGACCAAGCCCTACTCGTCCACGTACGATAGAAGCGCCAATACTTCGGAAATCCAGGCGATACACAAGGCAGCCACAAGCTGGGTTTTTGGCTCTAATCCTTACGAAGCGCTCACCTCACTTGGAAGGAGACCTTCCCATGCAACCTGAATACAAGTGAGGGTGTTACTCTCTCCAAGAAATGAATCCAATTACCGATTTTATTTTTGGTCAAGTTTTCTTAGCAGTCCCTTTTTTAATTTTTTTGGTGTTATCGCTTCTTTTGAGTAGATTCAAACAAGCGCCTAACGATTTTGTGTTTTCTTGATCCTACTTTGTCCAAAAACAGAGGGAGAATAGAGTCGGAAAAGCCGTGCAAGTCGACACAAAGATGGAAATCTCACCTTTGTGCCTAAATGGTGGATGCAAAGTAAGAAGACTTACAACGAATCCCAGCTCTCTCCATGCGGGATGCAAAGCAGAATTTTATAAACCTAGTCTATATGCCGATATGCAATGCGGAAATCGTCCTAAGATAAGCAACTGCTAGCGTGAAGAACCTCAAGTCAACCCCCTATCGTCGATCCCAAGAGTCCGGTCTAGACCCTCCCCTCCTCTTCTCGATACATCGAGTTCAGGAGTAGCGCTTGATGGAGAGGGCTCACGGCGCGGCGGATCTAAGAAAGTGGGCTAACTGTTTAATTTTTAACTAAGTCCAAATACGAGCTATATGTACATGCAAAGGTTATTAGTGTGTTTGGACCTAATTTAATCGATCAAGCAGGCCTAAATCTAAGAGCTCAATCCACAAAAGAAAGTGAAAATGAAATCAAAACCGGCAAATGACAGCGGCAAAACACGATAAAAACCGCGGTGAGCCCCCGGGTGAACAAACACCCGGAAATTAGGCCCGGTAGTGTCCAAGAGTCCAAGTGTACCTGTATTATTACAAATTAATAAGTCACTCTCTCACAGAAATAAAGTGCAAGCTAAACTAGTCACTCTCTCACTCCTCCTGCTCTCTCCTGCCGGCTTGGCTAAAGAATAGCCGGCTCCGCTTCCCAAGGATGCTCCGGGTCACCTAAGCGATCCGCCTCGCTCTGCGGTCCCTCGCAAGAAGATAAGACAGGATGGTCAGAATAGCTCAATCAATAAATGTATCAAAAGTGCAAGAGAGATAAGCTATGGTAGACAACAATCACAAGCAAACAAAAATGTAAACTACTCGCTGTTGCTCCCCGGCAACGGCGCCATTTGATAAACTCGGAAATTGATCGGTCTTGTGTTCCACACAAGGCGGGAACACAGTCGAAGTGTCGACCAATCAAAATCGGAATTTAATCAACAATTAACCCACACTAAAGATCAATAAATTAGAAACAATGTGGAGTTAAAATTTATTTTTAACTCTGCACAAATGGTGTATAGTGACAAGTATGCAGAGAGTTCGAACACAGGGAGCAAACAGGGTAATCCAAACAAATATGCGTGAGTGAATGTGTATGATGTCTACACTAAGCAAGCAAGCAAAGATGTTTTTGTGGGTTTTTAATTTTTAATTTTTTATTTAATTTTTAATTTTGTATTTTGATTTTTAATTTCTGATTTTTATAATTTATATTTTATATTTTTTTTAATTTTCAATATTGGAAAATGAAGACAATGTAATGAAAGGCAAGATGAAATATTTATAAAAATGTGCAAAAATATCCAAAAATTCAGAAATAAAATGTTTTTGATATTTTTAGGATTTTTTACTGTTTTTGTGATTTTTGGGGATTTTTCAAGGTGTTTTTAGTATTTTTAAAGATTGAAATAAAGCAAAACAGTGCAAATAGTGCTGGCTGTGAATAAAATGGGAATTAAAAATAGCAACCAATACTCAAAATTTTTCACACTATTTTTCAAATAAAGATAACAGAATAAAGGACAAACAGGAACTGAGTTTGTATTTTTTGGAATTTTCTTTGATTTTATATATTTTTTTGAAGTTTTAGAGTGTTTTTAAATTTTTAAGGTTTTTCTTTTGAGGTTTTTAGTGGTTTTTGGACTGACACTAAAATAGGATAAAATAGACACTAGGTAATTTTTTTGGAATTTTTAGAGGTATTTTACTATTTTTTTGGTATTTTCTAAACTGGACAGTGCACAAAAATCAAGTTTTTGATTTTTAATAAATATAAGAATAAAATAAAGTCAAAAACTAAATTGATAGCATCAAAGTACACGTATCCAGGAGCTTAACCCTATTTTTGTGGAATTTTTGGACTTAAAATGATAGGTTAAATATTTAGAACAAGCATCCAATCATTAACAGGCCTGACAGGGGTATATATGTAATTTCTCAAACATCCAGGGGCTCACATGCAAAATTTCCACAAAAATATAAACTGAATATTCAATTTATAGCACCAAAATGCAATTACAAAACCCGCATGGGGGTCCCAGCAATTTTCCCACCAGGGCGCGTGACTTGCACGCGCCTGGCAGGGACCAAGATGCAATATTCCAAATCGTTGGGGCTTACTTGCAAAATATCACAAAAATATAACACGTGATGTCACAATTTTGGTACTAAAACGAAATACAAACGAGGCCTAGGGTCCCTCTGCAAAATGCCCACACCTCACATGTACAGGTCACGTGAGGTGACATGGCGAAGGACCTGGATGCAAATAAATAAACTACGGGGGTGTTTGTGCAAATATTACAAAAATATTGAACGGCAAATGAAAGTTTAGGTTCTAATAAAATGTTACAAAAATGGCTAGGGTGAGAGTTGCAAAATACCCCAGCCGGCGGAGGATCGGACGGTGGAGCGAACTCCACTTATCCACGTGTCGACACTGGGGCCCGCGATACCCCTTCAGATCCAATGCCTCGGATTAGATCTCCGCGAGGAGATCGACGGCGGCGAAGGGCTTTGATCGGACGGTCGATGGACGCCTGGAGGAACTGGCGTTGATCGGACGGCGCGGAGGGGCGTTGGAAGAACACGGAAGAAGGGCCGCCGTGGCGACCTTCCTCCGTCGTATGCTCCGTGCTCCGGCGGTCAACGGGCTTCAACGATGGTCCAGGCGATGGCTGCAGGCCCCCTCTATCGTCTGGAAGCAACGGTCTGGCTCGGAGAGCGGCGGAGCTCTCCCACCAAGCAGAGGAAGATGCGCAGCTCCAGGATCTCCGGCGAGAACCCAAAAATGCCCCAGATGCGTCGAATGCCCAGGTACTTGCACAAAACAAAAGGTGATGTAATCGGGGGCAAAATGCCCCGATCACGTGGCGCAAAGGGATGGAGTTTGCGGCGGCGTAAGGCGCGGCGAGTGACGGTGGCCGGAGATAGCTCCGGTGATGGTCGATTGAGCGAATCAACACACGGATCGAATGGAGAAGCGATTTGAATTGAAGTGCGGGATACCAGGAACAAAATACAAGCAAAACTAAAGGAAATAAAGCTGCCTCAAGCCCAGGTAGGGCGAGGGAAAGGATACCTCGACGGCGGTCGCCGGAGGTTGGAACGCACGACGATCCGGATGCTCTCCCGCCGCTTGGATGCGTGGGGCTCGAAGCTGTCACCTCCGGGCTCCTCTTGCTCGACCAAGGGGGGTGGATCACTGAGTATTCGCGGTTCAAAATTTCAAAAAGGGATCAGAGGTCGGTTTTAAGGGGTTGACGAGGGGCTCATTTGACCGAGGTGTCCAGCTCGATTCAGAGCTCCTCCCCCCAAGGAGAGTCTTGGGCGTGCAAGAGCTCTGATCGAGGAAGAAAAGTCGTCAAAGGTTCATCACAAAAGGATGAAAGGTGCAGCGCCCAAGAAACCTTGAAAATGGGGCCAAACCTATTCTGACAATGCTACAGGAGTAGGACCAGGGAGTTGACCCGAGGTCAACTCTCCTGGTCCCCTGGTTGGTCCACGTGGACCAACCAGGAAAAACTCCTGGAAAAAGATTAAAAAAATTATTTAAAAATAGTAATAAGCCGAATTAAATAATGATTATAAAACAAAAAATATTTGTTATTTTCTGTAGTATTTTATTATGAATTTTAATTATTTTTATAACTTGGATTTTTATAAGTTACCTTTATAGCCTTATATAGGTATATTATCTATATAGTTTATTAATTTATTTTTATTTTGTGTATTTTATCTTTATTATTTTCATTTCTTATTTTCTAAAATTATGAAATACTTTTATCTACATAAATACATTTTTATTTAATTTTTCTGATATGTTTTGTATATTTAATAAAATACAAGTATGTTTTGTATAGGTATATGTATAGGCAGTATACCTATGTATTCTTTATACAAGTATTTTTATTTTGTAATTTCTTTGCATTTTTATTCTGATTTTAATGCACATGTATATTATAAGTAATATTTACATAATAAAAATATAAAAAATGAATAAATAATGAATAAAGAATAAATTGAATATTTTATTCAGTACATGTATACAATAGGGGTCCAAAACTCAACTTTCAAACCGTAGCTCCGCCAAATGCGAAACCACAACCATTAAATAGATTATTTTATTCTATATACAATTAAAGGTGAGTACACTGCATTTGGAGTTGTTAGTTGTGAGATACGGGTCTGGGAAGTTGGGATTTTGGATTCTTATTCAGACCATAACTTTTTATCTGTACATTATTTTTCTGTGAAATCAATTTTGTATTTTTCTTTATAAAATTATCTACAATTTTCATGTACACAGTTTCTTTATTTGATGTATAAAAAATGAAACCAAAAATAGGTTCCAAAATGAATAAAGAATGAATACAAGGTATAGGTATTTTATCTGTACTTTGGCCCTTATCTCCACCTACTTTATTCCTTGTCGACCTATTCATCAAGATGCCTAGGTCTCGGGGGTTTTGGGTCATAAAATATTTACAATATTTTATTCTTTTTCCTTTTCTTTATTTATTCTATAATTTTGGCCTTAATTACAGTATTTTATACACTAATATAATGCACATGCATGGATGCTAAGATGATGATTTTAATGCTATTTACAGGCATTTGCTAGGGTTTTTGGTGCAAAAATGATAGAATAAAGATGATGAAATGTGGATTCATCACCCGACCTCTCCGCGCTCCCTCCTCCCTCCGTCGTCGGCTCGTCATTGAAGCCTCCCTCCGCCACCCTCTTCCCTCCGACGTCCTCCTCCGTCCGACGCCACCTCCCTCCGCCGCCCTCGTCCATCCGCCACACTCATCCCTCCGCCGCCCTCCTCCATCTGCCCTACTCCTCTAGCGTCGTCGCGGTTTCTCCTCTTATTCAGTTGTGAGTTTTCAATTATTTTTAGTTTTATTAAATTTTTAATTAAAATATGCTTCCTTGAGATTGTTTAGAATTTTTAAATAATAGCTTAGTGTTTAGAATAATGAAGTAAATGTAATGTAGTTATTTATATGCCTAATAGTTTAGTCTGTAGGATCAGTAACTTTGTTTCGAACAATAAATACATATTAACTTAGTATAAGATGTATACATTAACTTAGAATAAGATGTATACATTAACTTAGCATATATTATTGAAACTTAGGTATGGTCTCTGGGATATTAAAACTTTAAAAATATAGGAAGAATGGTGTATAAGTGATTCGTAAGAAATATTGACATTGTAATTAACTTTGGATCATTACCTTTAGGAAATGGACATAAGTTGGATGAACAAAAGATTTGATGATTATCAGACATATAACAAAGGAGTTATCGGATTCTTTGACTGGGCATTTCGATACGAGTCACTCTATCATATTGTAGGAGGTGAAGGAGATAGGATACATTGTCCTTGCATAAGATGCAAGAACACTCTGACCCAAAATCGAACCATAGTTTACGAGCATCTGATATTAAATAGTTTTTGACTTCATTATATGAATTGGACGTATCATGGTGAAGGAGTCAATTTAGAAGAAGTCAATAATGCCCCAGTGGATAATGAAAGAGGTGTGTCTGAAACAGATGACCGTGGTGCTATGTTTGAGATGATAGACAATATTCAAGGACATAACACTGATGAGATGATGGAATCGCTTCCGGATATGTTACATGAAAAGATACAAGATGCAGAAAAGCCAATATGCTCGGGAATCAAAATGTCTCATTTACGTTTTCTTTTAAGTTGTTTAAGATAAAAGTGAAGAATCGATGTACAACGGTTACGATGACAGATGTCTTACAGTTAAGTAGGACTTTATTAAATAATCCAGAAGGTTTTCCAAAGGATCGGAAGGACGCTAAGTCAAGATTCTGTGCACTTGGTCTAAACTACGAGAAAATTGATGCACTTGGACTAAACTACGAGAAAATTATGTTCCGTACATGGTACGGAATGGGTGGAGCAAGTGGGTCTCAGAATTCCTCGCAATGGATCCAGAGGGTAAGAGAGATGGAGAGGGATTTGCGTGAGGTCAAGGCAAAGATGTACGCACAGGATGAAGAGATGGCTAAGATGCGTATGGACATGGCAAATGCCATGTCATATATAAGCCGTCTTCAAAGACAAGTTCCGCTGCCTGTACAACCTGCACAACTCGGCGATGACGAGGAAAGTGATGAGGAGAGTGAGGAAAGTGAAGAATCGGAATAGATTACCATGAATGTAAAATATGTATGTAATCAATTTCAGTTTTATGTTGAACATTTTATTGTAATCTTTTTAGCAGTGGCTATGATGATGTATAACTGACAAACTGTTTACTTTTAAGTTTTATGTTCTGGAAATTTAGTTTCTTTTAAGTGTCCTGTTTGGTTTTGCAACAGGATTATGACAAAAACAACATGAATTTATTTTTTTTGCTGTCAGAGAGTACTGGGGACGGTTCTAATCGCCCCCTATTATCCTACAGAAACGTCCCACCTGTCCAAAATAGATCACGAGACGCATCTTTGCCTTTCAAAGATTAACGGAGACCGTTGTAACCGTCTCCAAAGTTCTTCTGTTGGCGTCGCTATAGACCCCAATGAGGACGGGACGGTTAGAACGGTCTCCTTTGATAATCAAGGGGGCGTCGCTACAGGTCCTTTTGACAGAGGGGACGGTTGCAACCGTCCCCGTTACTTAATGAAGGCGACGGTTGCGACCGTCACGTCCGTTTAACATCGACTCCCTATCGCTGATATCGACCCTTGGGACCTAATGGGGATGGTTGTAACCGTCCCCACAGGTCTTCTGTGGCCGTCCCGAAATGATCTTCGAGCATAGGGGACGGTTATAACCGTCCCCTATGTTCTTATAAAGGGGACGGTGGAAACCGTCTCTATTATACATGGTATTAGGGACGGTCGTAACCGTCCCCATTCTTTAATGTTAAAGGGACGTTTACCACCGTCCCCAATGGTTTAATAAAAGGGACGTTCGCGGTAAGCGTCTCTGCTGATTGAATGAGATGATGGCAGATGGGACGGTCTCGTGACCATCCCCTCTGATAAGAATGGACGGTTATTATAGCAAAAAGGACGGTTGTCGACCGTCCCCTCAGGGTCATCTGCTTGTAGTGACACTTATTCAGGTCCTGAGCATAATTCGCGATTATACAGGGTTATGAATGTTATTGTGGAATTGCTCAGGGTTATGGGTGTAAAAATCCCTACATTATAAGATAAGATATAGGTTTAATTCATTCAAATATATGTTGTTCATGGCAAGAGACTTTTTATGTAAATATACAATTTATAAAGGCGACCTTTTACTTCATAACATGCACAAGTGTTAAGATGTGATGAACATATCTTAGATGTAAGTAAAGATGTCATCAACATATCTTTGATGCACACTTAGTCGATGTAATATCATAAACGTACATTAGCTTTCCAGGTACATATCCATTTCTTGATGCATAATGTATTTAGTTATAAGATTCTAATTAGGCTATTTACGTGCGTTGTTGTAAAATACAGCCCGGCGTGATGCGAAAGGCCCCCTGCTGCTTCCGTCTTATGGACGAATGTCTAGAGTTACCAACCACAACAACGAGGGTCACTCACTGATTGACAAAGCCCGGTAGACACAGAGGTTGAACCTCGACACCCGGCTTTCAGTTAGGTTCCACATATCTCCCAGGCAAAAAGAAGCGTTCAGAACCTGTGGCTGCCTTCCACCCCGTGAAACCGGTTACCTGCCTGTCAATAACCGCTTCTTCACCTGTTGACTAAGACCTCTGGTTTGAATGCATAGGGGGTTGAGCTACGTGACTCTTTTCAGGGACCTGACGATTGCCCTAGGCCTAATCCCTTTTGCCTTCCCTATCCGTAGCATTGTTGTTTAGAGTAATATATTTATAAGTATTCTAGGGATTTATTTTAAAAATTAGTCAAGGTATAAGTATGTTATGTTTTGATTTATAAATAATTATAGACATTCTATTTTATAAGGATATGTCAGGTACATATTTTTATTCTTTGTTTAAAATGACTATAAAGCTTTTCTAAAGAAGAATGTTAGCAGGTTTATTAACAAATAGTTGTAAATTACTTTTTAGGGAATTTGCATTTTGAGATTTTTAAGTGATTCTGTACATGTGTGCATGGATCAATACAATGCAAGTTAAGCACAAATGAAGTTTAATAGCATGATTTAAACTCTTGATTTCACATAATTTGAGCATGAGAATCAATTATTCATCACATCCCCATGTTTAAATCTTGCTAATCAAGAGCAAGACGTTCATATGCATAAAAATAAAAAATGATGAGAAAATATAGAGAAGGTTGTAGCAGACATACCCGTAAAGTCTTGAAATGTTAAAACGGACATAAACTGACTCGACCTTTAAATTAATAATGTATTCGAACTCCCCTCGGACTTGAGTATTTAGTGTGACAACCCTCAAGTTCTACCAACTTTAGTCGGTTATGTTCTTAGGCTAAGTCAGATCATACTGATCAACAAATATTCTCTTTAATTTGATAGATTTTGAACTGTGTAGGAAGGTTATAGCTCCACTCAGCTCGTAAGACAAGAATATCGGACAATCAAAGTACTATTGTGATTTGGATTTTTGTTAATGACTTGGTTGCATTTTTTTAGCTTGTTTAACTTTTTAGGTAGAAGCTCCTAGAAGCCCTTTGATGAAAAGTATATACAATGTAGAAGTCGGCTCAAAGCTAAAAGTGATTCTAAAAATTCAACTTGATAGTTTGAGGATCATAATCAGATTGATGAAAGAATTAAAAAAAGTCTCAATTCCAAAAGCTTAATTCTTGAAGGCTTCAGACGCTGATGTGATATATTTTATGCTAAAAACAATCTTATAGTTTTTGCATATTCTTGTTTAGCAATCAAACTTAAGCCAGAATCATCAATTTCATAAAATCAACTTTTAGACGTATGATCGATCACCTTGACACCTCTCATCGATCAATTATGATCGGCTATCTTATTTCTCATGATTGATCATTTCATGGACTTTGGAAATCAAATGTTAGACTTTCCATTTTTTGGCACCAACTGCTCTTTTGAGGCCAACCCTATATAAAGGATCCTATGGCTTAATGTTTGAGACATACAACCAAGAGAAACATCTTCTACTATCGACGTGCGATATTCGAGTTCTTACAACACCTCTACGCTCTTGAGCTCTCTTCGATCCAAAGCCTTTTATTATTGAAGCTATTTGTGCTCTCTGTTCTCTATTGCAATCTTCATCATCATTCTCAATCATAATCCATGCTTAAAGTCCGTAAGCTTGTGAATTCAAGTTTTAATGCTTAAATATTTTTTGTTTAGCATTTTGTTATGCATATCCAAGTTGTGGATTCCTTTATGTGTAGAGATAAAATCTTCCTTAGGGAGTTGTCCAAGTAAGGGTGCATGTTGTTCGAGAAGTTACACTACGCTAGGGCTAAATAGTATGCTGGAATAGAGGAAACATGCTTCGTCGACAGAGCGAAGGAGAATCCTTAGAACAAGGTTCTGGGTCGTGGTTTTCACCCTCTTGGGTTTCCACATAAAAATCATCGTGTCTTTGGGTTTATATCTTTCTTTTATCTATGTGTTTTTTGAATTTTTTATTTGATTGTTGTTATTGAATAATTATTTATTGCACAATTCACCACCCCCTTATACCGAAGTCACAGGTACTTGGAGATTCTAGGTCTATGATGAACGTCGAATTCGTCTCTTTAAAAATGAATAATTATTGTATTATAGGAGGCGGATTTCGGTCGATCAAAATACCACAATCTTTGAATGTTGTGGAGTATTTTTACTTGGCATGTCTACCAAGGTCGAACACAGGGACGCGACTACCTCATATATTTATCGAATTTTGATTCATGAAGCATAATGCGAGTTAATTTCAGTTTCAGGTCCATATGAAGAACTATGCTAATTACAATGCAATACTAAGATGCATGCATTTTTTTAATTGATTTTTATGCAAGTTAAAGTGATGCATGAATAATTGTGCAAGGTTGTAAGATGCTAAATAAAAGGCTACAATTATACCCTTAAAATGTGAGCAACAAAATAGAAATGTGAACCAGTGTCAATTTAATCACGACAATAAAAAGCGGTCATCAAATCAAAGCAAGACAAGGAGAGCAGGGTGCCATTTTTCACATAAAAAGTCACTTCAATTAAAACAGCGGCAAATGAGACAATTAAATATGTTAAGATGTAGAGGACAAAACAAGGATCAAAACGACACTAAAATCATGGAATTTGGACCTACGATGCTCAAGTGGTGATGTTACTCGACGAGGGGCGTTAGATGGAAGGTGAAGATGTGACGTGACTCGACGAGGGGCGTTAGATGGAGGTAGGATCCGAGGGCTGTGATTTAGGCGCTGACTAGCGGTTGAGATCAGATCAGGAAGCTTGATCTGACGGTTGTGAGCGAGGTGAAGTTGGACGGTGGAGATGGGGGCGGAGACGGAGTGATCCAACGGCCCAGATGGGCGTCGGGTGTCGAAAGGGGAAGCGGGCCACGTGGACGCTCTAGAGAGCACCACGTGGCCCAATTAGAAAAATTCAAATAAAATTACAATGAAAAATGTAAAAGAAATAGTTAGAGGCTGAATTAGGAAAAAGTCAAAACATGAAAGTTGCTCGTCTCGACGAGATCTACAACTTTCATGTTGGTAAAAAAGTCAAAGGAGGTCATTTGTACAAAACGTATTTTTGAGGGTATTTTTAAGGGGGATAAAACCACCGATTTTTGTCTTTTATTGGTTTTTGTAATTTTTTTATCTTTTTAATGGTAAGTGATTTATGGATAATTATTCTACCTAATTTTTAGGGGATTTTGAAGATAAAATAAATACAAGAAAAATAGAGGAAATTAAATATAATAATTTAATGGTAAAATAAACACAATATAATACATGATAAAAATAAAGAATTGATGGGTATTTTTATTGGATTGATTAAGCAGGGATTTTAATTAGCGGCTTTTAGCATGATGAATACGAGATTCATCATACCCCTATACTTAAACCGTGCTCGTCCTCGAGCATCTAAAGAATGAAGGAGTCGGATTAATTCTTGACAGTACGCGTGAAAAATTCAAGGCTCAATCTTTCGAAGACCCTTAATTTAAGAGATCCTAAAATTCCAAGTTTATCCAAGCCTTAGTCAGAAGGAATCCAACTTCTCTAATTACCAGACTATCTTTTTGTACGTATAATATAAGGATATGACATTTAGTGTATTACATTTCATGAGAGCCGAGTCGATGCATCACTCAAAGTTCTAGTCCCAAAGATTCTCCTATAGACCTAATCTTCGATACTAGGGAATAAGTCTACTCTTGCTTCAGTCAACCGTCTCATTAGTTTGTCAGACTTGAAATGTTGATGGACGGCTCGATGATGGAGGTAATGGGATGGTGTCTATTTTTCTCACCCTCACATTGGAATAAGGAGCCTTTCGAGTGCCTTTTTACTCAACACATGTAAAATTTTTATACTGTTGATCAATGTGTCCGTCAAGAGAGTTGGAGTCGTCTGCACTTGTTTTTCTGGGAATACACCGGGGTGTGTCTCTTTTGAGTATCTAAGATACCTTCGACACCCAGACTTGTAGCATTTACGATGCAGAGTCCTTTTTCGGTGTCAGCCCGACTCCTGGTCCTTTTTAGCGCTTGGTCCAAGTGTACACTTCGGAAATGTTTGGGAGCGCTCGCCATTGGTGGAAACTCATTTGTAATTCGACTTGGATGATAGAGCTTTTGTTGGCTAGCTCCACTGCTTTTACCAAAAGTTGGCGTGCACTGATCAACAATATTCATTAAGTTTCATCACACCTTGGCACTTTTAGGTAAATAACAAAGAGATAGCATATGAATCTTGTTCACATACTGGCTAGGGTTTTGCTGACACTCAGGTTTTATGAAGCCTTCATTAACTTTATCCCATCCTCGAATATCATCAGATTAGGTTTAAACTCAAATCTCTAGTCCTAGATCCTCAAGTGATATCTCAACTCATCTCATCAATCATGCAGTTGTGGAAGTGACTGTGCTGATTATATTTTTCTTGAAGGTAGAGATTAAGAGTGGAATATAGCGCTCAAATCTTTCAAACCAGAGAAGTGGGGATATTTAAGTCTTAAAAACCCAAGTGACTAAGGCATGTTAACTCGGACTCTCAAGATCATAGAAATCCAATGTCCTCAAAAATCCTCAAGCCTTGAGTGAGTGTGAATGTGTCAGAAATACACCAACTCCTTGGTTAATGGTTTTTGTGTGATTTTCGACTTTTGTAGAATTTTATGGATTTTAATTTTGTTGTTTTTTTAATTCTTCGGAGAGACAATGACTGGCCCAGGCTCAAATGAATAAAAGTATCTACTCTCAGCCAGTATGGGTGTAAGTACGAGCCGATAAACGGACCCGTGATCCTTAAGGACGGTGCCTTTCGCAGTGTCCTCTAAACCACCCACTCTGCTAAGGGAGACCGAAGTTCCCTCACTGATAGTGTCTATTAAGCCTAGTAGTCAGAGTCTAGTTCAAAGAAAGATTTTTTATTTTTTTCATTTTTTTGAAAAGGGTTATTTACACAGTTTAAACCCTAAATTTTAAGAAAACCTTTTTACAAGGTTTTTACAAAACTCAGTTCACATGTTTTATAAAAACCAAGCCCGAAAATAAATTTTTAAAATTTTTTAAAAATATGAGCTATGGCTAAAGTAAATATACAGTAATATACGGTATACCCCCTTATACTTAAAATTTGCTATGTCCTCATAGCACAAGTGCCATGAAGCCAAGGCTCGATCAAATATAGGGTGATATAACAGAACTGAGGAGGGGGGTCCACCTATACTTAGGTAAAAAATTGATCTGATACAAGAAGAAAATGCGAGGGAAGGATGAGCAAGCGGGTCCCCCCTATACTTAGGCTACAAATAGCCTAAGTAAGGTCTTAATTAGGGGGGAAGTTGTTCTATGATACAAGGGTGAGGGGGAGGGGGTTCGTGAAATACACACACACACACACAGAGAGAGAGAGAGAGAGAGTGAAATATACAGGGGGAGATGGTGGGGGTGAGTGTGTATGTGCAAGTGTAGGTGTGTGTGGGAGGTGGGTTCTTCTTCTTCTTCTTCTTCTTCTTTTTTACAACATGCAAGAACTGGAAATAAATATGCAAATGCAAGTTTTTTTTACAGTATGCAATGCAATCTGACTGATTAAACTCCTAGAATTTCTTCATAGATTCTTTTATGGCCTCTTCAGTGGAAGTTCCCGACTTCACGCCTCCATGAGGATCAAGCATCCTTGATGATCATGGGCCCTGCCACAAAAGAGAAAAGTTAGAACACTCAGAGAAATCACATCAGCAGATAAGATGCAAAAAAATTATGCATGAATTGAGGAACTAAAATATTTGAAATTAATCAACAAAGAAAATCAAAATTCAATAATTAAGTTAAGCCGCGTCCTCGACAATGGCGCCATTTGATGAATACAAAATTTGTCTCTGTAATAATCGATAATTATTGTAGTATTGGAGGCGGATTTTGGTCCATCAAAATACCACAATCTTTGAATGTTGTGGAGTATTTTTACTTGGCAAGTCTACCAAGGTCGAACACAGGGACACATCTACCTAATATATTTATTGAATTTTGATTCATGAAGCACAATGTGAGTTAATTTCAGTTTCAGGTCCATATGAAGAACTATGCTAATTACAATGCAATACTAAGATGCATGCATTTTTTTAATTGATTTTTATGCAAGTTAAAGTGATGCATGAATAATTGTGCAAGGTTGCAAGATGCTAAATAAAAGGCTACAATTATACCCTAAAAATGTGAGCAACAAAATAGAAATGTGAATCAGTGTCAATTTAATCACGACAATAAAAAGCGGTCATCAAATTAAAGCAAGACAAGAAGAGCAGGGTCCCATGTTTCACATAAAAAGTCACTTCAATTAAAACAGTGGCAAATGAGACAATTAAATATGCTAAGATATAGAAGACAAAACAAGGATCAAAACGACACTAAAATCATGCAATCTGGACCTACGATGCTCAAGTTATGCTAAAAACAATGCAGGGGCGTAATTGTAATAAAAATACAAGAATAATAAAGGATAAATATTGCATTTAGGTCCCTGGAGGGAACTAAATGCAAATAATAAAAACCACCTGGGCCCCTATGTAATTTTTCCATGAGTACGGGGGCATTTCTGCAATTTCAGAAACGTTTGAGGGCCACCCTGTAAAATACCCAGGCATGAGGCACGTGCTTGGGGACCATTTTGCAAATACCAATAGTGGCAGGGTCTTTCTTGCAATTTTCCCAGCACCACACGTGCGTGCAATGCTAGGCTCGGGAGGAAACCTTTACTTCAGGACACGTGGCTGCTTCAGGAGGTTCGGCTAGAGGTTCGGGTGACCCAAGCCTGTTGGTGCGGAATGAGGCTTGGGTCTGCCACGTGTTGCCATCATCACCGTCCGATCCTGATGATCGGACGATACCTGTACCTTCTTCCTCCGCCTTGGCCCACCGGAGAAGGCGGGTCTCCGATGGACTCGATGGAGCTCCGCCGTGCCCCGCGAGGTCCTCTGATGGTCGGAGAAGATATCCCGGACTCTCGCGAAGCGGCTGGTGACGCAGCGGTACTCCGGCAACAAATGGATAGGCTGATCAATGGCGAGCCACCGGCGGCGGAGGAGAAGATCAGAGACGGTGAAAGGAAAATCACCTCGCCGGAGCGAGGAGTTGGCGGAGGAGGTAGCTTGGGCGGAGGCTCAAGGAGCCTTGGGTCCTCACCCGACGAGGTCAGCCGGGCCTCTGGGCTCGGCGGAGCCTAATGGCGCCTGCTACTCGACGGAGGAACGCTGAGGGTCGACACCAGGCTTAAGCCGTCGTCGCCTCGACACCCCGCCTCCTCTGCTGTCACCGGAGGGGCGGGGGAGACTGGGCTTAAGCCCAAAATGGTGGACAAGGGTGCTTAGAGGTGGGCGATGGCTTAAATAGGTGGAGGCATCCGGCGGTTACATGGCGGAGCAGGGATGTTTGAATGGAGGTAGTGAAGGCTGGGTGTAATGGCGGGGAGAGTTGGGGGTTACGCGAGGGACGCGGAGGAACGGGCTTTGAGGGGGAGGCATTATGAGCGAGAGGGATGGCCGGAGGTGGCGGCCAAAAATGGAAGGGGGAGGTGTGTGCGCGAGGTGAAACGACTGGAGCGAGGATTACACGAGGAGGAAGATGATCTCCTAACCGTTGGATCCCGTGATCCAACAGCTAGGATGGGAGAGCAGCGGAGGGCTGCGATCAGATCCTAGGATCTGATCGCACGGCCGAAGTTAGGGCGTGAGGGAGCGGCCGGGATTGAATGATGGGGGAAATCTAATGGTGGAAGGTGAAGATGTGACGTGGCGCGACGAGGGGCGTTAGATGGAGGTAGGATCCGAGGGCTGTGATTTAGGCGATGACTAGCAGTTGAGATCAGATCATGAAGCTTGATCAGACGGTTGTGAGCGAGGCGAAGTTGGACGGTGGAGATGGGGGCGGAGATGGAGTGATCCAGCGGCCCAGATGGGTATCGGGTGTCGAGAGGGGAGGCGGGCCACGTGGACGCTCCATAGAGCGCCACGTGGCCCAATCAGAAAAATTCAAATAAACTTACAAAGAAAATTGTAAAAGAAATAGTTAGAGGCTGGATTAGGAAAAAGTCAAAACATGAAAGTTGCTCTCTCGACGAGATCTACAACTTTCATGTTGGTCAAAAAGGCAAAAAGAGGTCATTTGTACAAAACGTATTTTTGGGGGTATTTTTAAGGGGGATAAAAACATCGATTTTTATCTTTTATTGGTTTTTGTAATTTTTTTATCTTTTTAATGGTCAGTGATTTATGGACAATTATTCTACCTAATTTTTAGGGGTTTTTGAGGATAAAATAAATACAGGAAAAATAGAGGAAATTAAATACAATAATTTAATGGTAAAATAAACACAATATAATACATGATAAAAATAAAGAATTGATGGGTATTTTTATTGGATTGATTAAGCAAGGGTTTTAATTAGCGGCTTTTAGCATGATGAATGCGAGATTCATCAGTCTAAAGTCTCCATTCTCTCTAAGCTCTTTCTTATTTTCATTTCACTAAAGTCTGTCAGCAAATATAACGGGAGCATATGATAGAGAACTTAGATTTGTTGGGATTTTTCATAGACCATTTTTGTATGATGTTCTCATTTTTTCCTTTTTGCAGAGCATAACCCTGGATCTCATTGCCCTCTTTTAAAATGACAACAACGTTGGTATACTACTTGGTCTTTTTGCTAGAGCATAGTTTTTGAGTAAAAGTTCTTTGACAAACTTTTGCTTTGCATTTGTACTTGTTGGTACATGCATCCCTTGTTGTGTCATCTTTTTCGTAGAATTTGGTATAAAATATTGCAAAAAGTCAATATTTTATACATGTACAATCTTAAATGATGTATACCAACGTATACATGGTCTAGTTACCCACATAAATTTGGTCATCGTATAAATCTAGTGGTACTCAAGGAATTAATTACAAAATAGACACGAAGAACCATAATACTCAAGCCTAATGAAGTCGTATGAAATAAAGTGATGAATATCTTTCCAATTTAAGTCTCAAAAAGTTAGGAGAAAGTGGGGGAATTTTTTTCGAAAAAAATTGCCTGTGTTTTTGAATAAATATTTTCTTAATTTTTTTGCATATTTTATTGGATTTTGGGCATACGGAAAAATTGATGCAAAGTTTTTTTTTGAAATTTTGAATTTGTGTGCACATTTTACGCATTTTTTTAAAATGAAAAAATGCAATAAATGTTTTTTTTAAAACATGAGATGAAATAGAAATGCAGTGCATGAAATGAAATGAACCCCCCATAGTTAGTGCGAGCCATGTCCCTGTGCTGGTAGAATCATGAAGAAAATAGAATGCTGGACGACTTGATTGAAGAGGGTGATGGGTGCAAGTGACGAAAGATGTTTTTTTATATTCAAATTATTTTTGCCCTTTTGTTTTTGTAGGTATATAAAATACATGAATGATAATTACATGAATTTTACCACGAAGTGTGCTGGATTTAACACCCCAACCAGGCTCCAAGGTTAGGAAAACCCTGTATCTCGAGTATGCATGGAATCTTTGTTTAGAAAACTACGATGTGATGTGTATTTCATCACAAGAGACATGGTGGTGGGTAAGATATGCATGAACAACTGAAGGTGGGAAAAAATAAATCCCAAAACTTCCAAGGAAGTTTGGGGATTTTCAGGGGATAAATATTAAACTCAATGAGGACTTGCTCTTTTCATGATTGCGCTATCATTTAAATCAAATTTTCTACAACTTTGAAAATCAAAGATAATTAACCCATTTTTTTAAGTACTATTTTTATTATGTTATGATTTTATGGAAATTTATTGGTCTTTTTACTTTGTAATTTATACAAAATCTTGATATTAAGTCAGTGAATTATAGACTCAATAGTGTTCCTATCAATTTGGGTCAAAGAGCATTACCTTCACAACCCCTTATGTAGAATGCTCACATGAGGGATGCTCACATTCTACAACCTTCCATCACTAAATACATCCATTCCAGTTGACTATCATCCATATGGAAGGACTCATTTAATGGAGCTCTACCCTTAAGTTTCTCCTTTTGTATCTATGGATGTTGTTTTGAAACAAAAATATAATAGTTTGTAATGGTCTAAATACTTGAAAAATAAAGAATAACTGGTTCAAAAGTATAATAAATAGAACTTCAATTTGATGCTTTTAGGGAATTTTTTGAACTTAGGAATAAATTAAATGACTCGCAGTCTTCCTTAAATCCTTATTTGGAAAATCACATTTACATCCCTTCTTATGGTAGAAAGATTCACAATCTCCTGAATTGAACTATCTACAATCTGATAATGAAAGGAGGGATTAAATCTACCTTCCATGCTAAATTCTGGACGAATTTTTTTATCCTCATGTGACTTGCTTCCTATAGCTTCTGTCCCACTAAAAGTTAAATAGTCAAGACCTACTATACAAGCTAAAGACAAGCCTGGCAAATAGATTTCATTTGTGCAATATCCTTTGGGAAAGCTATGAACGTCTGTTTAAAAAATGCCCTTTTACTATAATTCTTTTCTTGATCGTGGTATCAGACATAAGTGGGGCTAAGATTGAATATATCGAGTGCACATTTGATGGAAGCGGTAGTGGAGGAATAAAGGTGAATATTTGAGATGATAATATTCATAAGAAAAATTATTTTAGATATTTGGGATCTATTTTCAACATGATGAGAAAATAGATGGAGATAGTACTCATAGCAAAATTCATGTTGGCTAAAGTTGAAAGGAGCCTATATTGTTCTATATGATAAGAAATTCTATTGAAAATCAAAGAAAAGTATTACAAAATAGCTGCGAGACTGCTGTGATTTATGGATTTTAATGTTAGAATATGAACCATAGACATTTGTAAAGAATGACAGTATCAAATATGAAAATGCTAAGTTGGTGTATCTAGATGCTTCTCTTAGCAGAAATGTTTAGTTCAAAAAAAGTACATATTACAAAGAAATTGTTGGGAGACGGGCGACAAGCTGCGCCGCCAATCCCTTTTGGATGGCAAATCCAATTCTTCGGAACACAACATCCATAGACCTAGGAACCTGATGAATATCGGATTCATCACTCTAAATCTCATTTATTAAGCTCAATTCCCTAAAAATCAACAGCATATCTGCATCTATTTCGCATAATTAGCATTTGTGCATGATTTCATAAGAATTGCATTTTAGCATTAAATTCTGCATCAAATAAGAAGCCAAAAATCCAAGCCCAAATTGACATGTAAATAGCCTAACTTCCCCTATTTTTAACTCCTTCATGCTAACTCCGAATAACCCAAAACCACTTCCATTGTGTACATATCACTCACAAGAATAAATAAAAAATAAAAAAAATCACTAACTCAAATAAGTGGACCAAAAACCCAAACCCTAGTTTCAGGATTTTCGGACTAAAAGCCACATATCTTCCTCATCCTGTGTCCGATTTGATCCTACTCACTTTTGAACTAGTGTACATTCAATTACCTTCAAAACAAGACCAAGTTCAAGTGAATCGGAGCTCGTATGTGAAAGTTGGGTTTTGGGCCTCTTTTGTACATTGTATTTTTCGCGGCTTCTGACCTTTAATTTATGTACATATTTTCTTTAATAATAAAAATCCAAAAAAAAATATAGATCAATGTGTCTTTTATTTATCTTTGATTTTACCTTACTTTTCTGGATTTTTATCTTGTTTAAAAATGACAAAAAAATTAGAAAACCAAAAATCAAGGTATTCTATGTACATGGGATACCCCAAAAATTCACTTTTTACATTTGACCGAATTTTACTTTGATGTCTTCATGAAAGTTGTAGATCTCGTCGAGACGAGCATTTTTTGTGAAGGAACTTTTTCGATCCGAGGTCATTTGCTATTTTTATCGATTTTACAAAGTATTTTATTTTCGGATTTTCTGGTGCTGACACGTGGCAGCCCCAGAGGCCGCCACGTGTCAGTGTTTTTTGGCCTTTTCTTTAATCCGTTTAAAAAAAATTAAAAAGCCACGCACGTGCGTCGCACGTGCCTCCCAGGCACGTGCTCCGCACGTGCCTCGCCCCATCCGTCCCCTTTCTCATTAAGCGCCACGTGGCTCTTACCAGGCCGTTCGATCTCGGCCGATCGAACGGCCTGGGACCCGTCATCATCCTCCCAACTCCCCCGTAACCTCCGCCGGCCAAGCCTCTTCCCCCAACCGCCGCGCCGCCCTTATCCTCGCAACCACCCTCAACGGCCAACGCCCTCCCGAGTCCTCCGCCCTCCATCTCCGCTATCCTCGCACCCGCTCGACCCTTCTCTCCATAAAGGAAGCCCGACGCCCCCAGTACAACCCATCCGCCGTTGGCCTCCACGAAGGGCGGTGGTGACAGCCCGCATCCTTCAACTCCGGCGAGATCCGGCCGCTCCTCCACAGCCGTCGCAGCTGCAGCTTCGTGCTGCCGTGCCTCCGCTCCGAGCTCTGAAGCTTCGTCGAGCTTACGATTATCTTCCCCGATCCACAACAAACGACAACCACCGAGTTCAACCTCTTCTCCGACCGCCCACAACTTCAGCACCGCCAAGACCACCGACCAACGTCTTCGCCGTCATCGTCAACATCTTCACCAACCGCGCTCCATTCAGCCCTTTGGATTCCATACCAAGACCATGAGCTGAAGGTGAGAATGAAACTAAACTTGACCTTTGGATTAGTAGTGTGGCGGAACTTCTGTGAGACTTAGAATTTTAAAATCAATAGCCCTCAAGTTCTACACATCATTGTTTACAGTTTCGGCTCAGAAGTCATCTTAGATCAATCCTCTTCCCAAAGTATACCCTATGAACATTGAATAACCGACTCGTGTGTGTGAAGGGTTTTAGCTCTTCCCACCCAGAATGCCGGACTACCATGTTCCTCTCCTTTCCAGTAACTCGTCCTCGGGGAGTCAGGTATTTCCTTCTAAGGTCTGTCGTGCTGTGTTCACAATCGAAATGGGGGAGAAGCTAGAAGAAAGAGAAAAGAACTGGAGGGGGTGGCCAGTGTAGTCACCTCTCCTTGTGAAGATGGCCAGTGTAGCCAAGTCTCCACCAAGATCTACAGGTTTCTTGAAGCTTGGACCTTTTTGGTCGAGTTTTTATTTTGGTAGAATGCTTCTTTGTATTTGGAATTTTTAGTGGTTCTGCTTGGATCTTGTTTTGCCCCTACGGATATAGCATCTTTTATTCCGTACATTTTTTGGGATCTTAGAAAAAATTGTGCCCAGCCGTCCATCCCTTTTCCGAAGCTTTATTTCAACCCGTACTCCGGTCTTTAGATTTCCACGCTACCAGAAAAGAGACTCACACAGTCTTCCAACATCCCGTCTGGATTGAGCTAAGTGCATAGTGCGAGAGTACAAATTAATTCCCTATTCCAGAGTTGTACCCAGAATGAAGAGATCATGTTAGACACTAAGAGTCAAACGCTGCACATTGTCGTGTGGAACTTAAAGAATTAAGTCAAAAGACCTGAAGCTCTTAAAATCCTATTTCTCGGTGAAGTTCCTCTGAAAATTAGGTGGATTAAGGGCAAGCCCAGACCACTCTCGGTTTCGGCTCATAACTCGGTTCAGAACCCAATGACTTTTCACAGTTGCAAATGCATGTAAAGTTGGATGAAGTGCAGGTGTGTGCAATGCAGACACATTTTTAAATTTTTTTTTTACATTTTATGCAAGGGATTTTTTTATGCAGAAAAATGGAATCAGAAGCCTTTTTTTCAAAAATTTTGGGCAAGTCAGTGTTAGTAGCAAAACTCTTTTTTTTTCTCTTTTTTTTGTTGTTTTTTTTTCAAGTTAGTACCCACCCCGTAAATACATATAGACTTACGCGCAAGTACGAGATATGGGTAAAATATATACATAGTATATACAGACCCCCCTATACTTAGCGAGTGCTGTGTCCTCAGGACCATAACATTACCATGCATAATTTTCTGGACCCTCTTAAGGAGCTCTACAGCTTCAGACGCTAAGAACCCAAAGGTATCAAACCCGAAAGGGATGAAGACATGGTGATTGTCAATACAAGCCTTCTCATGTTTAGCAACTTTGGCTGAGGCAGCTTTCTGTGCAGCGTATCCCGCCGTAAAATCACCTTTTATCAGACCAACTAATGGAGACACTCCAGTTAGATCAACACATGCATGTTTTCCTCTAGCCCAACCAAAAATTAAAACATCCGTTGGTCTGAGTGTGGATCTCCCCTCATGTGGATCAGACAAAAAATTCACAGGTGCTTCTTTCTTTGACGCAACCCCAGCCTTCTTGAGAACATCATAGAGGACATCTCTGACAAGATCATGTCTATATTTAAAACCTGGAAGTTCACGATAATGAACGGCATGCTCCCCAAAGGAGTCTAGGCAAGATCTGTGACATACTGGGCATGCCTCATCTGCTGGGAATAGAGGAATCATAAGGCGATATCTGAGAATAGTATGATACTCAATAGGTGACATATGCATTCCAAGACCATCAATAGGAATAGCTAGAAGAAAATCTTGAACATGGTCAGATTGCAAACACCGAAAAATTGCCTTTTGTCTAGCCGTCATGTCAAATTCAACCTCAATTTCTTTGACAATTTTGCTAAAAAGGGAACTCGTCAAAGCATTCTGGGCTTTAGGAGGGACGGTATCCTTGTTAGCAAAACATGTAAGATCTAAGGATGGGAGTTTGACACGTAGACCCTCCAAGGCATCAAAAAAAATAGAATCAATATCACATACCCCACTATTTCGTAAAATGTGATCTTGAAGCACCCAAGATTGAGCTCTATAGGCTACAAAAGCATATGAAGATACCTCAATAGCGGAGTGCAGTCCTAAGCCACCGAGCTTGATTAGTAGGGATGCCACCCGCCATTGAAGGTCGTCGAAGAAAGGACCTCCACAAACCACAATGTCCTCAATAGCTTCACGTAGCCCTCTGTCAAAAAAAGCAGCAGCTTGGTCCATGCATGTGGGTTGACATGTCCTTAAGCCAAACATGAGCTTGGATGAACCCATACAAGATCGTAGTAAAAGAAGTTCACTCTGTGGGTCATCCAACTGGGGGAGTAATTTCTTTAATTCAACCGCTTTGGTGGCTCTCCTCGTAGCCAAGTCTTCAATAAATCCGTTGTTCATGCTCACTGCACCTCGAAGCAGTTTCACTCCTAGCACGAGCCTTCCAATATCAGTAGGAAACAGTCCTTTGCGGACCTTCTGTCCATCACATGAAGGCCAGAAAAGCTCAGTTTTCTTGATATTCAGAATAAGTCCCAACTCAGGGCCTCTACGTTGTATAATGTCAAGCACCTTGACCTCTAATGTGTCCCCGATGATAGTCTCATCATCAAGATACCAAGCATGGAGAAGGAGTTTAGAATTATCTATGATCTCATGAATAAGTGGGTGCAATGCAAGAGAAAATAGAAGTGGACCGAGGGGATCACCTTGCTGCACTCCGGTGATCGACCAAATATGATTGTCTCCAATATATAGTCTGATAACCTGAGCATACAGAAACTCCACCCATGAAGAAATAGATGGACATCGCCTTCGAACTGCACAGAGCATCGAAGATCTATCTATCATGTTGAAAGCATTAGAAAAATCTACAGTAAGCATAGAGATAGATCCATCACCATGAAGCTTGCTCAAAAGTCGATTGGTGCTGTGTTTTTTTTAATAACACGAGGGTGACATCCCGAGATATGATTCACCACATTAAGTATATATTATTAAGAAAGATGGAGTACATTATACGGAGCTCCAGAGACGATACAGAGAGTTAGCTAGTGCGAGTACATTCTCTAGATAAAATCTTTGAGATCTAAAGATGAGATCATTCCTCCCCCCCCCAAATGGCCCAAAGAACCGCAAAAGGCAGAGTACAATCATCTGTAGAGTTGCCCCCCACCGATCTCACCGAATTCCAGAAATCGGACGCACCTCCTGACGAAAACCAAGGGACCCCAATCTCATTCCAAACCTTCTCCGATGTCAGACATCTGAAGAACAAGTGATCCATGTCTTCCACGTGCTCCCCGCATCTATCGCATAGAGTATCAGGAATGCTGAACAGTCTTCCCCTTCTTGCTTTGTCGCACAATCTTCCCCTTCTCAAACACCAAAGAAAATTTTTTACCCTGCATGGGGCTCTGCTATTCCAAATAATCTTCATATCTATGCGTGTGTCTGCATCCAGGGGGGGTGGGTGTCATGAATTCCTTGTATGCCTTCTTCGTAGAGAATCTGCCTCCCTCCCACTCAAAGTGGTCTCTCCCCTGGGTGATGCAATCAGGCGATGGAATCTCTGAATGCATTCTGGCGAGCTCCTCTGAACGCTGGGTTGAAAGTATCGATACGAACTGGGGAGTCCAAGATCCTGATGTCCCAACCTGGGCCAAAGAGCTCTCCTTTGTTGTCGTTAAGGCGAAAAGCCTCGGAAACCTACTACTTAGCAGCCCATCCCCTGTCCAATCATCCATTCAGAATCTAAAGCCCTCCCAATCACCAACCTTCGGATGCAGTCTCGGAGCCAGCAACAGTAGAACTTCTCTCACTCCTCGCCACAACGGAGATTCAAACCGCACACTCGCAACCTCCAAAGAGCCCCGAACTCCATAAATCTCGCGCAAGAGTCTGGCCACCAAACTTTCCGACTTACCCCAAATCTCAATGACCCGCTTCGCCAATTGAGCCTTGTTCATGCACGCCACATCTTGAAAACCCAAACCTCCTTCGCCTCGCGGTCGCGTCAGCTCCTCCCAGCCAACCAGATGCATCCACGATCTTTGTTGTTTGCCATCTTTGTTGTTGCCATCTTTGTTGTTGGTGCTGTGTAAAATGGCTTCTGCTCCTCCAGATACACCAAATCCAAATTGAAAATCATTGAGATACTTAGACATCTCTTTACTAACCCCTTTCATAGCAACCTTGGATACTAGACGTCTCCAGATAGTGTCCACTGCAATAGGGCGTATGCCATTGTCAGGTTTGAGTAGCGGAGTAAGAGGTGTAGAGGCTACAAACTCAGCCAAACTCAAAGGACATCTCCCGCATATCCATAAGTTAACCACCATGGCAATCACCCGTAAGAGATCAGTGGCAATGGCAGACCCCTCCCCACAAAGGGCGTCTAAAAGGTGTTGAGCCCTCAAACCATCTCTACCACATGATGTCCCTTTAGGAAAGGATTTGATATAATGTAAGATAACATCTGTATCAGCTGTAAGAGGAGTCTCTGAAACCAAGATACCTGGTAAGGAAGGAAGCGTCTTGTAGGGATGTTTAGCCTCTAAATCTTTCATGGTATCTTCATTATAAGGAGCCACTCCTGAAGAGCATAAAACCCTCAAGGCTGCTGAAAAGTGTCCATCTGACACTTTACGGAGGCATTGCCTAATGCTGGAGTGTTGATTCTCTTCCAAGGAATTGTTCCGATTAAGGTCAGATGTCTCTGGTATACCACCTTTCAAAATATCATACACTAGTTTGGTGAAACCATCTGCACTGCCCCATGTAGTCAATGAGCTCAGAATAAGTCGTTGTTGCAAAAACCTTCTGTTGCTCGATCTTCTATCCCGCCTATTCAAAGGCCTGAAAACCTGTAGTGTGCAACAAGGAAGAAGTAACAATCTCACCCAAGCAGATATGCATCCTGGCCCTGCGATAACTTGGTGTAAAGCTGTCTTCAGAGCTTGGGAGAAAGCGAGACAACAACTGGGAGGGATACTCTTGACTGTGGTGATAGGAACTTTGAAAATACGATCAAGCAATAAAGCATCGACAACTAACCCGTCAGTGACAGTAGGTACGACAGGTATATGGGATTTCAAGATGTCAATGATGTGTCCTTGAGTCGCTCCAGTGTCATCTGTTACCCGAATAAGACCGTCATCATGGTGACAAGCCCGAGTCACCGCCTGAATCTTCATGCACCTCCCGCACATCCACTGATCCAAGGTCCTCAAGGTCTCTTCTAAAGCAAGATATAGATCAAGGTCATTCTTGATGGCATCTCACAAAACAGAAGCACGCTCATCACTGGAGAGATGTACTCTTTTGATATGGGAGATTAAGCGTGTAAAATCGTTACTTCCTTCTCTATCATCCGGACAACAATGAAAATTCCAAAAGAGACATATCAAGCCGTTGGTAGTCATGTCAAGAGGATAAGGAGGCATCGTCAATGAGACGTCGTTGTTCATCTGGTTCGTCTGGCTATGTGGTGACGGTGAAAATGTTCGTGGAGGGAGGGCAGGGGCGAAGGTGGGGATGGGAGGGCTGTGGGATGGGACGCAAGGGGTCGGAGGACTGTGAGAGGGCTGTGGTCTGTGGGACAGGATGCTGTGGGATGGTGCGGGCACTGTGTGTGACGGGGCACTGTGGGATGGTGCGGGGGTGAGGGTCGGGAGCGCAAGGGGTCGGGGGCGCTGGGGCTGCAGGTGGTCGGGGCGGAGGTGGTTTAGGGGCGCGGGGGGCAGGGGGTCGGGGCGGAGGGGGTCGAGGGGTGCAGGGGGTCCGGGCGCAGGGGGGCGGGGCGGAGGGGGGTCTGGGTGGAGGGGGCCTAGGGGGTCGGGCGCAGGGGGTCGGGGGTCGGGGCGGGGGCAAGGGGTCGGGATTTTTTTATTACATGTAAAGATCGAATTCAGAATGACGTGATCAGAATGAAAGTTGGTGAAGTTCCAATAGAGGATAAAATGGAGAAAAATCGTTTAAGATGGTTTGACCATCTGAAAAGGAGGTTAGATGATGCACCTGTTAGAAGATGTGAGATTTGGGATGTTAAGATGGCTAAGAGAGGGTGATGAAGGCCCAAGAAGTCTCGGAATGAGACTATCAAAGGAATCTTAGTTATTTTGTATCTAAGCCTGAGAATGACCCAAGATAAATTTAATGTTGGCAAAGAATCCATGTAACCAATCCCACTTAATGTGCGAAAAGACTTTATTGTTGTTGTTGTGGTATCATAAAGATATAACATTTAATACTTTCTTCTCCTCAATGTCTGCATGTATCGTTAACAATGCGTCTTGGTAGATTCCTTTTTGAATGCATCTCTCTAGCATTCAATTTAGAAGGCACATTGCATAATTACTTTTAAAGGTATACCAATTTCTCATGATAAAATTATCAGAGAAGCCTCACTTTATTTTTTCAGTGTCTTGACATTGTCCTACCCTTAGACTATAGGCTAATGTTGAGATGAGATCTTTTGAGGGATTTATGGTGAAAACATTCGTTTTTTTCTTCCATTATGGTACATCTTCTTGCCTTTTCTGACATTACAATTGAATATGTAAAGGCGAAAGATGATTTCCAGAGAATGAAGTTGTCATCTCCTGCTAGTTACTCAAAGAAGCTCTCTTCTATTACGTCGGTTAAAAGATGCTAGGTGATACTCCTCTGACAATACCCCTCGAAGTTTCCCACTTTTTTGGTTGTTTACTTCTTCTTACCTGTTTTTTCTTGATCTTACAATGCTGACACCGGTAAAAAGAGCTAGATGATACCCCGTCCGACAATATCCCTCGAAGTTTCTCACCTTTTTGATTGTTTGTTCTTTTTAACTGTTTTTTTTCTCGATCTTACAATGCTGATGTGATGCAATAGATATGCTTTTACCTTTGCCCTAGCATGTGCTGGCTATTTATTTTGGTCATGTAATAAGGTATCTACATTTTCTGCCCAGATGAACGAATCACAATCGTTTTTTCATAAAAAAACCGGTGCACAGCACAGCCATGCAAAACATCAAACTTAAAGGGTATTCTCATAAATTTAACATCACTGTATTCCTTCCCAAAACAAAGAAATAAACTAAAAAAAAAGAAAAACGAAAAACCCACCCTCACCTTCGTCACCCCGACTCCACCACCCCTTGCACCAGATCTGATCTGCGCAGCTCCTCCACTCCCAGAGGTTTTGTGCTTCCCTACTTCCGATCCCCCAATGACCTCAACCCCCTGAGAGATCTATCCGTCCATATTATCCACATCAACGACCATGCGCTCCCCCTCATCGTCCTCCCTGGACTCCCCCTCCTTCCGCGGCAGCGACAGCCAGAGCCTCGCCTCCATCCTCAACAACCCCCACACCTCCCGCACCGACCCCTCCTCCTCCTGGTGGTGGCCCTCCTCCTCCTCCTCCGCCGCCCCTCCCCCTTTCCCGACCCCCTCACCCCCATCCTCCCCTCCTCCCCCCTCCCCTCCCCCTCCCTCCAGGACTTCCTCCCCTACCTCTCCCTCATATCCGACCCTTCTCCAAGTTCGAGCATGTCCGCCGCCACTCCCTCTCCTCCCCTGACCCCTCCCCTCCCCCCGCGGCGACGCCCTCGTGGCCTGCCTCCGCGAGGTCCCCTCTCTCTTCTTCAAGGAGGACTTCGCCCTCGAGGATGCCGCCACCTTCCGCGCAGCCTGCCCCCTCGGTCCCGACAACGCCTCCCTCCAGGACCGCCTCTCTCAGTACCTCGACGTCGTCGAGACGCACCTCGTCCGTGAGATCTCCCTCCGCTCCGAGTCCTTCTTCGAGGCCCAGGGCAGGCTGCAAGCCTCGACGGGGAGATCGTCGAGGCGTGCATCCGCATCGCGGGACTGCGCGAGGTGATCCGGGCGCTTGATGCTGACGTCGTCGACCCAGCGAGGAAGGTGCGGGAGCTCAACGCCACCAGGGGGAACCTCGTCGTGCTGCACCAGAAGCTCACCATCATCCTCTAGCGTCAGCCAGGCGCTCGCCGCGTTAAAGCTGTAGGTGGATTCTGCTGTTGTTTTGGATCTATGGACCGGTGTGGCTTTGCTACAGAGTTGTGCATACTAGATCTCATCGGGGGACAATGAGACGAGCCTTAGATTTTGCTGAAAGAATTGAATTACTGTACTTTTGAGTATTGAGCACATGGCATCACATGACTGACTTGGGTGAAGTCGTTCTATATGTGGATATATGGAGAGTATGTGGATATATGGAGAGTTCGATGAGGCGTTTCAAGTTGGAATCATTTCCGAAAGAAGTATTCTGGTCAATTAATGGATGTACTGATTCTTGGTTGGTAGCATTGTGTTACGAATTACTTGTTTCTTGTTGCTGAAGTAACTAGACATGGGATAGAGGTGAATATTTTACTATCATACAAAAATACTACTCTAGTTTCCCCTATCTTCGTAGATAGAACTTCTCCATTAAACCAATCATCTTCCTACGACTAATTATACTCTGAAATAGCACAAAAGCCAAACGATACCACCAATAATCAATTATCATCCATATACTCACAGTATGAGATAACCTGACTATTACCTTTCTAGGATCTCCTATAAGTTTATAACCAATATAAGATTATGCGACATCTTCCATGTATGGATGGAAAAACTAAATCTGCATCATTCACTTGCGTTCTCGGCAAAGGTCCTCCCAGCTATATGGGCCTGCCTTTGGCCGGTTGCACCATCTGAATGGTTACCTATGCTAGAGAGGTTTGAGCGGAGGCATGCGAATCTGTCGAGGGTTGTGGGATGGTGCTTTTGAAAACAATCCTTTCTACAGTGCCCTTTCTTCTTGTCTTCACGTTTTCATCTTATGGGGATTAACAACCGTTTAGAGTCACTGATGCAGATGCTCTTTTGGTCCGGTTTGGGAGATTCCCAAGGCATCCTATCTGTGATCTAGACGACAATGATGTTTGAGAACAACCCTAAGTTCTCAACCTAGACCTAGAGGCATTGAACAAGGTACTTGCCAAATGTGGTTCTCGTATTTGGGGCAGTGGTTCAAACCTACTTTGTTCTTTCGTCACGAAAAACTAGTATTTATGCTCTCCTTACAACCTGGGCTAGTGTGCACACCTTTGCACTTCTAGAGAGAGCAATACATAAGACCTGGCCCTTGAGAGGCCTTCTTCAGTGGTTTCATCCATCTCCTCATGGAGTAGGGGTTCCCGTTAAATTCCGATGCTCTTCAACGTTCTTTATTCTTTATCTCAGGTACGCTTCCACACTATTGTTTTCTACACTCCTATAAGAGTTGTTGGTTTGCCGTTAGATAACTCATTTTTTGTGGCTGGTTGTGGGAGACATCACATTTTTCTGGGTTTTAGATGGATAACTGTATTGAGAGGGGGTGCAATGGATTCTACATGCTTTTGTATTGGGGAGGGGGTGCAATGGATTCTACATGCTTTCATTATATAAAAAATGATTCCTCAGGATCTTTGTCTTCGTGGAGAATAAGAGTGTTGTGGTGGAGTGCTGGGCCATCCCGTCCTATCGGCCCGAGTTATGAAGTTCAAATTTCTCTTCGATGTTTTTCTTAGCATAAGCTTTAGTACCTTCTGGAGGCTTTGGAGCCTGATGAGGGACCCTCGAGGTCTACTCGAGATCATTGTGATTGAGAAGATGATAACTTATCAAGATTGGGGGGCTTTGCAATAGATTTTGGAGCAACACTGCCTAGATTTCGTAGGGCTTATCAAGATTGGGGGCTTTACAATAGATTTTTTTTGCATTTTGGATAGATAGTTAGATGAATGGGGGAGCCTTGATTGCACAATATCCACGCTTATATACAATGCATCAGACAAGGATGCTTGTGTCAGAGATTTGGACAGATGGAGCATGGCTGCTAACATTCGTTTATGAGTTTTCGGAATAACGCTTCAATGATTTCGTATGGAAACGTTAAGATCTCATGGCGATCTGACGACTAGAAGAGACTGACGGGTTTGGAGAGACAAAGAGTTCTTTGTGGGGAAAGCATGCAAGATGATGGATGACATGCATGAACAATCTCCTTAGGAGTTAATTAGGGATTGCAGAATGATCTGGAAACCTAAAATCCCATTTCGCCATCCATGTCATCTTGTGGCTTTTAGACGTGGTAGAATTCTCACTAGAGACAGATTGGCAAGACACTTTGTCAGTAATAAAAGTTCACGTTCACTATGTGGGATAATTTGGATGCTATTGAGCATCTTTTCTTTGGGTAGGAGAAAGCTAGGGAAGCTTGGTTGTTGTTGGGAGTGGTTCAATAGCTGACACTTATTTTGGGAGTCACTTTTTGAATCATGTTTCCGTCCAATGGAGGAGAGATTTTTTACCGGTGGCCTCATCTGTGTGCTCTGGCTTGTTCGTAATGGTGTTGTTTTTCTTGCAGAACATTTTTTGAGATGTAACTCATCAACGCAATGATTCTTCTCAAGTCTTGGCTCCTGTACTTATTTCTTTTTAGTTTTAATTAAGGCTCCGCATCAAGGTTCAGCTTTGACATCGACATTGGTCTGCATCAAGATTCAGTTTTGAGTCCATTCCTTTTTACTTTGATTACGTGCGATTTGACAAGTCACAATCATGATGATATAGTTGGGTGTATGTTATTTGCTGATTATATTGTGTTAATTGAGACTAGAGATGGAGTAAATGAGAAGCTTGAGGGTCTGGAGACTTGCATTGGAGACTAAAGCATTTCATATAAGTAGGGCTAAGACTGAATATATGGAGTCCACTTTTGATGGAAGCAATGTTGAGGGAAGTGATATAAGATTGATGACAATAACATTCATAAGAGAGTTTTTTTAGATATTTGGATCTATTTTTGCAACATAATGGGGGAAATTGATGGTGTTGTTACTAACAGAATAAATATGGGTCAGCTAAAGTGGAGATGAGCCTCTACTGTTTTCTGTGATTAGAAAATTCCTTTGAAAATCAAAGAAAAGTTTTACAAAGCAGCGTGAGACGTGCTATACCTCTATGGATCTGATTGTTGGTCTGTGAACCATAGACATGTGCAGAGAATGACAACAGCAGAAATGAAAATGCTAAGGTGGATGCGTGGACACACACACACACGTAAAGATGGGATTCGTAATGATGCAATCAGAAGGAAAGTTGGTGTAGCTTCGATCACGGATAAGATGTGAGAAAACCGCTTAAGGGTGGCTTGATAATTTGCAAAGGAGGTCATCTGATGCATCAGTTAGGAGATGCGAGTTTTGGGATGTTGAGCCAGATAAGAGAGGGCGAGGAAGGCCCAAGAAGTGTTGGAACGAGACTATACGAAGGGATCTTAATTTTTTGGATCTAAGCCCGAGAATGACCCAAGATAGATATGAATGAAGGTGAAGAATCCATGTACCCGACCTTACTTAATGTGGTAAAAGACTTTTTTATTCTTGCAAGGCTCCGCAACGTGTTTTCCCCTATTGAACAGAAAAACATTATGCGTTCTAAATAGATAGGGATGCATGCAAACTTCAGACTGTCATTGAGTTGGAAGGCGTTGCCCCCTCAGATTGGATTTTTTATGCGGTTGCATAGATGGGGGGAGCATTATGACTCTTGATTTCAGGACACTTATGGAAAGGAAGTATTAGCACCCCTTTAATTCTAATACGCCCGACTGGACCTGTATCACCTTGCATCATATGCATTTCATGCTATCAATGGAATTGATGTTAGGGCAAAGTTGTTGTGAGTTATTATATAGTTTATGAGGGAAGTACGAGCGAGGGTAAAATGTAATGACTCTTTTCTATTCTTAAAGAGAGTCTATAGACTGATTTCCTAGGAAAGCATACTGCTGGATCGCAGGCTGAACTGAGCACTCATAGCTCAAGAATAAGGCGTCAACTAATCAGTAACTGTCTAATCTGAAGGTTTTCCAGGGGATCAGGTCGTGATGTTTAGAGTCCATCTCGTGAATGGAGTATCAATTCCATCACTTATAATGCATAATCTTAAAGAAGATCAAAGTCCTTGTCCATAACCATATATACTCAATTGCGCTTTCTTCTTTTTGTTTTGGACCGGGGGCGGATGAGGAATAATCAGGGATTCTGCTGGAACTGCGCTCTCAGACACATTTTTATCCCTTCCATGGAGGTGGCTTGCTCGGTTTATGTGGAGGATGAAATGGATATATCCCATCTTTTCTTCAGATGCGAGTTCCTAGCATAGATTTGGAAACATGCGAAGATATTTTTTTTGAAGAAAAAGAGGGTGCAACACCAAAATGGGACCCACCTCATAACTTCACATACAAATGCAGTGATATCATGGGCTGACTTATCTAATCAGGAGGATTCTGGCGAAGTTTCAGGGAAGAAGTTACTGCACCTGAGTGAGCGAGGCATTTTTTGTTCATTTTGGCTATTTGACTAGCTAGGAATGCACTAGTGTAAGGATGAGCTTTTCTTTATGGAGAATGTGATTGCACCTGTACGTTTCCTTTGTTCCTCCTAGTCGTCATGTCTGTATTGTTGGTATTTTTCTATTATGTGACTAAACAGAATCATGGCTGCGTGAACACCTACCATAGGTGTCCACCTTTACTTAAAAGACATTTTTGTATTTTGGAGCCTTCTTCCCTGAGATAACCTCGTTTTGCTCCTATCAAAATTCCTAATGTGCAGCAAGTGCCTTTCTTAACTCCTATCAAAATTCCTAACATGTAGCAGGTGCCTTTCTTAATCCTTTGATCCACATTATCACATTTCTTGTGAGTCACTTTATAATTTCAACGAAGTTGATGTAAATTTATGAGAAACCCTTTACCTATCCCAGACTCTCCTAGAGCACATTTGATAAACAGAACATCTTCCTCCACACCTCGCAAAATGCATTTTGATTCAGCATTTGGACACATATTTCCCTAAAATGCTTCCCTAACTGCACATAAAAGAATCTTACCTCCCTCTGAAGCTTCCAAAAATCATTTTTGTAGTCTTTTGGTGTATTAAAATAATCTTGTAGTCTTTTGGCAGAGCTGATTCCACTACAACCTCCCCACTCATCAAAAGTGAAAAAATGCTTAATTGGTGGCGTCTGAATCCTGACAACGGACTATGTATTCAGTATTTCCATAATTTTGTAATTTGTAGCTTTATAACAACTTAGAAACGCAGTTCCTTTGGCAATTGAAAAATGGCTTTGCATTCTTCTTCTGTATTCGAATGAAATCAGAACTTTGGTTTTGTTGGCCTTTAGAAGCTGAACCAAGCACCATGCATTATTCTGAGTTTGGAGTTCAATTCGTTTCCGATGCCACTACAAGACATCAAGCCACCTATGTCGAAGTGTTTATCTGCTATATTGAGTCCTTTAATGGCACTTTTTGCATATGTCTCATACTTGATTTAAAGGGATCATCGTATAACTGGCCAATCTCTCCCCTATTATGTCTTGTCTAAAAGTAGGAACTTGTCTCATCGCTTGATTGAGATGGAAACTTGCTGTTTCTTAAGCGAAACTGCACGATAAGTACACACACTCACACAAAAATAGAGAAGGAGTTCTGATGTAAACTCTACTCTAGTCTTTAATAAACTAATACCGAAGCTCTAACATCATGTCGCATAGGTTAGTTGATTTCAGAAGTCGGCTAAAAGTTATAAGAGGCAAAGGTACTAACAGTCGCAAGTTACAAGCTTTAACTTTAAGTTTGCTACTGATGGGTGCTTGGGAATGTTGGGAGTGGAACGGCAGAATGTTTTCTATTGCAACCTTTTAGAAAATGTGTGTTGTGAGGGGTTTTAGAACTGGCTCTCTGTGATTGTAGATGCATTTGGAAGTCCGTGGCTCCTATCAAGGTCACAAATCTGACTTATCTGATGAGAAGGGAAAGATTCAGTGGCAAGAGAATTGGAAATGCCACGGACCATAATTTGCTGGAATGATTGATCTAACCTACTTGCTACGTTTTGGGCAATTTGGTTCCAGATGAATGATGTGGTGATTAGGGGTGTTAGGCATATGTGTAAAATGTGTTACATTCGACCTCTCATTATTGAGTATCAAAGAAGGGGAGACTTGTTTTTTCTTTTGAGGTCATTGTTGAGCTTTTTTAAAGATTAATAGAGTTTATGGTTGCCCACTAATCTGGTCATCCTTTAGCTTGGAAAAACATTACTACTTGCTAGAAGTTTGGTGACTAAATTTTGAATGTTGAAAATTGAAATACTGACTATTTTAGGTAACAAATTGCCCAAAAACTAAGCAGGGTAAAATCCAAGAAAAGGTTAAGATCCAATTCAACATTCATGACCATTAAAGCTGCGAATTTAAGTAAGAAACTCACAAGCTGCGGCTATGAGAGCATTAGTAAGAAAGTATCCATCAAGAAGTAAAAGAACGAAGATAGAATAAGCGGAGCTAGTAGGATAAGATTGAGGGGGGGGGTCGCTAACCTTGGTACTTGCAGCAACCCCTCGAATTGCTCTTAAATGCTACAGAATGCTGGTAATGCTTTTATATCCCTTTTATCACATGATATAATGCTAATTCAGTGAAAAAAATACTCGCATTTCGCCCATATTGGCGATATGATCTGATATATTGATCATATAAGCAGTGTACCCGTAGACAGGCTAGCAATATCTGGAGGTAACGACTCACCTCTCAATATGGCTGGACTTGGCGGCACGTCACAACATGGTGGCTGTTCGAAAGAACTATTTTTTATTGAGGCCGAAGTCCTCGTTTATACAGAGCAGTACAATCCTTATAGAGAAGAAGAAAGGGAATGCTTTAAAAAACCAATATATAAGTGCTCCTTTCAACAGTGGCATATTCTTGGCATAATGCTGCGAAACCTGAATCTATAGGCAAATACTTTGGTATTGTAAAGGTTAATGGGAGCTCCATGGCATGAGTATGTTGATTTTTTTTGCTGTGTTGGCCCTTTTATCATTGAATGCTGGGAATAGGTAAAAATACATTCCAATTACTTGGTTGCTGTGCGAGCACTGCTGACTGTGACATTCCTGATGTGCATCAGCTTGTGACTTCTGCTGATTGTGCTGGTGCATTGGATGTCATCGATGATCTGCAACATTTGCAGGTAAAGTTTAATTTGGATAGAATTTGATCTTGCAGCATTCTAACTTTTTAAACTTGTTCCTTATTGCTGCTATCTTGTGATTTTTATTATATTTTTATTTTAGTACATATCTAAGTAGGTCTTTCCAAAAAAAGAACAGATTTTCTCCTAAAAGAAGAAGAAAAGGAACGGATTTAAATCAACACTAGGAAGTGCTGCTGCATTAAAACCTCCTATTTCTAGAAACAAATGATCAGGTTGTTCTAAGATTGTCATTTTTCATACCCTAAACCCTAAACCCGGTCGAGGCCGATCTCCTCGTGCGCGATTCTTGTTTTTTTTGGAGTCTGAGGCTTCCTGAGCGCATTGGCTTCTTCCTTTGGCTTCTGCGCAGAAAGAGGTTGTTAACGCGTGATCGCTGCGCTAGATTCTTGGATAACGTCGCTACTAACTGTGTCCTTTGTGATTCGGCTGTGGAAACAATTGATCACTTATTCTTCGGCTGCCCCATGGTTCGAGGGATTTGGGATGATCTGGATTGGGTGAGATCGGATGACCTCTCTTCTTTCTGCGATTTAATGGTGTGCAACAGGAACAGGGCTAGGAGGGACATCTTGGCCCCGATTGCAAGGCTGTGGTGCATATGGTTGGGAAGGAATGAGGCCCTCTTCTCCGGCCAACGCTTTTACAGGGATAACGTTCTTATCTATTGTTCGCGTCTTCTGGATGACTGGTGTGCAGTGTAGATCGCAGTTTGTTTTTGAGGGTGGTGGTATACTTTTGTATATTCGCTTTTTCTGTCTTGTGCTGTCCTGTACATTTTTTCCTTCTCTGTCTTATTCTTCTTTTAGTTTTTTAATATATTGGGGCGAACACCGTTGAGTGTCTCCCCCTTTTTTTTGAGCCTAAAAAAAAACTAAGCATGGGATGGACCCATAATCTAGATGACGAGTTCATGTAGATCTCCCTACTTTAACACACAAAAAATGATTGTTAGTGTACTATGGGTTTCTTAGAAGGTTAATGTATTCACCCAGTTGTTGTGATGTGAGAAATCGATCAAGAAGTCTTTTAAAAGATTCTTTGAATCGTAGTTGGGTTTAATGTTAACGATCTCCAATTCGGGAGGATGGGAGACGGGGGAAAGTAGAGGAAAGAGATGCGGGGGGTTGGTCGGTGGTGGGGCATCGTCACCAACGTGTGAAGCTGATCGTTATAACGTGAAGGTTCTATTCCGTGAGGGGGATGTTGTATAAGGGGTTGTACCTTTGGTGTGGCGATGGTTATTTGGCAAAAGATTGTATACATCCTGTTAGATGTTTCGCATGAGCGCATAACATGCGTCATCAATTTCGGTGCAAACGATCTCAGAATTTGAAGCCTAAGGTGCCTACCCCTATGACAGACGGGGGAAACAGGAACCTAATACTTGTTGGCGTGTGTAGAAGTGACGGTAGATGTCTTGCAGATGTGATGGAAGATATCGATAGTGCTGTTGGTTGATCGTTTTCAGGGGATGTGATCAAGATGGCAGGTTTGTTGGTCTACGTGCATGGTCTGTCCAATTTGATCATGGGACTACCCTTGGTTCGCATAAGTGTTGAGACGGTTCAATTGACGATGGTACCGATGACACGGGTACATGGTACGGGATTCATTGTGGCCAACAGCTTGATGTTGTTGTGATGGCATTTGAGATAAGCCGTCTGTTAGCGTTCTCCATTGACACCGTGATCAAGGGTTCGACCTTTTGTTTGGCACCTACTATGTTGGTTGCGTTTTCCCTCTTTTCCATGGCGTCTTTATCATTCAATCTTCTTATGTTGCCTTTGGAAATTTCTTTTGACATTCTTTGATATTAAGCTATCCTTTGTCCGTGGCTTCTATTGATGGCTTAAACAATCGATGGATCTAGATCAATATGCTTGGTATTGGGATGCCTGGGCTCATCATACTTTATGTTGGTATTCGGGCCTGCATGTTTTGCTCTTACTTTGAATTGGTTGTCGTTAGGGTTAACACTTTCTTCTTGCATCGGCCTTGTTGTGGATATTTGAATGGTAATTGTGTTTGCTTTTTTGGCCATTGTAAAGCTCATGCCTTTTGGAGGGTTATTTTTTTAGCATCTTCCCCGATTTTTCTATTCACCAATGTCATCGAGTTGGTGAGCATCATGTACTTAAGTGATAGATATTACCATGAAACTGTCGCTTACCCACACTATGTCGGTCAAGGTTCAAGGATGCGGTATGTGTATGCGTGCAGGCATGCCACCATACTATAATTAAGATGTTTGTTATGTGTATACAAAATTATGTATTTTTCTAATTTTCTATATATAACTATATAAATATATAATTATAAATATTTATGACTTTTAACTATGTAGTAGAGAGTACCACATAGTCGTCTAGGGGTAGTACAATGTGTCTACCACACAAAAGACCAGGGTTCAAATCCCACTCTTGCAGGGGTTGCGTTAGGTAGTCGACGACCAACGTGAAAAATAGTCGAATCTTTCAACATGAATTTGAGCAAGAATCCATGTAGCCGACCTTACTTATAGTGGGATAAGGCTTAGTACTTTTTTTTAACTATGTAGTAGAGATGGAATTAAAAAAATCCTACAAAAAAGACGCATGTAAGGCTAAGAAACAACCACTATTGCTAAATATTTTCTATGTAAAAAGTGCCAGTCACCAATGTACAAGTACCTGACAAATTATCTACACATACCAATCAATGAAAGGACTTGTAAGAAATTATGCTTTTAACTTAATCAGATCTTTTTGCGATGTGTATTACTGGATCGGATAACCTTGATTGGATGCATAAACCACATTTAAGCATACCACTTATGCCACAGATGCGGTTCACGTAGGCGCAAAGGGCGCATATGGCTTGCTTTAGGAAATTGGTTCGGGTTTATAATCGCATAGACATATGCGTCTGCATCTGTGGTCCGCCTGATCGCTTTCCTGATGGTCACTGTTAGTCAACTGATGATGGCTTATATGGCTACGATTTCTAGAGTACCCCTCAAGGAGCGTGGAGTGTTGGCTTCAAGACCATTGCCGCCCACGTTCTTTTAGCTTCCCTTAAAGCAGTGTTGCAGAAGTCGATATTCGCTATTTTGTCGAGGGATCACTGAAAAAAGAATATTCGATATTCAAGAAAAAAATTCATAACTATTCGGTTATGTATTTTTTTATTTATTTAAATCCAAAATCTATGCCAAATATATATTCTTACATATTTATACATATATGATCATCAATTAACAAGAATCAAACATAAAAGTACAAATAATAAGTTACAATATATGATGCTTTATTATCTGTTGTGATGCCGTGTTAAATGAGAACCTTTAAAAAATATAAATAATCAATAGTTTGTTGCAATATTTGGTCGAATACTTGAATATTTGGGTTGGACCGAATCCCACTGCTTGGTGTGCACCTTGGTTGGCGGTCTAACCTAACGAGGCAGTTAGTTTTTGGTGTGACTTTGCCTCTTGGTAATGTTTATGTGAATGTTGTTAGCTTCAATCTTTTCTATTTGCTCCTTTCGTCGCCAACCATGCGTCTAGGTGGCTGGTGCCTGGAATTGCGCTTTGACATTGCATTGCTTTTGTGGCTTTGCCACAGTCCTGATGCCACCTTTGGCAATCACTTTATTCTTCGCAAGCTTTATTTCTTCGCTTTTGCCCCCTCTCCTGGTGTGCGTGGTGGGGGCTTTGAGCGAGCATCATAGGACATGCTGTATACCTCAGGCTTCGGGCGAGGTAGTTTTTATCATTTCATATCCTTTGTTTCGAGTGTCGTGTTGCTCCATGGCAAGCTTTGGTGTGATCACTTGTTGATTTCGAGATGTGGGGTGGCTAAGTTGCAATGTTTTTCTCTCATATCCCCTTTTCCATGGTCTTGTAGTTGCATGCTTGCTCGAGCCTCAATACTTGTGTGTGTCTTGTTTTTTTTGCTTGGACCGTTGCTTTGTAGCTTGATGCACTTATCTTGGAGGAATTTGTATAAGAAATCCTACATTGTGTTGCTCCTCCTTTAGTTTCCCGTGCATTCCATTGACCAGCGGTTTGGGGGAACTTCAGTCACACTCTTAAAATGTGAAGAACACTTCGAATTTCTCTATAAGGGATCATTATTATTGTTCAAGTAGTTGTTCTGATGGCGATTTAGTCTTCTCGAGATACATTTGCGAGCATATGGTCGATTACCAACAATTGCTCGGGTGAATGGTTGACTACTATTGATTATCCTCTACCGTTGAATAGTTGGGCTAAAGCCAACTCAAGCTTGATTCTAACTTGTCAATTACCATCAATACCTATGTTAGAGCAATCGATTAAGTTGACTACATGTGGTTGCTCGATCGAATAGTCCATTACCAGCGGTTGCCCTTTGCAATCGATGAATTAGGTTGAATTCAACTTTTACTTAGCAATGACTGAGTAATTACCAACGTTCGCATTGCTAGCAAGTTTTGAGTATTGATGGTTGCTTGGGCGGCTGATAAATTATGATTGGTGCCCTTTGCCATTGAGTATTTGGATTGAAGCTGACTGTAGCTCTATTACGATTGGTCGTTTATCTAGCATGAATTGTATTGGAGTAACTAGTCGACTAATAGCTGTTGCTTAGGCGATTGGTTGTTTCGCAAGGGCCACCCTTCGTTATTGAGCAACGAGTTGACACCAACTTCAGCTTGGTTGTTGCTGGTAATTACTAAAGACCGCTATGAGAGCAACTGGCCAATAACCATCAGTTGTGACCATGTGTAGCAGACCTTCATCCTTGGCCACTGCTTGATGGCTGTGATTGTTTTAGCCTGTGAGATTTTTGCAGAGCAGAGAAGAAAGAAAACAAAGGGCTTATTATGATGGTTGATTTCTCTTAGGCCTACGGCTGCATTGACAGGTTATTCAACTGGGTGTCCTTCCACCATAGGGGTTTTCTGAATGTATGGATTGACAGGATAAAGAGTTTTTTTTTTGAAAGCTCAAAAAGGGGGAGACACGCGATGGTGTTCACCCCAAAATAATATTATAAATAAAGAATAGTGCGAGATACTTACACACTGAGGAGGGGAAGAAAGAAGGAAGAGAAAGGGGTCAGAATAATAATAAAAAAACGGCAACCGGCCCCAAGGCCCAACTACGTAGACCAGTCAGCGATTAATATGGAAGCCGCGGTATTGACGTTCTCCACGTAGAAGCGCGCACCCGAGAAGATAGTGTCATTGCGGGCCCTCCAGATCGACCAAAGGCGCGCCAGAGGGCCAAGCAGATGCGAGCGGGGTCTTCTTCTGTTGGCCCAGAGGATGTCGCAGAAGTCCACCGAATTGGCTGATCGAGCCCAAGCGACCTCATCCCAAATCCGGGAGACCGAAGAGCAAAGGAAGAAAAGGTGGTCCGCCGATTCATCAGACAACCCACAGAGCTGACAAAGAGTGTTGGAGGAGTGAAGAAGTGAGGCGCATCGATCGCGGGTCATCAGTCTTTGATGTCGAAAAACCCAGAAGAAGAAGGTGATCCTAGCAGGTAAGCGGAGCCCCCACAGGAAAGCGCAGTCACGGGCCAGGGCGGCATCCAGAGATGGAGGAGGAGGGAGCAGGGCAAGAAAGGCCTTGCGGGAGGAGAACGGACCATTCCTCCAAGCCCAGTGATCCCGCCCGCCAGCAGGGGAGGAGGAAGATGAGAGAGCCTCCAACAGAGAGGCCAAGTCGTTGACGCGCTGGTCAGATAGGGACCCCGAGAAGGCGGGGCACCAACCGCCGTGTGTCCAGTAGTCAGCAACGGTGGCGAAGCGGTTAGACGCCAAGGAGAAGAGCCGCGGGAAGCGAGACCGGAGAGCGCCACTCCCCGTCCAGTCGTCGATCCAGAACTTGAAGATAGCACCCGATCCCAACACCGGGGAAAATAGAGAGCGGTTCTTTTGATAAATTTCAAAAATGTAACGCCAAAAGGGGGAAGAGTGGGCCGGGCATCTCCCACGGATGAAGGAAATCCAGTCCACGCCCAAAATTGCACGCAGGACGCTGCCAAAAAATGATTCATCCTTGCCCCAAACCTTGTGCACCCATTTTAAAAGCAAGGCGTCATTGACCCGCTCCAAGGGCCGAACACCAAGGCCCCCCGCTCGCTTGGGCCGAGTAACCACATCCCAAGCAATCAAGTGAATCCCGCGGCCGCTGCCAACCGCCCGCCCCCATAAAAATCTTCGCATGCATTTTTCCAGCCGGAGGCGAACGCCCACAGGTAACTTGCGAACCGAAAGAAAGTAGATGGGAATCGCGGAGAGAACCGACATAAGAAGAACGAGGCGACCTCCACGGGAAAGTAAGGAAGCCTTCCAGCCAGCCAAACGCGAGTCCACCCGGTCCAGGATCATCCTCCAGTCATTCAAGCGGTTATGACCCGACGAAATAGGGACACCGAGGTAGGTGAGAGGGAGCGCCCCAATCCGCGAACCGAGGATACGGCTGCAGTCGGCCACCTCAGGCGCAGACAAGCCAAAGGGCACGAGGCAGCATTTGTCGAAGTTAATCGTCAACCCCGATAGTTCACCGAATAGGGAGATCACATGTGCCATCCCAGCCACCGCGTCGGAGGACCCCTCAATGAAGCACATGGTGTCGTCGCCAAAGGTGTCGTCACACAACTCTTTGGCGATTGACAAGTAGGAGGGCGTTTTTTGGAGCCAAACGCGAGGTTAGGCAATGTTGTCTTGTGACACTTCTGCTTTTTGCTATTGTTGCTAATGCCTTGGCTAGAATGGTGACTAAAGCAAGAGAAGGGGATACTATCTTTTTGTGTATGTAGGAGGGGGGGTGGAAGGCTACTTGTGCGGTAGGTACAATAATTGTTCTTGATTTGTTTGGGTTGATCTCTAACCTGTGGATCATTAATGCTAAGTATGCTTTTGTCCCATTTGGGATGTGCGGGTGGAGATGGAGGTCTTTGGAGATGCCCTTCAGTTAGAGCAAGGGGCCCTACCTATACCTTACCTTAGGATACTGATGGTGGGCAGGAGACTACACCAATTTAATCGGTTACCTGTGATCGAGAGGATGGAGCGGAAGCTGGCGAGTTGGCGTACTGCATGTCTGTCGAAAGGTGGCCTCTTGGTGCTTCTCAAGGCGTGCCTTTTAGCTATCATGATTTTTCCTGTCTACATGTTTTCTACCTGTTGGGGTATGGGGAAATTAGTGATGTTGATGAGACACTTCTTTTATAGCCTTTTGTGGAGGTACAATGGATGTCTTTGGTGGGGTGGAAAACCCTGGTGCTTAGAGAGGAGGATGTTGGCCTAGAGATGTGGACCCTCGAGGCAATGAATGGAACATTGTTGGCAAAGTAAGTGAACCGCATTTGGGTGGTGGGTCCTATTTATTGTACATGACTTTGTGCTCAATTGATGGGGTATCTATGGATTCTTGTGTGCATGTTGTTGCTGTGTCTATGCTTTCCAACTTTTGAAAGGCTATTTGATCTGTTCTCCCTCGTACGAATCCTGTCATGAAGCCTTTTATAGGTGTTTATTTTGGTTTCTTTTTTTTGGACCGGTGATTGGACGAGGCAAGTTATGCTTGGGGCTCGCTTTCCTCGCTCTTCGCCTTGGCATCCGATGCTTGCTGTACAATAAGGGATTGCATTTAGGATGGTGGTTGGTTTCCTTTTTTCATACCACTTGTTAGATCATTATTTTATCGAGCTTTTACATCTTTTGGAGGTCATGCTAACTGTTATAAAATATGAAGAATGCGGAAGCGAACATGGAAAAAGATAAAGAACAAGATAGAACGCGGGATTTAACGTGGAACCCTATTCCGTGAGGAGCGAGATGAAACCACGGGAGAAGCCCTCAAAGGGGCATGCTATGCATTGCTTTTTCTCAATGAGTACAGGAGGTCTGGGGCTCCTTATATAGCCTTCCCAGAGCCTCCAAGTCCCACCACTGGTCCATGTGGGACTAAACACTGGATGGGGTAAATGGATCTTCTCCATGATCCATTTACCCTGCTACAACTCAATAGGCGCACTACCAAATACTCCAACACTCCCTCTCAAGCTGGAGCATGCAATGCTCAGCTTGGACAAACAAACAGAAAGAAACTCAACTCACGCTACAGGACACTACGGACAATATCAACCCAACGCGCGCATTGCTGCAGTCGAGGACGTTGCTTCTCATGGTGTGCAGGTGAGGAGGACGAACGGGCTGGAGTGTGAGTCAACTGAAGACTCGGAATCTGACCATCGAGTCTGAACTTGCGCCTGAAGTCTCCTCGTCGGAGAACTGGGTCTCTCCCATCTGGCTCAGACAATGGTGCACTGCTCTGGTGTACCTATGATACCACATGAAAACTCTTGCCCTCAAGGGAATGGTCCTCTACTCTGGAGTCCCTATGGCTCACATGAAAACTCTGGCCGAACAACAACAAGAATGATGGGGACCACGAACTGATGATGGCAACATATGCTCATCTGAAAATGACCGCACACTTGTGCGTGTCTGAAACTGACTCGGAAGACAATCGTCGAGTCTGAAAACCGAACTGTAGAGTCTGATCATCTGGCTGGTCTGGAGACTGATAACTGAATCTGGATCTGGAACACAAGACCTGTGACTCTACATGTATACTCCCCCTTTCTCCCATACTTGTCGGAAAACAGACACATCGACAAAGTTGGGAGAAGACAACATAATGGGGAAATCGAACTTGAAGTTTGCGGCTTTTCAAAAAAATTTTTTTTTATAAGCCGTCAATTTTTTTTGTAAGCCGTTTCAGCATTTTTTAGGCTTTCACTTCGCACAATTTTTTTTGAACTTTAGCGTACGGCTTTTGTGTATGTACGCACCCTTTTTTTTATAAAGCCGTTTCATTTTTTTCTTAATGCGTACGGCTTTTCAATTGTACGCGCCTTTTTTTTCCTCTTTTTTTTCACCCCTCTTTTTTTTACTTTTCAGAACATAACATACAACCCATTGGGCTTAAAATTTTTTTTTAATAAATACCGCCTAGGGTTCCCATCGCGAGAACCCTTTCGTATCGCCAACGCCCCCACAGGGGCCGCTGCAACTGGGAAAGGGGGTCGGCAACTGGGAGATCTTCGCCTGGGAAGGAGGCGCCCTCCGTGTCGCCTGGAATCGGTTCGCCTGGGAGGGTGCGCCTGTCACCTGGACGGAGCGGGAAGAGGTCTGGCGGTTTGCCGCACGGGAGGGGCTCCGCCTGGAGAGAAAGATGTCGCCCGCAGGGGCGATATGCGGTTGGAGCGCCGCCAGCAAGGAGAGGGCCCGCGCCTTGAAGCCGCTTGCATCGAACTGGGTAGGCGCGTGCGACTGGAGGGCGCGCGATCGGAGTAGGAGGCGGTGCCGCGCGCCGCCTGCGCGCAGAAGGAGGTATCGCCTGGGTACAAAGGGCTCCGCCGCCTATGCTGGGAAGAAGAAGCACCTTGTGTCTGCCATACGAAGGTCCTGGAGATGTGACTTCGCTTTTATCTTCGGGTGCCGCCTTGGGCTGTAGGTGGTGGTGCCCTGAAGACAAACGCGGCTAGGGCAGGAAGATGGCAAAAATTCCTGGACAAACGCAGCTAGGGCTGGGATCTGCGCCACGTTGGTATATAAGGAGCGCCTGGAGGGATGGCTCCGATCAGTCCCATACCGCCTAGGGGGTGTATCGCCTGGTGGATCTGTTGGCCTACGCGGGAAGCGCGCACGGCCTGCTGGACTGGTGCTTGATGTGGAGGCGCCGCCTACGCCACCGTTAGGAGAACCTCTGCCAGGTGGAGTTCTTCATCGACTGGCGAGAGTGGGCGGCGCTGCCGTACTTGGAGAACTTGGATAACACCCACCAGGAATTTTAGGGTTTCAAACAGGAAACCCTATACTCTTGAACCATAAACAAAACATCTCCAAGAATAAATCGATTCTCGAATAAAAGTAAATATAATGAACAACTCTGAAAATCGACCCGCTCTGATACCATGTTATAAAATATGAAGAATGCGGAAGCGAACATGGAAAAAGATAAAGAACAAGATAGAACGCGGGATTTAACGTGGAACCCTATTCCGTGAGGAGCGGGATGAAACCACGGGAGAAGCCCTCAAAGGGGCATGCTATGCATTGCTTTTTCTCAATGAGTACAGGAGGTCTGGGGCTCCTTATATAGCCTTCCCAGAGCCTCCAAGTCCCACCACTGGTCTATGTGGGACTAAACACTGGATGGGGTAAATGGATCTTCTCCATGATCCATTTACCCTGCTACAACTCAATAGGCGCACTACCAAATACTCCAACACTAACTTTTGTGGTCCTCCTTGACACTGCATACCACTGTTTGTGGGTTGAAGGACACTTCACGGTGCGTAAGGCATGCATGGCCTTGTATTTGGAGACGGTCTTTGATCATGAGATTGCTTCAGATTAGGATAGGAGCATCTAGCAGTTGAAGGTCCCATTTTAGTTTTGAATTTTCATTTGGTTATTGAGAAGGGATCGGTTGATGTTTCGAGAGAGAAGAACCGATTTTTTCGGGAACCAATGCATCGTTGTATGTCAACAGAGGACACTGAACATATCTTCTTTGGCCACTCTATTGTGGGGAATGTTTGGGCAATGGTGCATGCTGATTTGGTGTCATCCTCCATCTAGGTTAGTTTTTGGAGCTAGGCTAGGACATGGGAGTCGCCTCACCAAGATTTAGGTGTCGGCTATCTTATGGTCCATGTGGCGTGCATGTAATGCATCCATGTTTTTAGGAGAGAGAATGCGCATGAATATTAGAGTATGCAAAAAGCTTTCGGACCTTTTGATCCTTGCATCTACGTTTTTTGATAATGTGAATATGTAGAAATTTATAGGTGGGCATCACCTCGATACCTCACACTTTTCTCCTTTTAAAAAAGTTATAGATATTTACAACTTTTGAATTTTTGTAATAAAAGTGGAGTTACAAACTTTTATGCAGAACTTAGAACACTCTCAATTGATAAAAAGTTAGCTTATCATAGTGCTAATCACCAATATAAAAGTGCCGAATACCATAAAACGTCACAATCCTAAAATAAATATTGTTTGTACTCAAAACAATCATTTCCATGAATCCTTATAATTAAGTATTGACCACATATATTGACAATTTTTTTTTTATAAAAAACTATAATGCTAAAATTCAGAGAATGCTTAGAACATGTGATAAAAGCTATAGCACTAAAAGTATGTAGTGGAAGGAAAACTAATAAGTTATTGGTGGTGCATTCAAATAAAATTCCTTGAACATGTGCATAGAAACATGGTAATAGATACATTTGTAGGAAGATGGGAGATAAGAGGTAAAGACAAAGGCCATGTCACAATTACAACAATAAAAATGGTAGTAAAAAGTGCAAATAAAATTCCTTGAACATGTGCATAGAAACATGGTAATAGATACATTTGTAGGAAGATGGGAGATAAGAGGTAAAGACAAAGGCCATGTCACAATTACAACGATAAAATTTGTAGTAAAAAGTGCAGCACAAAAATATGAGAACTTGTGCGATTTATATATCTTAAAATTAATGTTAATTTGTTTTGATGTTTTTTTTTGAGTAAAAGAATTTTTCAAGATTCTGAAATAAAAGTTTTGTATATTTAACATATGTTTTGATAACAAATCACGTAGACATGAAAGTATTCCAAGATTGGAATATAAAAGTTAAGGTTAATTTGTTGAGTTACATAAATTTCAATAATAAAATCTTGTAAACATGACTTGCATGTAAATATTATTCTCCTTTATACAAGTTAAACGATATTAAAGTCTAAGAAATATGTTGACTTTATCTAGAATGCGCACATAACATGTGGTGTATGCAGCCGATTATGCGGTTATGCAGTCCAAATATACGATGCGAACCACATAATGCATTGCATAGAGAATGCGGTTCGATTTATCTACCACATCGGGAGGTAAATCCGGTTCATGCAGGGGCATTCCTAAACATTGGTGGAGTGAGCAACTTAATTGAGGCAAAAGATGCTACTCGAGATGGGGTTGAGGAAGCTATAGGGATGGGAGGAGGGGGTTGGGTATTTAGGTCTTGTTTGTGACCAAGCTGAGGGGCTGCACTGATGGGTGGAGAGGTGCTGCATGTGACAACAGAGAGGGTAGTAAATGGGGTGTAGGTTGAGCCAAAGAGATTTTCTCGCTATATGTCAATCTAGGTCGCACAATGGAAGAAGTGGGTTAGCGGTTGAGGGGTTTGGGGATTTTGATTCTTCTTGTGATCGTGCTGAAGGGGGCTGCACTAAGGGGTGGAGAGGTGCTGTTTGTGACAGAGCGGAGGGGGCTACAACTGGGGGGTGGGTTAAGCCAAGGGGGTTTCTTACTATAGGGAATGATGGTTGTACATTGGAAGGAGTTGTTTAGTAGCGGAGGAAGTTGTAATGTGCGAACTTGGCGACAAAAGGGGTTGGAGGTATAGGTGATGCTTATGACATGGATGAGGGGGTTGCACTTGGAGGTGGGGATGTGGTGGTTGTGACCGAGGGAATGTGGTTGCAACTTGCAGCTAGGGGTGAGCTTTGCTGATGGGGGTCTCTTTCGATGGGGCAGGGGGCTGAATGGTATTTTACGTGCAAGCTTGTGGTGGATAGGGGTTGATGGGAAATCTTGCGATGGAATGAGATGGCTGGGATTATCACGTTGCGGTGGGATGGGAGGTAGCACAACTCCCTGCATGTTGGGGATGACTGTTGTGGGTGCTTGGAAGCAAGTTTTGAAATGTCAATATCGTATTATTCAACTTGAAAAGAGATATATCAGGGATATATCTATGATATTGGTGGAAATATCATAAATGACGCAAAAAAGGAAATTTGATTGCTAATTAAGACCGTCCTAGCTTTTAAAATAATAAATAACATACAAATAGACATTTATATGCAAGAATGAGGTGTTTAGCACATACACAATATATCACACATATCGTTGTTATTAATGCTGACTGTTGACCCTTGAATGCTGAAAGATATTGGAAAGGAAATTATGAACCTCAGACAATAACAACTTAGAGACATAAAGGAGGTGTATTTTGCACATTGTCTTTGTATCATATCTCTTATCATGTATATGTTGAGTTATATCAAAAACCAAATAAACAAGCATATGACAATGATAACATATAGATTTATTAGAACATCATTCGTAATAATTTTCATTTTAATGAACAAAAGCTGATTTAAAAATAGATTAGAAAAAAACCTAAGTGAACTGAAGAAAATCTATACCGATTAGTGTGTGTCGTATATATGTGATTCTGTATCACTATATTACTAGTACTGATTAAGTACCAACTATTAGTTTATTAATTTATAAACATCAATACAATAACATGTACAATATATGTATGCAATTTTTTCACCTTTAGATTTGTTGTTTCACTTCATTTTTTAAACTGGGGCCAAGCCCCTCGTTTGAAATGAGTGTCTCGCTGTAAACAAAATACAAAAATTATCTTGTATCTTTAATTTTGGGAGTAGCTACATAAGCAAAATCTCAAGCAAATCTACCACCAAAAACAAAAATGGTGATATAAAGCAAAACAAGCCCAATATCGATGTATTGGTCAATATCGACCGATATTCGGGAAATGATACACTAAAAACATTCAGTTTTGACTGATATAGGTCAATATAGCAACATCTCACGAGATATCGACTGATATCTTGGAAATCGATATATAGGCGGATATCGAAACTTCTTCCTTGTCGACACTGATATATCGTTGACATATCACCAGTATATAGTGATATATCATTGATATATCACGATATTTCGTACACTACTTGGAAGAGGGCCAAGAGGAAAATGGGGAAGGGCATAGTGGATGGTATCATTTGTAAATTTCGTACATTCTGAGGGTAAATGTAACATCCGGATCTGAATAACTCGAATCTGATCCGATTAAGAGTCTGCAAGTTCAGATAATATTCAATTAATCTTGAATAAACTCGGATGATCCATAGATCATAGATCAAATTTCGTTCTGGTGCCATCGACCAAAAGTTGATCGCATCGTAATGCGTGCCATCCGAAAAGCCGCGACGTAAAACCCTAACCGCAAAACAATCCGAGACCATTAGAAAATTCGTCTTGACAAAGTAAGACCAACGAAATTAATCGCAAACCAAACTCTTATTTCGGAAATTTCGGTTATTCATCTTCGATCCGAAGTATATGAATATTATGATCTTTTGATTGTCATTTAGAGATGATCAAAACGAGCAATTGAACACCTAAATCGGAGATTCAAGATGCGAATTTGGTCGACTTTGATATCTCAAATAAACGAGAGAAAAATATAGAAAAAGAGAGCTCCATTTTATCCTGCTTGGTTTTTTTTTGTTTTCCCCACTTGGCAACACAAGAGCCAACATTCCTCCTTATTTATATCCCCTCCAACCCTTTCCCTTTTCTTTCCAATTCTCTTCTCTTTTCTCTCCAAACTCTCCAGCGAAGAAGAGCTCTCTGCAGCCCCATGTTCCTGCTGGATGCTCTCCTTGGAGCTGCCCCTTGCATGCTTTTGCTGCTGCTCCTCTCCCTGCAAGGGAGCTGTTACTTCCCTTTCCCTTCCTATTGTAAACTGCTGATGTTCTAAAGCATCTTCAGCAGCTGACTCGAAGCCCCTGTCCCTTTTCCAATTGGCTGCAACAATCAACCATAGACATTGCTGCTCCAATTGAGAGCTACATGCTGCCATTTTGATGCAAAAATTGATCTCAAAATTTGAAGAATTTGAGGTACAACCTTATTCCCCTCCTCTTTGCTGCCATGCATGTACATTCTAAAACCCCAATTGCTGCCTGCATGTAATGTTTTTACACAATTAAGTAATGAGCATGGTTGTCGTGAAGTGTTCTGATACAATAACTGTGATGCCCACCCGCGGATCTGGGATACCCGTTTACACAGCACTCGCAGTACTGCGTTTGCTAGAGATCACCTTATGGTGATAAAAATGGAAATCAACTGAAGTTATGATGGAAGATTAGCAAATTCCAGGGTCGGGATGTTAAGTGTAATTTATGCAGTGGCTGAATTTTAATTTTATTCTTTTACATGATCACACGCTAAGTAAGCGAAGCTAAGTCAAACCGAGGAAACTGTCACAAACTACAAAATAATGAAGAAGGAAGCAACAAAGAATGTAAGTGAAGCTAAGTCGAAAGCTTATGATGTTTTGTACTAAGAGCTTGACTCAAAGGTGGGCCAGAATGATATATTTAGATTAGACAAAGCAAGAGAAACAAAGAGTAAAGATCTTTCTTAAGTGAGATGCATCAAGGATGGGGAAGTTCATGTGCTTGTTATTTAAAAGTATACAGAGACTAGATAGAAGTAATATTTCCATAAGCTTTTCTCTGGGGCGGGGGATAAAGAGATTACTTTGTGAGATCTTGTTGACCTGAATCATGCAAGCTATGGATCGATACAAAGGAAGGAAGTAGATGATGCTTTAAATGTTATGATACCTAAAAAAGGTGTATGACTTGATAACATTTTTGTAGAAGTTTGGAGAATTCTAGGTGGACGGGGTTTGACTTAGCTCACAAATTTATTCTATATTATTTGGCGAAGCAAGAAAATGCCTAACGAATGGAGGAGAAGCATTGTGATGCCTCTTTATAAGAATAAAGTAGATATTAAAAAGTGTTCGAATTATAGATGTATCAAACTTGAGTAATATTATGAAAATTTTGGAGCGTGTGATCAAATGTGATTGAAAGAAGATTGAGGCAAGTTTTGAAAGTTATTGAAAATCAATCAGGTTTCATGCCAAGTCGCTCTACTATTGAAGCTATCCACATGTTGAGAAAAATGGTGATATATAGAGTTAAAAGGAAGAATCTCCATATGATTTTTATTGATTTGGAGAAGGCTTATGATTCTGCTCAAAGATATTATGGAGAGTTTTGGAGAAGAGACAAGTACCTGTCCTATAGATTAACCTTATAAAGTATATGTATGATGTGGTTTCATCTTTTCTAAGGGAAGACTGACTATTTTAACTTCCGTATCGGTCTGCGTCATTGTTCAGCGTTGATCCACTCCTTTTTACTTTGATCACGGATGAGTTGGCTCGTCACAGTCATGATGATTTACCTTGGTGTATGTTGTTCGTCGATGATATTATGTTGCTTGATGAGATAAGAGATGTAGTAAATTGTAAACATATATTAGTTACTTTTGTACTTCTCTGTTATTTTCTTTTCTGCCGTATGCTTTATGTAATTTACCCATAGGATACTCTCCTATATAAGAGAGCCTAGGGCTGATGGAATAAACATCTTCTTCTCTTTTCCCAACATGGTATCAGAGCGACGGTCCTAGACCGGAGTTCTTGAAACCCTAACCCTATCCCTATCCCCACCCGCATGCCTCTCTCTCGCCGCCGACACCTTCCCACGCCATTGGCCGTGCGCGCCTCTCACCTGCGGTGAACCGCACACCGCGCGCCTGCGCCCCATCGCGCCCCTGCGCCTGCGCTCCATCGCGCGCCTGCGCCTCCGTGCGTGCGTGCCCTAGCGCCCTCCAACGCGCCCCTGCGCGCCCCTGTGAGCGCCCTTGTGCGCCCCTGTGCATGCCCCATCGTGCGTGCGCCCTTGAAAGCGTATGCACTAGCGCCCCTGTGCCCTCTCTCGCGCTATCTGCTGTGCGTGCGTAACTCCTGAATCAGCCCTACTCATCTCTAGCGCGCACACCGTCAACTAAATGGGTTTGGTTGCTTGAAATCTACTCATGCAACTAAACCCGTCTATGTCCGTGTAGACGATCTTATCTTCAGTCTATCGCACCAGTCTTCTGTCTCCAGTATGTCAGAAAGCAAGGCGGATATTCCATCTATAGGTGCCTTTCGTGGTCCAACGCCTATTGTAAAGATGGATGGTACGAACTATGAACTGTGGGCGATGCAGTTCATGAGTATGATGAAGTCAACTGGTAAGAAGCACATTCTTACAAAGAAGAGCCTGCTGAGAAGACTGGAGTTAATGCCTCATAGGAGTTTTTCTTGCTACCCTTAATCCCGAGTATGAGGCAGCACTGTCTCAAATTTTGGCAGATTCTACTTTTCCTCCCATGGAGGAAGCTTTTCATAGATTAAGCCGGATCACTGTTCCATCAACAGCTGCGAATCAGAATGCTTCAGCCATGGCTGCCAACAGGGGCCGTGGATTTTATCATCAGACCCGTGGTCGTGGACCTCATGGTAGAGGAGGCCGTACTCGGCCAACATGTACCTACTGCCATCGCGTCGGACACAATGAAGACACATGATACTCTAAGCATGGATTTCCTGCATCTGCACGAGTCGCCGAGCAGATAGAGCCTCCATCTGCTGCCTCTTTGGATCAGCGGTTCGATGATCTAGTTGCCCGTCTAAGGGGCATTATTCCTCCATCTGGCCCATCACCTACTACCGAGAATCAATCTGATGCTGCCGCATCTGCGTCTACGTCTACCAGTGCATCAGGTAGCACACTTGCATTCACTAGTAGTAGATCAGATACTTTACCTTGGATTATGGACTCAGGAGCCACACATCATCTATGTGGCGATCGGAGTTTACTTACAGGATACACTCAGATCCCTCCAGGCCGAACAATGGTCATTGCCAATGGTACACATTCCCCAATTACTGGTCAGGGGGAGATTAGACTGACATCGTCTATGCAGCTCAAAAATGTGTTACATGCGCCTGATTTTTCAATGAATTTATTATCAATCAGTCAGATTACAAAGGATTTACAATGTCGGGCAATTTTTGATCCATCTTCTCTTGTTTTTCAGGACATCCTTACGCGCAACGTGATTGGTCGTGGCTATAAGCAAGGAGGCCTCTATCGCCTCAATCAGACTTCTTTTGCTGGAACCTCATCCCTACCTACTGGACCTGTATCTCCTATGCTATGGCATCTGCGCTTTGGACATCTACCGCTTCAGAAGTTGCGTCGTGTGTTACCCCAGGGTCTGCCTCACACATCCATCCAATGTGAGGCTTGTCAGTTGGGAAAGCATCATCGGTCTACCTTTCCCAGTCGTCAGAATCGGAGTAGTACCTCCAAGTTTGAGTTATTTCATATTGATATCTGGGGTCCGAGTCGTGTTCCTGATCATCAGGGACACATATTTTATATAGTTATTGTGGATGACTTCTCTCGTGTGTCATGGGTATTTTTGTTGAAGAATAAATCTGAAGCAGGAAATATTATTATCCATTTTCTTAATGAGATTCGTAATGTTTTCTCCACATCTGTTAAAATTGTAAGAAGTTATAATGCCCTGGAATTGTATACTCATGTCCTAGCCAATTACTACTCATCCCAAGGGATTATCCACCAGACATCCTGTGTCTATACCTCCCAACAAAATGGGACCGCTGAGAGGAAACATCGCCACCTACTAGATGTCACCAGGTCACTTCTTATACAGAGTCATGCTCCTTATTCTTACTGGGGTGACGCGGTTCTCACAGCATGCTACCTAATTAATTGTATGCCGTCCTCTGTACTAGGTGAACAGATTCCTTCTCCCTTATCTTTCCTAGTAAAGATCTGTTTTCCCTTACTCATCGTGTGTTTGGTTCGGTTGCCTTTGTCCACCAGTTGTCTCCCGGTACTGACAAGCTCTCTCCTAGGGCTGTCAAGTGTGTGTTTGTTGGGTACTCCAGAACTCAGAAGGGGTACAAGTGCTATGATCCATTGCGCAGGCGGTATCTTGTTAGTGCAGATGTTACATTTTTTGAATCCGTAATGTATTTTTCATCCTCAGGTGATCAGTTGCTACCTCCAGTTACTACCGATGCCATCTATGTGACACCACCACCACAACCTCCACCAGTACCACCACCACCTCCACCAGCTCCTTTACCATCATCTGCACCTCTTATTACTATCCCTGTTTTACCACTACCATTTCATTATACCCGCAGGCCTACTCCAGCTCATGGTCATGACTCATCACCTAGCTCGCCTAAGGTATGTTCTGAAGATATTACTCTTGATGGATCTAATGATGTTTCTGAGCAGGATGTACTACAGAGGATAGATGAGGACACAACTGATTTAGATGTTCCTATTGCTATACGCAAATCGAAGCGAAGCTGCGCCTCATATCCTTTAGCAGCTTCTGTGTCATTTGAACGACTATCTGGGGATTTCAGGAACTTTGTGGTCGTTTTGTCAGCTGTAGAGATTCCACGGAATTACAAAGACGCTCTGAAGGATAGTAGATGGCGTCTAGCAATGGAGGAAGAAATGGCAGCACTTCAATCTAGAGGAACTTGGAGTCTGGTTCCTATACATGCAGATGTGTCCCCAGTGAGCTGCAAGTGGGTATTTACAGTCAAGCAGAATGCAGATGGCAGTATTGACAGATACAAGGCTCGACTTGTTGCTCGTGGCTTTACACAAACATACGGGGTGGACTATCTTGATACATTCTCGCTAGTAGCCCGTCATTCTACTCTACGGATCTTGCTGTCAGTTGCGGTTACTTGTGAGTGACCGCTTTATCAGTTGGATGTGAAGAATGCGTTCTTATATGGTGACTTACAGGAGGAAGTCTACATGCAACAACCACCTGGTTTTGCTGTTGAGGGGGAGTGTTCCAAGGTGTGCAGACTTCATAAAGCTATCTATGGCCTTAAGCAGAGCCCCAGAGCATGGTTTCAGAAGCTCTCAGACCTCTTTGAAAAACAGGGATACAAACGCTCTAATGCTGATCATTCCTTATTTGTACAAAAGACTTCAAGAGGTATTATTGCAATCATGGTTTATGTAGATGACATCTTGATTACAGGAGATGATGCACAAGGAATAAAGAAGGCGGAAGAAATGCTGGGTAGCGAATTTGTTACCAAGGACCTTGGAGTCCTTAGATATTTTCTGGGGCTGGAGTTTGCCAGAAATCCGTATGGGTTAGTAATGTCGCAGAGAAAATATGTTACGGATCTGTTGAGTGAAACAGGAATGCTCGGTTGCCGGCCTGCTACAACACCAATGGACCCCAGTATGAAGCTATATGATGATGATACAGAGGAGGTGGACAGGAGAAGATACAGAGAACTAGTGGGCAAACTGTTGTATGTCACTATTACTAGGCCCGATATAGCCTTTGCTGTGAATCGTGTGAGCCAGTTCATGGAGCAACCACGTCAGGTTCACATGGATGCCATACATATGATACTCAGGTACCTCAAATCATCTCCAGGTGCGGGTTTGCTCTTCAAGAAAGGCAAGGTGATCTCTATCTCAGCATGTGCAGATGCAGATTATGCAGGGTGTCCCAAGGACAGGAAGTCCACCTCTGGGTTTGCGGTTTACGTTGGAGATTCTTTAATCTCATGGAGGAGCAAGAAACAAACCGTGGTAGCCAAGTCTAGTGCTGAATATGAATATAGGGCTATGGCTCATGTTAGCACAGAAATGATGTGGGTAAAGGCTGTGCTTACAGATTTATGTTCAGAAGTCCCACTTCCTATGACCTTAGAATGTGACAATTAGGCGGCCTTGTTCATTGCAAACAATCCAGCGTTCCATGAGAGAACCAAGCACATTGAAGTTGACTGTCACTTCATACGTGACATGATTTAGAAGGGATTCATTGCTACATCCCATGTTAGTTCAGAGAATCAAACTGCAGATATATTCACCAAGGCATTACTACGAGGCCCATTTCAGAAGTGTGCGTCCAAGCTGAGCATGATTGATATCTATGCTCCATCTTGAGGGGGAGTGTAAACATATATTAGTTACTTTTGTACTTCTCTGTTATTTTCTTTTCTGTCGTATGCTTTATGTAATTTACCCATAGGCTACTCTCCTATATAAGAGAACCTAGGGCTGATGGAATAAACATCTTCTTCTCTTTTCCCAACATAAATGAGAAGCTGGAGGTTTGAAGACATGCCTCGAAGACTAAAGAATTTTGTATAAGTAGGGATAAAATTAAATATATGGAATGCACGTTTGATGGAAACAAAATCGAATGACTCGAGGTGTAGTATGGAGAAAATAACATTCAGAAGAAAGATTTTTTTAGATATTTTGGATCTATTTTGCAACATGATGGGGAAATTGATGGAAATGTTACTCATAAAATAAATGCTGGTTGGCTAAAGTGGAGAGGAGTCTCTACCGTTCTTTGTGATAAGAAAATCCCTTTGAAAGTCAAAAGGAAAGTATTACAAAGCAACCATAAGTCCTTCTATGCTCTATGGATTAGAATGTTGGCCTGTGAATGATAGTCATGTGCAGAGAATGGCAGTAGTAGCAATGAAAATGCTAAGGTGGATGTGTGATCTTACACAAAAAGATCGGATTCGAAATGATGCGATCAGAAGGAAAGTTGGTGTAGCCTCGATAGAGGATAAGATGTGAGAAAATCACTTAAGATGGTTTTACCATTCGCAAAGTAGGTCGGTTGATGTACCGGTTAGAAGATGCGAGATTTGAGACGTTGAACCAATTTAGAGAGGGAGAGGAAGGATCAAGAAGTGTTGGATTGAGATTATACGAAGGGATTCCATGTAGCCGACCCTACGTAATTGTGGGAAAAGGCTTTGTTGGTACATGATCACACGGTAAGTGTGGTTATATTACACTGCAGGCTTTGTAAATCTCACTATCTTTTTTGAAAAAGAAGTTGTTATTCCTGTCGCAATCAATATTATACTGCTGAATGTGCACATATTTTAATTTGCTGTTTTACTACATGGATACTTTCTTAGTAACATCCTTGCTGTGCTTATGGCAGGACAGTGAGGAGCTTAATGGTTTGCATTGCTTCCGTCATCTTAGGGATCAACTGGCGAATTCTGTCAATTCTGTCAATAGGTGCCGTTTTTTTTCATGATCAATTAGAGGAATCTTTATCCGATAGGAAGCACACAATAATGATTACAATGTTGATATTTTGCATGATGCAATTCTTGTACTAGTTGATAGTGTGGCTGTCGACATTATCACAAGTGAGAATGTTCATCTGAACTATCCTCGTTGATAATTGTTAATATATACGATTTCTTATTTTAAATTTACTACTTTATATTATTTGTTAAATTAATGACTTTGGATTTTGAAGTTAACTTGTGAATATTCTTTGTAGCATTCTTTCAGCAGAATTCATGCATGTAGCCACACTTGGTGCAAAGGATGTGGATTCTCTAATTATGTCGAAATTCAGAGCAAAGGCACCAAATGCCACCAACGGAGTAGACGAGGAAGTAAGGACAACTATATTCATCTATAGAATTTTCCTTTTCTTATATTTTGTGGTCATTAACTTGTGTTTCTTTCATCTCCTGCTTTTATAACATTATCAAGATTTTCGGTGATATTAGTTTGGACATATTGTTGCTTGCAATGTGTGGTTTATATATAGATTTGTGAAAAAAATATTCAATAAGAATGTTCTTTCAGCAGCTTTTGACAGGAAAAACATTTTATCGGAAACGTAATACTTTTAAGTTAACATATTTTATTGATATTAAGCTTAGAACTTGATGCCATTTTGGATAGCTCAGGACCTAATGACGCACTCGGTGAATGTTTTTGGCTGTAATATTAATATTAACTCTCTATAGTAATTATTAGAAATGAGATAAATTCTTACTCAAGTGGCCGTCACTTGGCTTTTAAAAGAATAACTGAGAATATATCACTTCCCCTGTGATGCAAATCGGATGCGAAGGATATGGGGAAGAGAATCATGTAGATCGCGTGGGACGAGGAGAGAAAGAGAAAGATGTGATAATTCTCAATTAATTCAACTTGAACTTTAACTGTTTAAAAACAATAAACTACCACCCATTTATATTGGAGGGATGCGATTACAAATATAGAAACAAAATTCAAAGTTTAAATCTAACTTATCCTAATTTACCCTAAATATCTTTAACCGACTAACTACCTAATTTGACTGACTAATTGAGATCACACGCGATCTCTTTACTTAAATAAAAAATGGAACAAGTTTTTTTAACTGTAAATTAAAATTGAACTCTAATTAATGGATGGAACAAGTGTATCCCCCTTGCTTCTGGATTTCAAAAAAAATGGATGGAAAATAAATAGGACCCTAACTTTGCTTCATGTTGCATCAACTCTCTGCTGCTTTGAAAAACTCATCTTCTGATGAGTGGCTTTGATTTTGATTGCGGTATTGGAGATGCCGTGTTGAATCCGTGAGCAATTGACTTCAATTTCGTGCCGTGCTTCCTTAATTCAACATTACATTTGTAGTTCTTTTCAATTGGAGGGCATCCCTGCAATTTTCGTACCCCTTCAGTTCTTCTTGAGCTACCATCAACTTTAACCTTTAAGTTAAAGGTTTTAGGTGGGGGGTGTTTTCTGAAAAATTTACAAATTGCAGCCCAATCCCAACTCTCGTGGGGATTCGATTCCTCTTGTGAAGGAACCCCACGCTAGAATTTTTCCTCTCACGATAAGGCGACGATGACTGATCTCTCGGCTCCAAAGGCAGAAGAAGAATGGAGAAAGGCAACTGTCATGACGACGGTGGTTCATAGGAGGAGGGCAACACAGATGATGTTGGAGGGGTGATATTGGGGTTGAGGCGAACTAGGGTGGTGGCGGCGGAAGGGTGCAACAGCCTCGGGTCAGGAGGCAGTGAGGGAGGGTGACAAGGAGGGGCTGTAGTGGAGGGTATCTGGTTAGCGACCGAACGGGAATGGGGGTGGCGGTGTTGACGACGTGGAAGGGAGTGGGTTGCAGCAACATGAGGACGTGGAGGGGGATGGAAATGGCGTTGGAGGGCGATGAAGGGAGGTTTGGTATTGCGAGAGGAGGGGAGTGCGGGGTGGGTGGCGGTGGAGCTGGAAATTGTGCAGAAGGTGCGGGAATGGCGAGGAGGGGCTGTGAGGGGGCTGGCCTATTTCCTGGAGGTGCGAGGGTGGCGGAGGGGGCTCGCGAGAGGGCTGTGGATGGCGCTGGAGTCGATTTCTCTGGTCTGAAACAGGTTGGACAACGAGCAGAACGTTGATGACGGCGTTTTTTTCCTTCCAAAACGGGCTGGACATCGAGCAGATCATCGATACCAATTGATGCAAATCGAATTTTGCAAAGATGGGAAAAAAATAAATTTGATGGTGAAAAATATTTGGTGGAGAAATTAGAGAGGAGGAAGAAGAGAAAACTCACTGGATGCGAGGGATTTAGGGAAAAGAATCGCGTAGATCGCATGGGACTAGGAGGGAAAGGGTGAGGGATGCGATAATTCTCAATTATTTTCAACTTGAACTTTAACCGCTTGAAAACAAAACACTACTGCCCTTTTATTTAGGAGGGATGTGATTACAAAAATAGAAACAAAATTCAAAGTTTAAATCTAACTTATCATAATTGAGCTTAATTATCTCTAACCGACTAACTACCTAATTTGACCGACTAATTGAGATCACATGCGATCTCTTTATTTAAATGAAAAATTGCAACGACTTATTTAACCGTAAATTAAAATTGGAGTCTAATTAATGGATGGAAAATAAATTGGACCCTATTTCTTTGCTCCGCGCTGCATTACCCAGTTTCTAGTAATAGATCAAAGTAATAAATATGCGGGCAATAATTTTGGAATTCTGGATTCAAAAGATCAAATGGTTAGTGCTTTGATATCTCAAATTTACACGGCCTATGAAATAGATCTCTCATTATACTTCAAACTCATGGTAACTCATAGAACCAGTGTCTCATAGAACCAGTGCATGATATTAGAGAAATAACAATGACCAGCGCTTTAATATTTGAAATATATCCATTCATGTACTAAATAGATCTCTTTGTATACATCATTCTCATCGCAACTTCTAGAACCGTTGCCATGATAGCTGAAACAGAGAAGAGCTTCATGTGTTTTCTGAGTCAAGAAGATATCTCTGAAAGTAGAAGGGAAATACTACACTGTACTAACGATATGCAATAGTATACAACACTACCGTTAAACATATACATATGTGTTGGATATTTGTAGCAAAAATAAAGTGATTTTTTGGACGTGTGGCTACATTAAAGTGTTAAGGTACATATTGGGATTATAAAAAAAAGTTGTTTTTTGGATTAAAGGTAATACAGGGAAATAAATTTAAGACTTTTTTTTGAAGTAAAAAAGGTTGGACACCCATAATGATGCACACCCAAGCTTCATACTAACACTCATAAAATTGGATAGAAATCCTTCAGGGTAAACGATCAACGACTGACAATTGATGACTGAGGGATAGAAGGGGTTACACATGGGTCCATGGCGGCAGGAGTGCATTTCTCTAGTTTGTAGTTTCGTATGGGGTTGCCCCAGTGCTCCGGTGTGGGGGAGCACCATCCCTCTCCCGAATCACATGGAGTCTATTGTTCCATTGCTGGGATGATGGCTCTTTCGATGGTTTCATGTTTTTCCTCTAGAGCTTGGTGAGGGGGACTTGAAGGGAGATCTCGCGGAGAGGTTGGAGGATATGACTTGCAGTGATGGGCATGTTGTCCAACGACATTGCACGATGATGCAAAACCACAACCTACGCTACGTTGAGTGAGGGTCATTGCTTTGTGGTTTTTGGGGCCAATGGCGGTTGGATTGTGGATTGTGCAAGGTTTAACGCCCTTGGGTGGCCTTATGTGGACTTTTGAGAGTTGAGGAGACCTCATCACGTCAGTTGGATTCTTCTGCTAGTGTGCTGTTGGGGAACAACCTTCTTTGCATTTTGCTACTATTTGAGTACTATGGCTTTCTTGAAACAGTGTTGTTTTTTCTTCGGAGCATTTTTATGCTGAAAATGTAATATTTCAGCAAAGAATTTCCTTTCCTCTTAGCTTCTATTGGGTAACTTCTGTCTTTCTCCAATGAATAATTCACGTGGGGCGGGTACCAAAGTTGTTCCCCCTCTTTTGTCTAAAAAAACATTTTTCTTTGCGTTGGCGGGATTCCTTCGTTGATACGAAGCAATCCCTTACATGCTTCTTGTAATTCTCTACTTCTTGTGGGGGGCTCCTTGAGGCGGTGGGTCGGTGCCTCCGACACTCTTTCCACGTGCATATTGCATTGTTTCTTTAGATTTCATGGCGTTTTATGTGCGGGTCTCTCGCCAATGCATGTAGTGGTGTTCATGGCTTTGTGCGCCTCAGATTTTGACCTATTCTCGTGACGACATCTTCTTTTCAGTGGCAATGTTGGGGAAGTTGAGTGTGTCACATGTTCTGGGTTTCGAGCATGTCCGTCACCTTCCACAATTTATATTTCTTCTAGGTTGTGCATGGGGCGATGGATACGATGGTTGAGCTCATCTCCAACAAACTTTTACCACACATGAAAATTAATGCTGACGCAATGTTAGAGGGCTGGAACACTGTGCCTGTTTTGAGGTCGTTTATGTGGTCGAATGGACCTCCATTCGGCTTCTTGTGATGGAGATTGTGTCTTCGCTCTATCTATCAAGGTTGGTGTTGTTGGGCCACCACCGGTGGGATGAGCCGTATATGGCAGTGGTCCATCCCGGTTGGCTGACACAGATCCTGTTGTTGCGGGTTTCAAGGCAAATCTCCCTGATGCCTTGGACCCTACACCCTTGGCAGTGTCACTTGGTTTAACATAGATGAATGCTATTGTTGACATGAACTTGCAGTTTGTTTTCAGTTACCCTAGGGCGTACATGACCTGTGGATCTTGGTGTTCTTTCTTGTGCAGTATCCCAATCGTATGGATGTTCTTGGGCTTTTTCTTTCGGGCCCTCAGCTTGCTTTCCTGTCCCGCTCTCTATGGAGGTTTCGTTGCCGCTGCCCCTCTATTGATAGGTTCTTACGTCAGGGTGGTGATGTGACGCTACATCTTTTAGTGTATGTTTTGGATTGTCCGGAGGTTCCTGTGGGCTCATCGTTGGACTCCCATGACTCGATCTGGGGTCCTAAATCTCTTGAAGGTTGTCCCTTTCCATTGCCATGCGAGGCCTCACTGTTTATTTGCAAGGCTGATCGCATGAAGGTGTTTATGCAACAATGACGTTGGGTGGTCGTCTCTCTGAAACTCTCTATGGTAGTCTCCTATCAGACCCCTTGCCCGATCTAGTGGGGGCGGGAGGCACCACGTTTAGTGGTGTTCGTACCAGTGTGTGCAACTATTGATGATCCTCACCCCATTGAGGGTAGTCGAGATGTTGATGCATTGTCAAGGTTGGAGATGATCTTGTGGAGTGTGCCAAGAGAGACAAGATATGTCGGTCGTGGAAGAGTTGATGGAGGTAGCAAACTATGTTTGATTGAATTTGGCGGGTACAACCCCCTTATGGTGCTTGGTGGAGCTTGTCTCCTATAATGCTTGAGGCGTGGGGCAACTGAACGAGATGAGGGCGATGAGTTTGTTGCTTGCGACTAAAAGGCAGATGTGGTATTTCCGCATGAGGCAGTCATAAGTTTTGGATAGATTTTTGTGGAGATAGATTGCGTGGTCTCGACTGTTTGAATTTCAGGTGATGCCCTCGGTGGGATCATGAGGAGAAGGGGACATTGTAGTCGAATGGAGAAGTAGTTTGCTGGACATGGTAGACACATGGTGAGCTACATGGGTCCTTCTATATTATTGCATAGGCGCTCTAACGAGTTCCTTTTCTTAGTGTCTGCGGTCTTTGAGCCATTAGGAGCACTTGTTGTAATTGGGCTATGGGATGAGTTGCAGGTTGTAAGAGTTCGTTTCTGGATTTAGCTTGGGTTGTGGGAGAGGTGACTTTAACCTCACATTGTTTACTGTCGATAATCCGCTTAATAAGGGAGAATGGACCCTTGTTCCTCTTTATTTTTCTAATTTTGTGGGTTAGATATTGATGAAGGTGTTGGATGCTATGAACTTTCATTCACTTGCCGAAACTTCTCTTGGCGATCTTGACTAGATCGATGGAGTTGATGGAGGTGTTCTCGTTTGCGAGTGCTGTGTCGTGATCTCGGTTGCACTCTGACCATACATCTATTTGCTGGGATTCGGAGGAGACTTACCATCTGAACATCTTATTCTGGTTTGAGCCCTTGTAGTGTATGAAGAGGGCTTTCATGAAAGGGTCACACTATGCTGGTAGGACACGTGGTAAATGGTTTGGCATCGAGAGGGATTTGAGATGCTTAAGGCTCTGTGTACTATGTTTTTTGAGCTTAAAAGGGAGATGCGGGTTCTCAAGGACTAACAAAAGGGGAATGTCCATGCAAATGTTGTGCTCTTGGATCATATGGAGGACTCTTGGAAGTCAATAGATGAAAAGGTCGAGCGATGCAAACAATACCGAATTTTGCGAGAAGATGCGTAAAGGGAGATTACCTAGCGATGAAGTCAGGACTAAAATGACTGAAGGAAGGGGATGCACACTCTCGCTAATTTCACTCGATGGTGAATGAACAAAGGAGACATGGCATGGTGCACATCATTAAGGTCGACGTGTGGTAGGTGTTGGCGCATTATGTGATGACAAGGATGTGGCACGATTGTTTCAGGTGTGGATGGGGTAACTGACACGGTTATTCTCTATTACTGAGGTCCGTAGGGCGGTTTCGACCTCTACATGCACGCCATTGCTCTCTGGAAGGTCATCTTTTCCATTGTGGCAAACATAGTTATAAAAGTTGCCCTGCAAGGCCTATTATTCGTTCCGACTAGTCGAGTCAGTAGGGTGGCCGACTGGTCGACCGATTTTTGCATGGAGATTCTGTACTTTTTATTTTTTTATTTTTTAAAAGCGTATTTATTCCAATATACTTAATGTATTATTTAAATTCAATTTACTTCTTTTATTTCATTATGATAGTATAAAAATGTACAAATAAATGTAAATACATATTATAAGTATAACACTGATTTATAAATTTATTTTTTTAAAATACAAAACCAGCTTGAGGTCGTCTAAATTCGATTAATCGTCCAACTGCCATTTAATCTTTAATCAGTGACCCGATCGATCGAGTACCAACAACTGAGTTCTGCTGCCTTTGTGGCATAGGTGGTGGCTAGTAGACTGCATGTGGTTCTTGGTTGTATTATTGACCCCACTCAGACGATGTTCATTCCTTGCAGACATGTGATGGATGGGCTTTTTTTTCCGCTTAATGGAAATGGAAGAAGACCAAGGATTTTCCTGGAAAGTTGATTTCTCCAATGTATAGGATTATGTGAATTGGATATTTATTTAAGCTTTCATTCATCACGGGGAATTCATTATTGTGTAGTAGATCGAATGGATGAAAAGATGTGTGACAACGTCGTCCTATGTTGTTCTGGTGAATTGAAGATATGCTTGGATTTTTTTAGCCATAGAGGGGTGTTCGACATTTACTGGCTCCATTGCTCTTTATAGCTGTGGCTGATGCTCTTTCTAAGATGGTTACTAAGGCGATGGATGGTGGTTTTTTCTATGGATTTAGAGTTAGTGTTATTTGTGTGCTGGTTTTGCAGTATGCGGATGACACTATTTTTTTGTGAGGGCCATACCAGTTCGACGGTGGGAGTTATTTTTGTGCTTAAGATGTTTGAGGTGGTGTCTGGGTTGCTAATAAACCATGGCAAGTCGATAGAGGATGGGGTTATGAGAAGATGCAGGGTATCTCATACCATCCTCTATCGACTTTGTCTCCGACGTTGTGTCAACCTAGGGAATGCTTGTCTCTCATGTCCTAAATTGTTCTGGAAGAACTTCCTCATGGGAGAATTCGTTCATAACCACAACCTTGGCAACACCTAACAAGTAGATATAAAGAAGACATCAATGGCATGCATGTCAATCCTATGAATCTCAAGAGGAACAATCATTGACGTATATGTAGGCGCCCAACCAATCTGCTTTCTTTCTACCTTCTCCACCAACATGATCCATTTTGCTTACGAAGCTAGCCCTCAGCCAAAAGCAAACGCAAGTAAGTGACATACTCGTATATCACAACAACGACAAAGCCTTTCCCACATTAAGTATGGTTGGCTACATTGATTCTTTGCCTCCATTCAGATTTATCTTGGATCTGTCTCGGGCTTATATTTAAATAACTAAGATTCCTTCGGATAGTCTCATTCTAACATTTTTTAGGCCTTCCTCATCCTCTCTTAGCTAGCTCAAGATCTCAAATCTCGCATCTCCTAACTGGTGCGTCAACCGACTTCCTTTATAAATGGCTAATCCATTTAAGCAGTTTTCTCTCATATTGTACTCTATTAGAGCTACGCCAACTTTCCTTTTGATCATATCATTCCGAATCCAATCTTTTCATGTATGACCACACATTCACCTTGGCATTTTTATTTCTGCTACGGTCATTCTATGCACGTATCTATGGTTCACTGATCGACATTAATAGATCATAACATGCCTTACCGTTGACGTGTAATAATTTGCTTTGATTTTCAAAGGATTTTTATTATCACATAGAACAATAGAGTCTCCTATCTAATTTAACCAACATGCATTTATTCTATTTTTTTGATGCAAAAGAGGGGAAATACCCAGGAGGTGTCTGCCCCATATTTATTAATAATATATGATAAAAGGCTTACAACCGCCGGGTCTCGAGTAGAGATCTAGCGAAAAAAGATACATTGTCAACGTAGAACTTATGCGACAAAAAAATAACCCGATTGCTCATCATCCAAATCGCCCCAAATGACGACAATAGGGCGTAAGAGCTGCTCCATGGGCCTGAATTGGTTTGTCACAATTGAGTTTCGAAACTCGATGTGGGAGGAGATAGCAACCCAATGGATATTTGCAACGACCCAAAGATCGTGAATGCAGGTGCAAGAGTAGAAGAGGTGATCCACATCTTCGTTGTCGTCCCACACAAGGAGCGTACTTTGTTGTCCCTTGGACATGCACCGATCTTTTGACCTTGGTCAGAATCCACCCCCGCCTGTGTAGCCATTGGAAAATCTTCTGGTTAGAGGGACCTTTAACGTCCAGATCAACTTGCAGACACGCTCCAAGATGCCCGGATGAAACGTCACGCTTGATGATGATGCCTTATAGGCCTTGTTCACAGTGAGCAACCATCACTTAGCTCCCGATGATCACGACTCTTAGACGGTGCAGAGCAGTCCACAATTATCTCAGACAGGGGCAATAACTCATCAAAAACGTTGTTCCAAAAGAGGAGAAGAAAAACACGATGTCCATTGGCCGTCAACCTAGGCCTCCCTGACCAGCAACTTACGGTTCTCTGCCAACTAGTACAAGCGAGGGAAGGTCTCCTGCAACGACAATTGCCAGACTAGTTGTCTTTCTAGAATAAAAACAAATCCATATCCCCAGGAACTGACACATCTACAAAGGAATCTCACGAACAATCATGCAGATCCAGGTGAGGGGTGGAAGCTACCATTGATCGATGAGCCAAAATGCTATAAATGTCTATAATGAGTCTGCAGGGAAGGTACCCCTCACAAACGAGTCACTTACATCAGTAGAAGTGCCTTGTTCATCTCCTCCAGTCTGAGAATTCTAAGGCCCCCTTGATCTTGCTACGAGGTATGGTCTCCCAGTTCACCAAGTTTATCCCTTTTTACTGTCTGTTATTTAGTCACATGAAAAGTGATGCATGAAAGCCTCCATGTGTTTGCGAATACTCACATGAAGAATCCGGGCAATGATAAAAATGTATTGGGCAGCAAGAATCGCCTTCAATAGCACTAGTCTTCCACCACGAGAAAGACACGAGGCCTTCCAGCATGCTAGCTTTCGCTTAAGCTTCTCAAACACTGGAGCCCAGTTCGCCCGCGTAAGCCCAAAAGGTACAAATGTAGACTTACTCTATTCATACCAACCCAGAGAGCGCCCTAATAACATTTAACATGACGCTCATAGTCCAAAATCGAGAATAAATAGGTAGTGACACATTTCTTCACCTAAGATATCCAAATATGCAAGAACAGACGCTTTGCCAGCACCAACCAAAGAAACTGCCAATCAATGCAGTCATAAGCAGTGTTCAGTAAATCGACCGCACGGGCCGCATATGCGGCCGCATATGCCCGTGCGGCGTGCAGACCACACCGATTACTTGAATCAGTGCATTATGCGCCCTCCCCGCATATGCCCCGCATATCCCGCATATGCCCCGCATACTGCTCCAGCAGCTCCAACTTTTCAATCTTCTCATTCAGGTCCTTAATTCTGTAACGCTGTCTCTTCATTCAATTGTTAGAATATGACATGCATTTTTATACAATTGCAATGTATTAGACCATTATGTATATGCAATGTTTTATGTTTTTCTCATGTATTACTTTCACGAATATATGCAATGTATCGTCGAATATTTTTTATATATGTCGATTGAGGTTTTGCTCATGTAGTGCATGTATGTGTATTGAAGTTTTGTTATTACGAATCCTATAACGTAAAGTTTTTATGTAAATGTTTTTTTGTGATTAAATATGAGGCAATCAAAAGTATATATGCACACACATCTAACATGAACCGTTTTTCTTAGATCTTCTTTAACTCCACTTAGATACATAACTTCAGTGGTAATGTTATTCATAGATTTTTTTATTTTAAAATTAAAAATTAGAAAACCGCTTAGAACCGCATATACCCCGCATATGCCCCCGCATACCGCTTAATCAGTATTCGGTGACCAGTCCGAACGCATACGCATACCGCTTTCCTGAACCTTGGTCATAAGCCTTTGAGAAGTCAAATTTCCACAACAACCCCTTCACCTCCCTTCTCTTCTAGTCACCAACCATCTCAGACGCCATCACAATAGTGTTCATCATCAAGCGATTCGGTATGATTGTCGTCTGCACTGGCGCAACTAAGCTCTCTAGTACTGAACTCAAATGGTTGGACAAGACCTTGGCAACAATCAGATATACCATATTGGGCAAGGCTATGGGATGAAAGTCCTCAATTCTCCCCGCCCCCTCATCTTGGGCAAATGGAAAGCAACACTTTGTTGATCATTTCAAAATCGTGGTTAGCCACTGCAAACTCGCTTATCACCCTCATAAGGTCCCCCTATACAATGTCTCAGAACTCCTTGTAGAACAAAACTAGGAATCCATCATGGCCTGTTGCTCCCTCTGCATTCAATTCTTAGATCGCCATCATGACCTCATCCACATGATTCCTCTAAGAAGCACAATTTGCTGGTCGGGCGAGAGACTGGAAGCTCCCTGCTCGAGGCATCTCCAGCCCCTGCTAGGCAGCTTGCAGGTCATGTGACGAAAGTATTGAACGACCACCTTGGCCTCCTCGTGATCACCCTCCAGTAACTCCCCTTCCACCGAATTGTTGTGGATGAAGTTGCAACGTTGCCTCCCATTTGCCACTGCATGAAAGAATATAGTGCTCGCATCCCCTCCTTGATCCAGTTTTTTCTAGATTTTTGGTGCCATTCCACCTCCTGCTTCTTTTCATCCTCCAAGATGATCCACTGGTTCACATCTCTCTCCAATAGCTCAAGTTGAGACATCTCCCCAGTGTCCTACCTTCTGTCCATGTCAACAATCACCATTTGTGCCGCACAACGACGGGTAACACGACTCTCACAGCTAGCCTTCTTGAACTCGTTGAGTCTATTTTGGAGTGCCTCCAGCTTGGAGAAGAGGCGGCAAGTAACCGACCTCTCACTTGCCCACGACGTCCAGAAGTCCACCATCTCCTGGAAGCCATCCTCCAGGTGCCTCAACTTATCAAATATGAAGAAAGAGCATGGTAGATTCTCCTTCTCAGATGACCCCATGATCATCGTATGATCGGATTTGGAGCGCGACGTCATGGACACCTTGGCCAACGGAAACACAATCATCAACTCCATAGAAGCAAGGAATGATGCAGCGTGGACCCGAAATATTGGGCCGCCTATTTATTTAAATTTTAGCCGTCAATTTTATTTACGTTTATTTGAGTTGTCATAATTTTAATTAAATAAACGAGATCGCCTGTGATCTCCATTAGTTAGTTAAAGTTTTTAATTTCAAAATTAGTCGGTTAATTAGTTAGAGTCATTTTAGGAGAATTGGTTATTTTTCCTAATTTTGTAATCTCATCCCTCCTATATAAAGGGATGAGGGTCCATTGTTTTAGACAGTTCAGTATTGATAACAATTGGGATTTTATCTCTCTCTCCCTTGTCTCTCTCTCTTCCCCTCGCGGTCTACGCGTTCTTTCTCCTTCAACCTTGCGCAACAAGCGTGTTTCTCTTCTCAACCCCTCTATTATTCTTCCACCAATAATCCACCGTTTAAATTCCAATTTTATCGCCGCGCCAAAAAGCCGATTTGCATCAAGGAACCTATCCAATCTGGACCTGGAGTTGAGCTACGCCAAGTGTTGGTGCTATCCAATGCGTCCAAAGCATCGAGCTGGAGATCGTTCACAATGGCCAAGAAGTCAGCCAATTCTATATCTTGCCCGCCCACAGGACTTTGGTCGATCTGCAGATAGAGAGTGACGTTGAAGTCGCCTCCACCAACCAACTGATCGAAGGGAAAAGACATCTTGCAACCCTAAAATCCGTCCAAAGCTGTGGACACAACTGGTGATCAGTTGGGCCATATGCACATGAGACAACAACAGAAGAACCCTTCCTCTTGTCCCTCCGCAACATCGAGACCATGTGACTGTCAAACAACTCAACCTTACAAAGAAAGAGGTCCTCACACGAAGCAATAAGTAAACCCACTAGCACTTTTAGTAGATGTTAAATCTTTATACCCCGAGAGATAAGTCCCCCTCAATCAAGGCTCACAGCTAATTCATCCAAGACTGAATCTTCGCCTCTTGTAAGAAGATGGTATTCCCATGCCATTCAGAGAGAAGATGCTTCACTGCCCCCCTCTTTGTCGAGTCTCCAATCTTCATATCGATTCCTTCACCGCTGCTTCCATCGATTGTGCACCCGTATATTCAATCTTAGCCATACTTATACGAAGTCATTTACTCTCTAAAGCATGTCTCCAAACCTCAATCTTCTCATTTACTCCGTCACTAGTCTCATCGATCGACACAACATCATCGTCGAACAACATACACTGAGGTATCTGATCCTGAATGTGACTAGTCAATTCATCCTATATCAAAATGAAACCCCATTGTACATATCCTTTATAAGATTATTGCACATGATATATACTTGTCTCTTCTCCAAAGCTCTCCATAAGATCTCCCGTGCAACTGAATTATAAGCCTTTTCCAAATTATTAAAAATCATATGGAGGTTCTTCTTTTGTGCTCTATAAATCTCCACTGTTCACCTCAACAAATTGGATAGCTTCAATAGTTAAGTGACTTGAAATCTGAGTTGATTTTCGGTTACTTTGGAAACTTACCTCAGCCTTATTTCGATCACACTTTCCAAAATTTTAAAGTATGACTCATTGGTTTGATTCCTCTCTAATTCGAACAATTTTGAATGTCTCCTTTATTCTTATGAAGAGGCACCACAATGCTTCTCCTTCATTCCCCATGCATTTTCTTGCTTTGCTATATAACATTGAATAAATTGTGAGCCAAGTCAAATAACAGTCACCTAGAACTCTTCACAATTCTATAGATTTTTTGAAGCCCGACATCTATTCTGCCTCGACCTCTACCTATGTCTGCAACACTGGCTTCCAAGTGGATTTGTCGAATACTTCTATAGAAATGTCATCAAGTCCTACACCTTTCATAGGTTTAATAACCTTCGAAGCCTCCTCTGGTTCCTTTATATTCTTCTATAGCTTGCACGATTCATGTAACTTTCACTACTAGCTAGACCTCCTAAAGCGATCTTTTTTTTCCTTTCCACAATGAAAAGCTTATGGAAATGCTACTTCTGTATGGTCTCTATATCCTTATGATCGAGTATCTAAATTGTCCACATCCAACCACCTCCTCTCGAGACAATCGAAAAGCAATGAGAGCTGCCTTCTTCCAGTTCACTTTGAGCCGTAAACACATTGAAGACCTTTCTGGTATGCATAATGATTAAAGGCCCGTCTTTGCCCTTAACTTTAGGTATGAGAAGTTGGATGAAGATTCTTAGAAATGGTTAGGAAAGACCAACAACACAGTGTGAGAAAATTATTAATGATTGTCTAGGCTTCTTTGGATATGTTTGGGATGGCTCTCGATTATAGATGCAAACGGACTGATACATATATAGGTATTAACGTATCCTTATCCGTTTTTGATTACGAATGCAAATACGGATACTAATATTGACAAATATTAAAACTATCTTACCATATCTATAAAAGACATATACGGAGTAAAACGGATACTGATCGCATACGAGTAATGTTAGAACTACTCTATAGAATCGCCTTAAATATATACGAATTGGATGGAAAACACATGATATAAATTTACTAAATGTGTTTATATCATAAAAATTATACAAATATGGTAAAAGAGGGTATAGAATTATGTTATATAGGGTTAAAAATAAATCTACGACTATATTTATATACGAAAACGGATATATCGATATGGGTACAGATGTTTGCGGATATCAAAACGATATCCATATCATTATCCATTTTAAAACGAACATGGATACATATGTTAAAATATGTATAAAACGGATACGATGGCGGATCAGATACAGATATATCCGTAACCGTTTGCATCCCTACTCTCGATATATTTATATCTGCATGGCATCTTGGTTTGACTTGTGTGAAATTTGATTTAACTAACATCCGTCAAATAATGATGAGAGTGCTGAGAGTAACAGGACCAAACTAGATGTATGAAAAGATTAGAGATTAGATAGGTCAAGGCATTACAATTTCTCCCTCTTTATGTGTTATGTCAATGCTAGCAAGGCTAGTTTGGTATGTAGGATGGATTCTTTAGGATATCTTTTGGTTAGAATGTCATTTTGTTATGGTTGGTATCAACGTGAACACATGCTTTATTTCCTAATTAAAGAGGGGTTCTCATGTCTTGGTGTTTGGTTGGAAATGACATATATGCCCATCCCACCATGATAAATTGTATATTATAACAACCTAGGTTTTTGGTAGGAATATGTTCACGTTAACGATTGGGGTATAATGGGATTTTTCTTCTAAAATGTGGGTTTCGAAAGCTCTGGACATTCCTAACTCCAAGTCTTTTTTGAAGTTGAGTTATTCTTCGTACTATACATGTTTCTGTCACGACCCGTCCCGCTAACCAGAACGTGCCGCGACAGAGATCTTTCTTCCTCATATTTTTTTTTCCTCAAGTAAACATGTGGCAATCTCAAAAACATAACATCTTTGTATTTCAAATTCACAACATCAGCAAGTGTATTACACAAATTCTATCTATTACAACTTCTTACAAAATAACACAGACACTACAAAAACAACCTTAAAGCAAAAAGACACCTCCTTCAAGTGTATCCGTGGTCCTTTCTCCTGCTAATCGTGATTCTGCTGATCTGTATAAAATATAATATAACGGGATGAGTCTAAACCCATTTATGAGCTTAGACCCAGTGAAAGGATCTCAAGCTTTTTACATATAACTAAAATCTGAAATATGAGCATCATGACAAAAGTTTATGCTTAATACTGTGAAATAGCTTGAAAGAGACTTTATAACAGAAATTACATATAAAACATGCTAGTTTTGCTATTGAATGCTGAAATCACTTCAAAAGCAGATAAACTGAAACCTAATCATCACTATCAAGCTGTTTGTACTAATCACCACTGTGGCTAATTTATTGACTCATGAACGCTGAAACAAAGCTAAGTCATACGCGCAGACGGTCCCAAAGACCAAAAACACCCTGCATACGGCCCAAAGCCTATATGTATACAGAATGCGGACCCAAAGTCCTCTTGATACCATATCTAATGGTTTGCCATATCTAATGGCGGTTTCAGGGTCATATCTAATGACATCACCATATCTAATGGCTAGTTCACGAATTGTATAAAAGAGCTACTGTGGTGCTTATCTTCTGATTCTGATCCTTTTCTTGTCACTAATAACCTGTACTTTTGCTAATTCAATCTCATAGCAGCTAAATCATGAACATAAAACACTCTTGGCATAACATACATATTCTGATAGCTAGAACTTGTTTAAGAACTTGAAAACTGAGCCATAATGCATAGTAACCGTGCAAAACATAATTCTTTGCATAAAACTCGTATCTAAATAGTGAAACATCACGTCTCGTGTTCCATCAAGAACAAAATGCATAAAAACGTGCTATCATGACAAAACACTTGAAACGACGCCTGAAATACGTTCTAAAGCCCTGCTTTCATATAATCTGTATGGTACTTGTAATTCATGCGTAAAAGCTTTAGAAAAACACGATTTCATACTTGCTATTCAAAACTATGCATAAAAGCTAAAAACTAGTGCTTTAAAATAGCGCTTGAGAATCCCTCACCTGATTGTTGTCTAACTTGGGTCGGAAACGTTTCTTTTGTGAAATCCCCCCCTAAGGCCGTCTTAGATTGAATACTACGGCTTGGTGCGTACAGAACTTCGTTACGGCTTCAAAAACACGCTCGATATCCGGCAGGGCTTCGCCGCGGCTCCTCTCGAGCTCCTCTCGCAACCTCGGCGGCCTTGCGGCTTTATGGTGGAGAAATGGGCGTGGGATGATGTGAGGAGGTGTATGGGGGGGTCATGGGTATTTATAGCCCCCCATCCCCTTTACATGTGTGACATGTGTCAACATGTAAGGGAGGCTCATGTGTATGAAGACACATGGCATGGCACATGGCAATATCACAAGGAAACTTGTTGCCCAAGTATGTGGCTAGTCTTATCCATGAGATTACTTGTTGCTCAAGCAATAGGCATGGCTTATCCACGAGTTTACTTGTTGCCCAAGCAAAAGACTACACCGTGACATGTGTTAGTCTCAAGATAATGACACATGGCACTACTGAGGTTTTGACACATGTCCTGACCATAGAACGACACGTGTCCCATGATTTACACTCCATGTGTCCTACTTTTGCTAATGACGCTTAATTAACACTAATGGCGGGTAATTAGCACTAATCATGCTTAATTAGTCTTAATGATGTGATTATAACTAATGAGTATAAATCTATGCTAATGACGCTTAATTATCACTAATGATGGGTAATTAGCACTAATCATGCTTAATTAGTCTTAATGATGTGATTATAACTAATGAGTATAAATCTATGCTAATGACGCTTAATTATCACTAATGATGGGTAATTAGCACTAATCATGCTTAATTAGTCTTAATGATGTGATTATAACTAATGAGTATAAATCTATGCTAATGACGCTTAATTATCACTAATGATGGGTAATTAGCACTAATCATGCTTAATTAGTCTTAATGATGTGATTATGTCTAATGAGTATAAATCTATGCTAATGACGCTTAATTATCACTAATGACGTGTAATTAGCACTAATCATGTTTAATTAGTCTTAGTGATGTGATTATGTCTAATGAGTATAAATCTATGCTAATGACGCTTAACTATCCTTAATGACGGGTAATTAACACTAATCATACTTAATTAGTCTTAATGATGTGCTAGACAATCCAAAGAACTCTTAAAAGTCATAATTATTCAAGATGGTCTCTGATTTTTACAAAACAAGTTTCAATGAAATTGTTGCATCAAAGCGAATCTATTGACTGTGTCAAATACTATTAATTCAATATTTCCTTGAAATAACACTTGATATCATTCAAAAGTATAGTGTACAAAAACGCGTATTACAATTCTCCCCTACTTGTAATAAATTTCGTCCTCGAAATTTAAGTACCTTTGCTAGCTTGAAAATAAGTGGGGATATTGAGATCTCATTTCTTCCTCTCGTTCCCATGTGGCTTCTTCTATTGCGTGACTCCTCCATAGAACTTTGACTAAAGGAATCTTCTTTGTACGAAGCTCTTGTACTTTATAATCTAGAATTTCCACAGGAACCTCCTCGTATGACATATCTTCCTTCAATTGAATATCTTGAGGTTGTATCATATGGGTTGGGTCTGGAATAAACTTCCGAAGTGTAGAGACATGAAAGACATCATGTATCCTTGCTAGTTCAGCTGGAAGTCGAAGTCGATAAGCTACACTTCCAATTCTCTCAGTAATCTCGTAAGGGCCAATGTATCTAGGGCTTAGTTTCCCTTTCTTCCCAAATCTAATTAGGCCTTTCCATGGAGATACTTTCAGAAATACATGGTCTCCCACTTGAAACTCTAAGTCTCTCCTTCGCTTATCTGCGTAACTTTTCTGTCTGCTTTGTGCTGCCTTTAAGCATCTCTTGATTTCCTCAACTTTTTCTATTGTGCTTTGTATTAATTCAGGTTGAACTAATTTTCTTTCTCCAACCTCACTCCAACAGATAGGTGTTCTGCATGATCTACCATACAAGGCTTCATAAGGTGCCATCCCAATACTAGCATGATAGCTGTTATTATATGCAAATTCTATAAGTGAGAGATGTTCATCCCAGCTTTCTTTAAAGCTTAGTGCACAGGCTCTAAGCATGTCTTCTAGAGTCTGGATAGTCTGTTCTGATTGGCCATCTGTTTGAGGATGAAAGGCTGTACTGAATGTTAATTTGGTTCCCATGGCTTTATGTAAGCTTGGCCATAGCTTAGAAGTAAATCGTGGATCTCTATCAGATACAATTGACACAGGAGCCCCATGACGGCTAACTATCTCATTAACAAAGATCTTTCCCAAGCGGTCTAGACTGTATGTCTTGTTAATGGCTAAGAAATGTGCAGACTTAGTTAATCTGTCTACTATGACCCATATTGCATCGTGACCTCGACGGGTCCTTGGAAATCCTGTAACAAAATCCATAGTGATGTGTTCCCATTTCCATTCTGGTATTGGAAGTGGCTGTAATGTCCCCGCAGGTCTCAAACGCTCCGGTTTTGTTTGTTGGCATATAGGACATCTAGAAACATACTCTGCAATCTCTCTCTTCATGCCAGACCACCAATAGTAGCTCTTAAGTGTTCTATACATCTTAGTACTTCCTGGATGCATAGTATACATGGAGTTATGTGCCTCTTCCAGAATCTCAGTCTTTATATCAGATTTCCTCGGAACACATAGTTTTCCTTTAAAGAATAAGACCCCTTGACTATCTATTGTATACCCGGCTTCATCTCCTCCTTTAATCTTCTCAATCATTCTAATGATTTCAGAATCATGGACTTGTGCCTCCTTGATTTTATCATATAATACGGGTCTCACTTGTAAGGATGCTAATAGGGCTCCAGAATTATTTATGGTTAAGTTTGCTCGTAATTCTTTTAACTGTAAATACTCTGCTTTTAAGTGAGATAGCCGACCATTGGACTTTCTACTGAGAGCATCAGCTACGACATTGGCTTTACCCGGGTGATATTCTATGGAACAATCATAATCTTTGATTAGTTCTAACCATCTTCTTTGCCTTAGATTCAACTCTTTCTGAGAGAAAATATATTTCAAACTCTTATGATCCGTAAAGATTTGACAAGTTTCTCCATATAGGTAGTGTCTCCAGATCTTTAAGGCAAATATTATAGCAGCTAACTCAAGGTCATGAGTTGGGTAATTTAACTCATGTTGTTTTAGCTGTCTAGAGGCATAAGCAATCACTTTATCATTTTGCATCAAGACGCATCCCAGCCCTTGTCTTGAGGCATCGTTATAGATTACAAAATTACCCTGTCCTGAAGGAAGGCTAAGTACGGGTGCTGAGGTGAGACGACACTTGAGTTCCTTAAAACTCTTCTCGCATTCTTCGTCCCAACTATACTTCACATTCTTCCTAGTTAACCTTGTCAATGGTGCGACAATTCTAGAAAAGTTTTCAACAAATCTTCGATAATACCCAACTAATCCAAGGAAACTTCGGATTTCTGATGCATTTATCGGTCGTTCCCATTTAAGAACCGCTTCTATCTTTGATGGATCTACTGTTATTCCTTCTCCAGATATGACATGGCCTAGGAATGCAACCTTCTTCAACCAAAACTCACATTTATCAAACTTTGCATATAGTCGGTGTTCCTTCAGAGTTTGAAGTACAATTCTCAAGTGTTCTCTATGTTCTTCCTCTGTTTTAGAATATACGAGAATATCATCAATAAATACAATCACGAACTTATCCAGATATGGACGGAAAACCCTATTCATCAAATCCATAAAGGCAGCTGGGGCATTTGTCAATCCAAAAGGCATTACTAGGAATTCATAATGCCCATATCTGGTTCGGAATGCAGTTTTAGGGACATCTTCTCCTCTAATCTTTAACTGATGATAGCCAGATCTCAAATCAATCTTGGAAAATACAGAGGCCCCTTGTAATTGGTCAAATAAGTCATCTATTCTGGGCAGAGGATAGTTATTGCGAACCGTCACTTTGTTTAGTCTCCTGTAATCTATACAAAGTCTCATGGAACCATCTTTCTTCTTAACAAATAGAATAGGAGCACCCCATGGTGACATACTGGACTGTATAAATCCCTTATCTGTCAACTCCTGCAATTGAGTTTTGAGTTCTTTAAGTTCAGCTGGGGCCATTCTGTAGGGAGCTAAGGCAATTGGATTGGTACCCGGAATGAGGTCAATAGTGAATTCAATTTCTCTATCAGGAGGAATTCCTGGTAGTTCATTTGGAAACACTTCTGGAAACTCTTTCACTACAGAGATATTTTCTAAGCTGACTGCTTCTGCCTTAGTATTAAACACGTAAGCAATATAAGCGGAATATCCCTTTCTTATCAACTTCTGGGCTAAGAGACAGGAGATGACATGGGTAGGATATATCCTTCTTTCTCCATAGAAAGTGAATTCGATATCGCCGGGTTTTCTAAAAGTAACATGCTTCTTATGACAGTCTAGAAGAGCATGATATGCACTTAAGCAATCCATTCCTATGATAGCATCAAATTCTCTTATCTCCATAGGAATCAGGTCTACTTCAATATAATTTTCTCCTATCTTAACCAAACAATTTTGGAGGACACTTCTAATAATTTCTGGTTCTCCCTTAGGCAAAGAAATTGCTAAAGCATGCTTGAGACTACTTGTTACTTTATCAGCATATATGGAGAATCTTTGTGAAATAAAAGAATGACTTGCACCCGAATCAATAAGAGTATGTGCACTTTTACCAAAAATAATAGTGGTACCTGATACAACATCGTCTGCAGATATGGCCTCCTCTAAGGTCATAGCAAAAGCTTTTCCCTCTCTTTGGTTTGATTTCTTCTGTGTATTATTTTTATTTTGTTCCCTTGCAGGTGGAGGACGACGTACAACAATATCACGGTTTTCATTTTGTACTGGTCTTCCCATAATACGGCGGCCATGGACCAGTACGGGGCAATTCTGACGTATGTGGCCTATCTCGCCACATTGATAACACCCAGTGGTCCCCTTGCGGCAAGTTCCTGGATGATACTTTCCACAGTTTGTACACTGTGGAAAAGAAAGAGTTCTGTTTTCAGAATTCCCAACTGTATATCTATTTGTTTGGTTCCCTTGTACTCTAGGAGCTGATCTATTATCTTGTCTTGAATTCCCAGCTATTCTTGGTTCTTTGTTCATGTTTCCTCTCCATAGGGGTCTATCTGCAAACCTTTTCTTTCCATGATCATTGCACTTTCTTCTTTCTATCACCACTCGTTCAGCCCTACGAGCAGCCTCCACCAATTTTGCATAATCAGTATATCCCGTAGCCGAAACCATTTCTTTTAGGTCAATATGCATACCATCTTCTAGACGTCTACACTTTTCTTCCTCTGTTGCAACTAGAGAAGCAGTAAACTTTGAAAGTTCGGTGAATTTCTTCTCATATTCATCAAACATATTGCTCCCCTGAGTAAGGAATAGAAATTCCCTACGTTTCTCCTCCTGATAAACCCTTGGGTAGTATTTTTCATTGAACTCTTTCTCAAAGATCTCCCATGTAATATGAGATGGGTTTGGATATTTCATTTTTACCGATGTCCACCAATCATCAGCGCTATCCTTCAGTAGAAATATGGAATATTTCAACTTTTGTTCATCTGTACAGTCCATAAGAGCAAATATTTTCTCCATATTCTTGAACCATTCCCTGGCCTTCTTTGGATCAGTGTCTCCTATAAATGGTTCTCCTCCCAACTTCTTTACGTGTTCAAAAGGTAACTGGTGCTCAAATTCATGTCTTTTAACTGAGTGGGCAGCCATACCTCCTAGTGTTTGAGCTATCAAAGTCAACGTGTCATACACGTTGTTATTGTTATCATTCTCATGACTAGGGCCTTGTGTGGTCACAGGTGGCTGCTCTGCTGCCATTGTTTCCTATAAAAATAAAACCTCAATTAGATCCTTCATAAATCCTCCAATAATGAATCAACTAAATTATCTTCCAATACTTATAGGTCAACTCCTAATATAATTCCAGCTCAAGGTCCCAAAACCTTTGCTCTGATACCACAAGTTGTCACGACCCGTCCCGCTAACCAGAACGTGCCGCGACAGAGATCTTTCTTCCTCATATTTTTTTTCCTCAAGTAAACATGTGGCAATCTCAAAAACATAACATCTTTGTATTTCAAATTCACAACATCAGCAAGTGTATTACACAAATTCTATCTATTACAACTTCTTACAAAATAACACAGACACTACAAAAACAACCTTAAAGCAAAAAGACACCTCCTTCAAGTGTATCCGTGGTCCTTTCTCCTGCTAATCGTGATTCTGCTGATCTGTATAAAATATAATATAACGGGATGAGTCTAAACCCATTTATGAGCTTAGACCCAGTGAAAGGATCTCAAGCTTTTTACATATAACTAAAATCTGAAATATGAGCATCATGACAAAAGTTTATGCTTAATACTGTGAAATAGCTTGAAAGAGACTTTATAACAGAAATTACATATAAAACATGCTAGTTTTGCTATTGAATGCTGAAATCACTTCAAAAGCAGATAAACTGAAACCTAATCATCACTATCAAGCTGTTTGTACTAATCACCACTGTGGCTAATTTATTGACTCATGAACGCTGAAACAAAGCTAAGTCATACGCGCAGACGGTCCCAAAGACCAAAAACACCCTGCATACGGCCCAAAGCCTATATGTATACAGAATGCGGACCCAAAGTCCTCTTGATACCATATCTAATGGTTTGCCATATCTAATGGCGGTTTCAGGGTCATATCTAATGACATCACCATATCTAATGGCTAGTTCACGAATTGTATAAAAGAGCTACTGTGGTGCTTATCTTCTGATTCTGATCCTTTTCTTGTCACTAATAACCTGTACTTTTGCTAATTCAATCTCATAGCAGCTAAATCATGAACATAAAACACTCTTGGCATAACATACATATTCTGATAGCTAGAACTTGTTTAAGAACTTGAAAACTGAGCCATAATGCATAGTAACCGTGCAAAACATAATTCTTTGCATAAAACTCGTATCTAAATAGTGAAACATCACGTCTCGTGTTCCATCAAGAACAAAATGCATAAAAACGTGCTATCATGACAAAACACTTGAAACGACGCCTGAAATACGTTCTAAAGCCCTGCTTTCATATAATCTGTATGGTACTTGTAATTCATGCGTAAAAGCTTTAGAAAAACACGATTTCATACTTGCTATTCAAAACTATGCATAAAAGCTAAAAACTAGTGCTTTAAAATAGCGCTTGAGAATCCCTCACCTGATTGTTGTCTAACTTGGGTCGGAAACGTTTCTTTTGTGAAATCCCCCCCTAAGGCCGTCTTAGATTGAATACTACGGCTTGGTGCGTACAGAACTTCGTTACGGCTTCAAAAACACGCTCGATATCCGGCAGGGCTTCGCCGCGGCTCCTCTCGAGCTCCTCTCGCAACCTCGGCGGCCTTGCGGCTTTATGGTGGAGAAATGGGCGTGGGATGATGTGAGGAGGTGTATGGGGGGGTCATGGGTATTTATAGCCCCCCATCCCCTTTACATGTGTGACATGTGTCAACATGTAAGGGAGGCTCATGTGTATGAAGACACATGGCATGGCACATGGCAATATCACAAGGAAACTTGTTGCCCAAGTATGTGGCTAGTCTTATCCATGAGATTACTTGTTGCTCAAGCAATAGGCATGGCTTATCCACGAGTTTACTTGTTGCCCAAGCAAAAGACTACACCGTGACATGTGTTAGTCTCAAGATAATGACACATGGCACTACTGAGGTTTTGACACATGTCCTGACCATAGAACGACACGTGTCCCATGATTTACACTCCATGTGTCCTACTTTTGCTAATGACGCTTAATTAACACTAATGGCGGGTAATTAGCACTAATCATGCTTAATTAGTCTTAATGATGTGATTATAACTAATGAGTATAAATCTATGCTAATGACGCTTAATTATCACTAATGATGGGTAATTAGCACTAATCATGCTTAATTAGTCTTAATGATGTGATTATAACTAATGAGTATAAATCTATGCTAATGACGCTTAATTATCACTAATGATGGGTAATTAGCACTAATCATGCTTAATTAGTCTTAATGATGTGATTATAACTAATGAGTATAAATCTATGCTAATGACGCTTAATTATCACTAATGATGGGTAATTAGCACTAATCATGCTTAATTAGTCTTAATGATGTGATTATGTCTAATGAGTATAAATCTATGCTAATGACGCTTAATTATCACTAATGACGTGTAATTAGCACTAATCATGTTTAATTAGTCTTAGTGATGTGATTATGGCTAATGAGTATAAATCTATGCTAATGACGCTTAACTATCCTTAATGACGGGTAATTAACACTAATCATACTTAATTAGTCTTAATGATGTGCTAGACAATCCAAAGAACTCTTAAAAGTCATAATTATTCAAGATGGTCTCTGATTTTTACAAAACAAGTTTCAATGAAATTGTTGCATCAAAGCGAATCTATTGACTGTGTCAAATACTATTAATTCAATATTTCCTTGAAATAACACTTGATATCATTCAAAAGTATAGTGTACAAAAACGCGTATTACAGTTTCCCCCTTAACAATTAGGGTATACTGCAAAAGAGGCCTCAACTATGTATCGTTTCACAATTAAGGGCCTCATATTTCAAATGTAACGAAGAGGGGCTTGATTTTTTTATTTCGAATACATGTCTCCATTAGCTTCCACGATCCTTTTATGTCATCATTAAACCTTAAAGTTGAAAGTTCAGTCCTTTGTTACATTTGAAAGATGAGTCCGCTTATTAGGAGTCAACACATAGTTGGGACCCTTTTTTGTAATTTACCCGTAGAAATATGCCACTTGCCAATGTAGGCCTTAAAACCACACGACGCTTCAGTGCACACAGAAAAGGTTGGTGATCAGGGCTTGTGGAATCAAAGTAAGTGGGATGGGAAGATAGAAATATCTTGAGCAATATGGCTACGATCAAGATGATGTCGATCATGTGCTTTTATTACATCCTTCTGTGAGCCTGGTTTGTGGTGCACTGACATAAACTGGGTGGATACACCCACTTTATGAACTATATAGGAGTTTACAGTCACGGTTAACGATGGGGCAGGGGTTGCATAACGAAGAAAACATGATCTATCACTTATTCTTTTGAGCATTGCGGCTGCAAATATTTGAGACAATGTTCAGATGGGAGATATGTTAAGAATGGATTCCTTCATGCAAAAAAGTTGTCACCATTGTGGATGACTTATCGTAGTCGTCGGGGATACATTATGTGTTGACTAATCCTTGTTATTATTGGTTGTTAATATCTAGATGGCTATCCTTTAGCCATCTTTGGCTTCTTTAGAAAAACCATCACACAAATAAAGGGTGTCGTTGTCTTAAAAAAAAGGGTGTCGTCAATTTGGAAGCAGAGCAATTTTTGATTGTTAACATATAGTAACTCTATCTTACAAGGAGATAGGTGAAGGAATATCTCATGTAACAAAAAATCTGATGGAATTTTCTTTGTTTGGCCTTGGAACGGTGGAACTTGGTTAACGTAAGACTATCTAAAAGCTAGCATTGCCAAAGAGTGCAACTATTCTAGTCAAAAAAGGAATAAATAACTTAGTGGTTACTTTGTGATTCCCTGATTCCCTCAGAGAACAATTCACCTGTGAGTTTGAGGTGAGATGTTGCAGTCAAAACTCTATTATGTGCTCCTGACATCTGCGAGATTTTAACATTCAAATATCCCAGTTATATCTCCCTTGATAAAAGTGCCCAGAAGAATTGGTACAACTTCTCCGGAAGGGTGAATATTAGCTGCATGCTTAGTTCCTTGCTCTGTCTCATTAGGCAATTATGTCACTCGAGGGCTTTAAAATAGCTTTGCATAGTTATTTTTTTTGTTTTGCAGTTTCTCTGCATTGGCTAGCTTTTTGAATGGTGTCTGTTCATTTATTAATTTCAAGTTGTAACTTACGAAGTTTATGAAATAATTATTTAGGTTAAATTGGATGAAGAAGAAGGCTCCATTTTTCGTGATCGCCTGCTTCCTCTTATCATTGGCTTACTCAGAACGGTGAGTATAAGATTGCACTTTCTGCTTATTTAACCTTGCCTAATAAGGGTACAAATCACTTGTAACCCATTTGTTGAAGATACCGCACCCACAATCTAAAGTTATATATGTAAACATATACATACATGTATATACTTAGGGTTTGGGGAGCCTAAACGCAGGTGTAGGTAGCTTTACTACACCCGCTCATTTTCTCTTGAATTTTTTATTTTTTTAAATGGATCTTTAAGGGATTTACTTAAAATATTAAGCAGAGTATGTATTTCAAATTTCATGTAAAACAAACATATCTAGCATGCCCATCGGAAGGGGTCGCTTTCAGCAAATAGGAGACCGTTAAAATTTGACTGTCTTGATGGATAAGTTAGAAGTCGCAAAATAAGTTGAAAATCAAATGACCTGATAGTGATATATTGTGATCTAAATCCACTATGGATCCATTTTAAGAAAATAAAAAATTAGGAGAAAAAGGGTTGTGTATAGAAAAGTTACCTACAACCGGGTTGAGGCTCCCCAAACCATATACATATACATATTTGTATATTTTGGACAAGAAATCGAGTTTATTCTCTTAGGGCCCGTTCGATAGGCGGTTTTGGGGAGTCCCCCCCAACCCACTCCCTCTCTCTCTAATGTGGGTCCTACATTTTTCTTTTTTAAAAAATTAAATAAATTAATTCTCCATCGTCAATTCCATCAAAAAAATAATATATTATATCATCATATCATATAAAAATTATAAACTACTCCACTTCTACTCACTTTTTCAAACTTCAATACAATTACATCACAATACCTACTCCCTTTTTCAAACTTCAATACAATCATATCATAACAAACCTACTTCTAATCCACCCCCAGTTTAACCCTCTATCCAAACACCAAGATACAAAAACGGGTTACCCTCTACCAGTTTAACCCGCCCTAACCCGCGTACCAAATGCACCCTTAAGAAGTTCTGAAGATCATGTCGAGAAGCTTTCAACACTTAAGTTAGGTGGTTTTAAAATGGTTATATAATATAAGGACAATATTGTTCTTTATTCTCTTATTTCCAAAGCTGCACTACTTGAAATTGAGCTTGTGATTTTTCAGGGAGGAAAACACTGTCATATCTTCCGTGCACCGCTAATTTTTGTGAGATAAACAATGATAGTTCGATTATTGATCATCCATCAATGTTAAAAGATGTCAACGCCTTCTCTCACTCTTAGTAGGGTTAGTTACATGGATTCTTATCAAATCCATGTTGAAACCCTTCTCAAGTGGGGGTTTGAACCCTAGTCTTTTGGGTGATAGGCACACTGTTCTACCACTAGATTGTTGAAGTGGGTATACTGCAAATTAATTACTTATAAGAGTGACCCAACTAGGACATAGATAGATTACTTTGCGTTGAGGAGAAGAGATCGATTGTGTTGTAAAGACTGCAAAATAATCCCAAGAGAGAGTTTGGCAACCCAACGTCGCTTGTTAGTCTTGGATGTGCAAATAAAAGGGTTGATAAGAAAAGGAGGATTCCTAAGATCACTAGAACTAGATGGTGGAATCTTCCATCGAAGCAATCGTGCTTCAGGGAGAAGGTTTTAAAAGACTTATCTTGATATTGTAGCGGAAGTGCAAACGAGATGTGGGAGGCAGTAGTATCTTGTATCCGAAAGGTAGCCAAAGAGATGCTAGACGAGTCAAAGGGAGGAGCTCCAGGTCAAAAGGAGGCTTGGTGGTGGAATGAAGAGGCGCAAGAGAAGCTAAAAATTAAAAGAGCATACTTTAAAGCTATGTCTAAGGATAGAACAAAGGAAACTATCACAGACTATAAAATAGCGAAGAAGGAAGCAAAGAAGGTTGTAAGCGAAGCTAAGTGAAAAGCTTACAAAGTTTTATATAAAAATCTCGACTCTAAGGAGGGCTTGAAGGATATATTCAAGTTGGCCAAAGCAAGAGATAGAAAGACCAAAGACCTTTCTCAAGTGAGATGCATTAAGGACGAGGAAGGTCACGTGCTTGTTTCTCAGAAGGATATAGTACTTCCATAAACTTTTCATTAGGGAAGGTAATAGAGAGATCACTTTGAGTGATCTAGCTAGTTGTGAAAGTTACTTGAATCGTGCAAGCTATAGGCGAATACAAAGAAAGGAAGTAGAGGAGGCTTTGACGTTTATGCGACCTGGGAATGGTGTAGGACCGGATGACATCCCTGTAGAAGTATGGAGAGTTTTAGGTGAGCGTGGTTTGACTTGGCTTACGAATCTATTCAATGTTATTTGACGAAGCAAGAAAATGCCTGAAGATTGGAGGAGGAGTATCGCGATGCCTCTTTATAAGTATAAATGAGACATTCAAAATTGTTCAAATTGTAGAGGTATCAAGTTGATGAGTCACACTATGAAAATTTGGGAATGTGTGATCGAAAGAATGTTGAGGCAAGTTTCCAAAGTGAAAGAAAACCAGTTCGGATTTCTGCCAGATCGTTCAATTTTTGAAGCCATCCATTTGTTGTGGAGAACAATGGAGATTTATAGTTCTAAATGGAAGAACCTCCATATGATCTTTATTGATTTATTCAATGTTATTTGACGAAGCAAGAAAATGCCCGAAGATTGGAGGAGGAGTATCGTGATGCCTCTTTATACGAATAAATGAGACATTCAAAATTGTTCAAATTGTAGAGGTATCAAGCTGATGAGTCATACTATGAAAATTTGGGAACGTGTGATCGAAAGAATGTTGAGGCAAGTTTCCAAAGTGAAAGAAAACCAGTTCGGATTTCTGCCAGATCGTTCAATTATTGAAGCCATCCATTTGCTGTGGAGAACAATGGAGATTTATAGTTCTAAATGGAAGAACCTCCATATGATCTTTATTGATTTTGAGAGGGCTTATGATTCTGTTCCACGAGAGATATTGTAGAGAGTTTTGGAGAAGATACAAACACCTATCCTATACATTAACCTCATAAAGTATATGCATGATATGACTTTATCTTGTGTAAGGACCCCATCTAGGAAGATTGGCTATTTTGACATCAACATCGGTTTACATCAAGGTTCAATTTTAAGTCCATCTCTTTTTACTTTGATTATGGACGAGTTGACAAGTCACATTCAGGATGAGTTACCTTGGTGTATGTTATTTGCTGATGATATTGTGTTGGTTGACAAGACTAGAGATGGAGTAAATGAGAGGATTGTGGCTTGGGGACATGCATTGGAGACTAAAGGATTTCATATAAGTAGGGCTAAGACGGAATATATGGAGTGTACCTCTGATGGAAGCAATGGTGAGGGAATCGAGGTGAAGATTGGTGACGATAACATTCGGAAGAGAGATTCTTTTAGATATTTAGGATCTATTTTGCAGCATGATGGGGAAATTGATGGAGATGTTACTAATAGAATAAATACATGCTGGATAAAGTGGAGAGGAGCCTCTGCTGTTCTATGTGATAAGATAATTTCTTTAAAAATTAAAGGAAAGTTTTACAAAGCAGTTGTGAGACCTGCTATGCTATATGGATATGAATGTTAGCCTGTGAACCATAGACATGTGCAGAGAATGGATGTAGCAGAAATGAAAATGCTAAGGTGGATGTGTTGACTCACACGTAAAGATCGGACTCGGAATGATGCAATCAGAAAGAAAGTTGGTGTAGCTCCGATCGAGGATAAGCTGCGAGAAAACCACTTAAAATGGTTTGCTCATTTGCAAAGAAGGTCAGCTAATGCACCAGTTAAGAGGTGCGAGTGTTGGAATGTTGAGTTGGCTAAGAGAGGGCGAGGATGCCCAAGATGTATTGGAAAGAGACTATACGAAGGGATCTTAGTTTTTTAGATATAAGCTCGAGATTGACCCAAGATACATCTGAATGGAGGCGAAGAGTCCATGTAGCCGACTCTAGTTAATTGTGGGAAAAAGGCTTTTTTGTTGATGCAGAAATGGCCAAGGTTCCTTCGCCAAAGTTATTCCAGCCGGCAGTTTTTTTAAGCGTTGGTTCATTTCAACCCGTGTTTGCCATTCTATGTCGTATATTACCTCTAAAGATTTGATTTTGATAATATGCAGTGTACTCTTTGTTTGTTAGTGTGTTTTGCCTCGTTGATTATGTTGTGGTTCCCTGCAGGCTAAACTGCCGTATGTTCTACGAATTTATCGAGATGCCCTTATTTCTGATATGAAAACATTGATCAAATCGACAGTGGCAGAGCTGCTTCCTGTATTACTTTCCCGGAATTTAGAATCCGATTCAACAATCACGGAAAGGACTGGGGAGGGAGATGGTTTGATCTCTTTCTTGTAGCCTTTGCAGTTAATTACCACGTTATAAGTTGTTAGCATCTAGTTTCTGGTAAGCTTCACAACCAAGGCCTCTATTGCCTGTTTAACTGTATTCTTACTACAGGTGGGGGATTGTCACTTGCAAGCAAGCTGCGGAGTTTGTCTTCGGAATCTTTTGTTCAGCTTTTGAGTGCCATCTTTAGGGTTGTACAGGTAAAATTGTATCTTTTTTATTCAAAGCCTTTTAACTGTAGATCTCTAATTGATTTATAATTGTAAATTTGTTCTTTACCTTTTTAGGATTTGTGCATCAGTTTTCATTACATGTCATTGAAAAAAATACGCTTAAATACTTGGGAAGATGGCGAATTATGAGATGAAAGAGCTAGTTGGAGATTGCTGCAGGAAATCCTCTTAAAACGAGTCTTTTGAAGTGGTTAAGACATTACTTCCAATTGCAAATCCTTTACCCACGAGTCGAAAACCTGAGTAACCAGAGCATCTTGTACGACTTCTAAAACGAATAAATCCCCATCTCACCCGGGTCTACATTCGTTGCCCTAAGCCCCTTACTAATAGCCATTCAACATAAAACAATGGGTCAATGATCCATTCATCTAAGCATTCACATCTTCATTCTCTAATCAGCCATCATAAACGAAAAGACGAGGTAATTAGTCATGAAGGCCCTTCCATTGTTCCAATTATCAAGCCAAATGCTAAAACTAGTATCGTTTTCCATAATGAGGCACAAGGACGAAGAAATCTCCTGAATAAGTGAACAAATATTCTTCAAGAAGGTAGAATTTGACCTAATAGAACCAAACTACATAGAGAGTAACCTCTATTTACCCCCACAGTTTTCACGTGCCTGACTATAAAACAATTCTAAATATGCCCCCTCAACGCGCATAATACATTTAGTAAGTAGCGCTTTATTTTTTTGTAAAGAAAGCATATTACCCCACAAAATATCATTAAACAATCAAAAAACCTTTTTGGGTTACACCCAACATTGGGATGAGGGCATTGCGGAGGGGGGGGTCTCTCAGAGGGTGGTGGTTGGCTTGTGACTCCACCCAGGTGTCGGGTGCGACACCCTCCTGCTCTGGAGGGCTCAAAGGAGAGGGTGGTCTCTAGCAGGCGAGGTGTTCCGATGAAGAGATGGCAATTTGCTTTGGTGGGCAGGGTAAATACATGGGAGAATTCTCAACATAATGTGAATGGGGCGTGTTTCAAGTGTTGTGAGGTCGATCACCTCGTAGTGACGTGTTGAAATGCTTCTTGTACGGTGGTTTTGATCATCGTCAGAAGTGGTGTTCACGTTGTACGGTCTTGCGTAGGGAGGAGGTGGGCGACGATTTGGGTTCGACTGCGAAGCGGAATGGTCTTGGTTCAATGTAGGCGACGAGTGATTCTGTTCGTGACATGAACATGACGAAGGCATCCTTTTTGCGCATGCTTGATGGCATCGTCATTGGGATTTGTTCATAGCCTAGTTAGTGCCTGAAGATTGGTCCTTCCTTTGAGGGAGGTCTTGTTCTCATGGTCATGTGTATGGTATGTGCCCGTGGCCTCTCGAAGCTGGAGGTTGGAACATTGCTCGACATGCAGAATGGTGGGAAGCTAAGGGAGAAGTAGTTTGGCGTCGGCCGACGCTACGAGATGGTGCATTGTGTGAGTTGTTTTACAAAGTGTTGGTGCTTCCACTTCATGCTCACGACTTCATCACGTTGGAAATACTGGTCGTGGATTATGGCAAGGTGATCTCGATTATTAGTGACATCCTCTTGAAAGGGGAGGATGTGCATGTGCGGATTGAAGCGATGGTGAGATCGAGGTGCTATTGCACGAGCTCTCGCTAAAGGTGCATAAGGTTGTGTTCTGAGTCGTGGTGGTGGAGTCCAACACCGTTGTGTGCGACGATGGTGGTGGAGGGTCCAAGTCACATCGAAGGCTGGAGGAAGCGAAAAGGATGCTTTGGTTCATCTCCCACTGTCGAATCGTCGTGAATGGGAGATGGTTCAAATCGAGGATGACACTGGAAGCTTGGGGCACGTTTCGGGTGCATTTCTAGAGTCTCAAATTGGATCCTCTTGCTTGTGTGTGTTCTTCTCGGGAGCCTCCATTTCAACTACACCGCATTTGAAGCCGTTTCCCTTCTCCTTTTCTCCTTGGGTTGCTCGTGTGGGCTGAAGTGGTTCTCTCAGTTGCAATATCTTTGTCCTGACCCATGAAGCCGACCCTTCAGGGCTCGAGTCAAGTGCCCCTCTTTTTGATTCAGGTGGCGACGGGCAACCCTTTTCATATTCTAGAGAGACCCATTGGTGGGGCCACTCCGGGCGTGGATGAAGATGCGGCTTCGCTACTGGATCAGGATGGCTCTCACCTCACTCGGTAGGGGTGACTTTCGGTGTGCCTACGAGAAGGGATGATGGGAAGGTAAGGGGACATCCCTCAATGCACGAGACAACTTGAGCACGGTTTGGCAAGCTTTACACACGATTGCATGTGAGAGAAATGCGACGAAGGAGGAGGCTGGCTGTCTATGCTGCACAAGAGGCATTAATCTGTACGTCTCGGGTTTCACTGCTCTTTGGAGATTCAGATCCTAGCCTTCTACTGCGCAAGGGACTGTCAGAGATACTTCTGGAGTCGTTGACGAGTCGTTAAATACGATAATTAATTCGGTCACGTTGCGGTACGTGTACTTAACGATTCAGTCAGAACCGAGAGAAGGATCTCCGTGAAGAGTGTCTCGGCTTTATTTATATCCCGGGCAAGTCCGGGGTCTAACACAGGGAGGCAAAGGAACAACTTGGGTTTAATTCGAAAGTTTAGTTCTAGATTTCCAATGCGGTATTTTTTTAGATTTTTCTATGCAAAAACCAAAGCAAATGCAAAATACGGGTGAATTAAGTACTAAGAAATCACACAACTTAGCCAAATTAATTTTAATGTCAAATTAATCCAATTAAACCAAATTATATTTTTCCTAGAGTCCTAATCCAGAGATGAATGCAAGGTACTTTTTTTGGAATTTTAGGGGTTAAAATGCAACAACTAAAAATGCACACTTTTTATGGGTTTTTTCGCAATTTTTTCACGCAAACAGTAGGTAAAAATCATGAAAAATTTACAAGAACATAAACATGATGCAAGGAAGCTACAATAATATTTTTGGATTTTTTGACAAGTTATGATTTTTTTATGGATTTTTTAGTGAAACCAGAGTGACAGTGAGTAAATAATTTTTAATAAATCCACCTTATCAAATTAATCAGAGTGCGAATTACCTCAAGTAGGTATTTAGATAAGCAATCCATGAGAGTTGAAATTTCGCAAAAAAGATATACGTGGATTTAATTAAAAATCAAATACTAAAAACACTCTACAATTTATTTCAGGCACAAGACATCTCCATTTTAGATGAAATTTGGACAGTAAGTTAAGCACATATTAAGGCATCATATATAATTTTTTTGGAATTTTTAAAGCAACCGTATATGAGATATAATTGTAAGAGCACGGAATGGGTAAAACACACAAAATTTCAGTTAACTATTTTTAATTAATTACCCATGACTCACAAAAATATAAATAAATAGTCAAAATGTAGACAATTAGTTGTTCATCACCGTGCTATTTTTCTTTAAATAAAAGGATGCCAAAACCAGATCCAAATTCGAGTACAAACACAGGGGTGTCTCTGCAAATTCGGAAAATGGAAAGTACAACAAAATACATACAGGAACCTTTTTGTAATTATATAAACTATACAAGAACTTTATACAATTTTTACAATAACAAAAAAAAATTACCTTCTTCTTCACGCGTACTGGAGAAGTGGAACCCAAATGGGGGCGGCGGCGGCCCGCGGCCGCTAGAGCTGGAGGTGGGCCGCGCGGGCGGTGGAGGGTTGCGGGCGACTCGCGGAGGACGCGGGGAGGTGCGGTGGCCGGAGTTGTGGACGACGGTGGCGTGGGGTCGCGCCTGGAGCGGGTGGCCGTGCCGCGCGCGAGGAGCAGCGGCGGTGTAGCCGCTGGGCGGATGGCTTGGGGCCGCGCCTGGAGCGAAGCCGCGGCGTGGCCGCTTGGTGGAGGCGGCGCGCCGGTGGCGGCAAGCGGCGGCGCCGGCCGCTTGGTGGTGAAGAGAGGAGGAGGGGGGCGGTAGCGGTGAGTGCTCCCACCGCTGCTGCTCGTTTTTTTTTAATTTTTTTGATTTTTTTATTTTCTTTTAACTGCTGTAATGTGTTTTTTTTTTAAATTTAATTTTTTCAATTTTTTAAATTTTGATTTCTTAAACAGGGAACAAACATGTATGCAAAAGGGGAAGATGATGAGTTGGTGATGAAATGATAGAGATATAAACAAATGAAGGGTGTATGGATGGTGATATGATGTGCTAAAAAAATGCAAAAATGACAAGATGATAAAAATGAAGGGAAAATTTACCTAAGATGAATGCGATCGCCTATGGAGTGCTCTCGTGAGCACGGTCTTCGCTCAAATCGCCGGCGTGCGATGAGCTCGAGCAGCGCGTGGTTGCGGCTGCGATGTTGGCCAAAAAACCAATGGATCTCACCGGAGAGAGGGCTGTCGTCGCTCGACCGCGGTTGCGTCGCTGTCACCGATTCAACTCCGGGAACTTGGCTCTCCTCACATAAAGATGGATCAAAGGCAAAAATGAGGAGAATGACATGTATATAAAGATGATGGAATGAGAGGTTATTAAAGTGGTGGAGTTGAATGGGAAGTTGTATTATTAATGGAGTTGAATGGGAAGTTGGGAAAAATGGTGGAATAATGGAGTTGAATTGGTGGTTATTGTAGAGAATGGAATTTAAATAATAAATAAATAGATAAATAGAGTTGGCTACTTTAAATACAATAAAATAAAAAGAGAAGAGAAATAGTGGAGAATTTACAAGGGAAGACAAACAACATGTACACATTTTTTTTACTTTTCTAATATGTATTTTTTTGTCTTTTTAATAAGATAGTTTTACAACGGAAAAATACAATAAATATACTACAATTAAAATACAACATAAGTATGATTTTTTTGTATTTTTAGTAATTAAGAAAGATACATTAAAAATTAAAGAAAGAATGAATATATACAAGGTATACAATGTACATCTAGGTCCCAAAACCCAACTTTTGCAAATGAGCTTCGATTTTAATGAAACCACTTCAGTTGGATAGATAATTTTCTAACTTGAACTTTAAAAGTGAGTTTGGTGAATTTGGAGTTCATACGGAGCGGGAATTTGGCTTGGAAGTTGGTCTTTACGGCTTTTCCCCTTTGGGATCTAGGAGCATTTATTTGAGGTAAAATTTGTTTTGTATTTTTGTATTTTTATATACATTGCTATGAATACAATGGAAAAGAATTAGACAAAAAGAAGTTGAAATGAAATTATTAAAAATAGATGAAGTTTTGGGCTATTTTCAGGTGAAAAACTCCTTTATTTTGCGGCTTTTTATTGTTAATTTATTTTATACAATCTAATATACAATAATTAATGTATTTTATTTACAAGAGTCATTTTGTTAATTTATGGATTTTATATACATTTATTAGGGAATTTACTCGTGGATTTTGCTAAGATCAAGATATTGAGATGATGAATCGTGGATTCATCAGTCGTAAATGGGGAACCTAATTGTCAAGGATAACCGTGGTTGGTTGAGGTGGTTGCAGGAGCGATGGAGATGCTGCACAACCAATGGTCAAGGAAGTGGTGGCATCTGAAGTCGATGCTGACTTAGAACTACAATTTGTTGAATGTCGAGGTGTTGTCCCACCTCAAGGATCCGAACTTGTTTCCGAATGAAATTAGTTACCTAGAATGTGCGAGGATTTGGGAGGCTAGAAAAGCATCCAACGGTTCGTGAGTTGTCAATGGAGGCAACATTTGGTATTATAATGTTACGGGAGACTAAAATCTCACATAGAATGAATGAGATGTGGGGGTCAGTGGGTGGCTCGTGGTTATTTGAATTCCTTGCTGTAAGTGCGAAGGTGCATGGGGTCTTACGGTCGGATGGATGGGAACAAATTCAACATTGATGACGATATGACCATGGGATCTTATTCACTCTCGATTGTGCTACATTAAAAGGTAAATAGATTGAGATTTATTTTGACCAATGTTTATCGGCCGAGTACCTCTGAAGGTGTCTCAGGTTTACTTGATGAGCTTGTCCATATGAGAGCTAGATACTCCACTCTTACGTGACTTTTGGGGGTGACTTAAACATGATGTTGCACCCGAAAGACCGCCCGTACTTGCGTGGTGGGGCGGATGTGGGATCAGCGGAGCTGTCCCATTTTATTTGCAAAAATTGCTTTGAGATTGTGGATGTCAGTGGATGTTAATATACCTGGAGAAACTCTCGCTTGAGATCGCACCTTGGTCGCTTTTTGACATATATGGAGATGACCCAAACTTTCCCTTTGGTGCTTGCTTGGGCTCTGCCTCGGACACATTCTAACCACACTCCACTACAATGATTTTCTGGAGAGGTTGTTCACCCGAGGTCTTTCTTCAAGTTTGAGCATGCATTGCTGCTGGAGAGCGGCTTTTAGGATCTTGTTTACCGCTTCTGGAGAGATTGCTAGCCTGAGGGTTCTGCTGCAGCCAGAATGGAGGCTATGCTGTTGTCGATTTGTAGACGCCTAATGGAGTACAACATGACTATCCGATAGTAGTGACGGAGCCGAAGGATTACGACACATGACAACATTGTCCACCTTGATTTGCATGAGAAGCGGGAGATGATAGTTGAAGAAATTCAATTAAAAATCACGCTTCTCCAGGAGGTTCTTTTAGAGAATCAAAAGACGGATGCTGAATGAAGGCAACAATCGAGGTAAAAGCGACTAAAGGAGGGCGGCAACAACACCTGTTTCTTTCGGTCTGTGATTGTGGGATACAACTGCGGAACTACATTCACTCTATCATAGTTGATGATGTGTAGGTGCACTATGATCCCGAGGTTGGACAAGTGCGTTGAAATCACTTCTATTATTTCAACGGAAGAAGGAACTGCTCAGTCTAGGGTTGGCGCGACAAGGATCAAGATGCTGTCCCCAGTACAAACGAATACTCTGGTGGACCCATTCACGGAGGGGAAGGTTACAATGACCTTATTTCAATTGAAGGCGATGGTACTCCTAGGCTGGATGGGTTCTCATTATTCTTCCATAGAGATTTTTGAGACACTTTCAAGGACATTTTGGCGATACTGCGGGATTTTAGGGATGGGAATCATGATTTTGATCGGTGGAATAAAGCTTTGCTATTTTTGTTGTCGAAGAAGGAGATTGGTAATAGGGTGGAGGATTTCCGTCCCTTCACTATTTCCAATGGGATCTATCTCATCATTGTCAAGATTCTTGCAAATAGATTGAAGTGTCCTTGATACGCTTATCTCGCCTAAACAATTTGCATTTGTACCCGACAGAAGTAGGGCAGATGGATGGGTGCTCACCTCTGTGATGTTAGATTGACAGAGAAATCAGGTGAAAGGGTTGGCATGGAAGGTGGATTTCTCTAAAGCATACGATTGCATGGGTTGGCGGGTTGGCATTTCCTATGGGCATCCTTGGAAAAGAGAGGGTTCCAGAGCTTGTGGATTGCTTGGATGAAGCTATGCATCTCGACGATGTCGTATGCTGTGTTGGTGAATTGTCAGCTTGAGGGTGCTTCTTTCAATGCCAACACGGCCTTTGGTAGGGATGTCCCTTGGCACCTCTATTGTTTGTGATTGCTGCGGATGCCTTGACCTGTATGTTGAAACATGCACTTGATGGTGTGTTTTCCACGGGTTACCACAAGATGATATTTCGATACGTTGTCTCCAATATGTTGATGACACATTGATCTTCCTCGATGGCAATCTGAAGCATATAAGGCACACATCACGTATTATGAATATCTTTAGTGATATCTCGGCCCTTCAGCTTAATAGAGAAGAATCTATCTTTTTTCCCATTCGGGTGGATTCCGGGGGAGAGTGAGGAGACGTCCAGAGCTTTGCAATATCCATGTGGTTCTTTACCCGTCGTCTGTCTTGGCCTCCTGTTGCTCGCTGGCCATCTTCGTATTGACTGGAAGACAATGTTGGACATGTTGGAAAGTAAGTTGGTTGAAAGACGTGGACGCTTTCTAGAGGGACGAAACCAGTTCTCATCATGCATGCCCTCTCCGATATTCCTATTTTTTCTGCTCCGCCAGGTTACTTTCCGCTAGGGTAGGGGGAAATATTGAGAGGTTGATGAGGCAGTTCTTCTAGACTAATGAGATGCATGAAAAAAGGGGAATACATCTTGTGAATTGGAAGTTGGTGACATGTCCGATGGAGGGTGGCTTGGGAATTGGAAGATTGGGAATATGAATAAGGTGCTCTTGACCAAGTCAATAATGCTGCTGTGGGGGAAATGGGAGGATCTGGTGTGTACTTTGTTACATACAATTTTCGACATCGGTGTCTCATTGACGACAACTCCTATTCGCTACTCTTTTCTCTTTGGCAAGGGATTACTCACATTATCTCGCAGTTGGAGCAGGTCATGAGGCACATAGTGGTTATCAATGACTCCTTTCGATTTCAGTTGGATAATTGGACGAGCCTGGGGTCTTTGAGAGATCGGTATCCCTATCTCTTTGCATTTTTAGATCATCAAAATTCTTGGTTACGTGACGTTTGGACGGTTGGAGGTTGGAGTCCTTGCTTTAATGGTACCTTTTCTGATCAGAGCATGAATGAATCTGTTGTGCTTCTTAGGGACACTTGGTTGATGTTGGAGGGTTGACCCTCGGGTGGGGGTCATTTCATTTGGAGCAATGACAAATTCTTTTTTTTTTGAAATTCAGAAGCAAGGGGGAGACACTCGAAGGTGCACGACATTTCTTTTCATGACAAATTCTTAAGAAGGCATACCATTTCTTTTCATGCTGCCTAGATGATTTCAAGCGTGATTGCAGAATTATTTGAAGCTACAAAATCCCTCAAAGGATCAATATCTTTCTATGGCTTTTTAGACATGGGTGCTTGCTTACTAAGGTTCGAAGATATAGATTGCTACACGTTGATGACTTAGGATGCGACGGACACGGAGAAGAATATGAAGAGTTAGATCATTTATTTCTCACTTGTAGAATTTCGATGTCTGTTTAGGAGGGGGCATGCATTAGTTGGCTGGCTCAAAACCAGCAATACCACATTATCTTGGAGCTCTATCAGTTTGTTTTGTGGGAACTCGCAGGAGGATGCATGCTCCACTTTTATTTTATTGTGGACCGTGGTTTAAGATATCATGATATATTAGTGATATATCGTCAATATATCGGTATCGACGAGATTCTGTATATATATACCCTTTTCCAGGATATCGACCGATATCTCGTGAGATATCGATGATATATTGCCATATCGAGCCATATAGCTTAAAAATTATCGGGTTTCATTACAATTTCTCGGATATCGTTAGATATTGTCGATATCTATATATAAAGGTTCGAAGAGATAGATTGCTACACACAGACGACTTGGGATGCGACAGACACAGAGAACAAAGAGTTAAATCATTTGTTTCTCACATGCAGAATTTCGGTGTCCCTTTGGGAGGGGCATGCATTAGTTGGCTGGCTCAAAACCTACAATACCACATCATCTTGGAGCTCTATCAGTTCGTTTTGTGGAAACTCGCAGGAGGATGCATCCTCCTTTTTTATCTTATTGTGGACCATGGCTTAAGATATCGTGATATATCAGTATCGATGAAATGTGGGTACCGATATTTGTGTATATACATATATATATCCTTTTCCAGGATATCGACCGATATCTCACGAGATATCGACGATATATTGCCATATCGAGCCATATCGCTTAAAGATGATCAGTTTCAATACAATTTCTCGGATATCGTTCGATATCCTCGATATTTATATATCAATGATATTACCCTTGTAATCTTGATTTCATTACTTATTTTGCTACACCTAGTATTAAAACAGATCGTGATTTATATATTTTGTTTTGGGTCGGCAGCGCTGCCCCCATACCCCCACAGGTAGAACTTGTAATTGAGTCACAACTCGATGAGTCAGGGTCGGGCTCGACTCGATAAGGGCTCGTGAGCCTGGCTCGTTAAGCTATTGAGTCGAACCCGAACTAGAATTTTGGGATCGATAGCTTAATGAGTCGGGAGCCCTACTCAGCTCGATAACTTGATATGAGGCTCGATAAGGGGCGAGGCTTGATAACTCGAGAAGGGACTCGATAAGGGCTCGGCTCGATAACTTGACAAGGGCTTTAATTTAGTCCCTCATCGGGTAAAGGTTAACTCGGAGGGAGTAGGGAGTCTATATGAACAAAGGGAGTTCCCGATCTACATGCATACTTGCCTTAACTCGGCTCAAGCCTTATCGAGCCCGGACTGGCTTGATAAGAGGCTCGAGCTCACCGAGCCCGAGCCAGCTTTGCTGAGCTCGAGCGACCCCGAACCCATCTGGGTTTATCGGGCCCGTACCCGAGCCATGGGCTGGCTCGGCTCGTTGGACTCGATAGCCAAGCCTACCCATAGGAGGAGCGCACCTGCTCCCCCTAGACCCCTCCCAGGCTCGCTGGCCCTCATCAGGTAGGGTATGATGCGACATAGGGGGTGCTACATACGAATGTTCTTCAATTGTTGGACTTCACTCTCTTTAGGCACTAGTGATGAAACGAGCATGGACGGCCATATCACGATATATCGTCGATATATCGGTATCGACAGGTCATCGATATATCGCCGATATGGACGATATCGGGTATCGACAGGCTAAATCAACTTGCTGGATACGGGATGTCGGCGATATGCGTCGATATATCAGCGATATATCGGTATCGACATTGTATCGATATGTTGTCGATATCGATATGTCCTTCCATGGAAACAAGTATAATGTTGATCAAGTTAGAATCTCAGATCCTTAACATATATCAACAGTCAACTGTTAGCATTGACAACCAGCGTTATGTGTGACATAATGTGTAGTAGTAAATCTGTATTTGTTTGTTATTTGTTTTGGTAACCAGGATGATATTAATTCGCGAAAAAATATCTTTTTCCACCATATTTGAGATTTCCACTGATATCGTTGATCCGTATATCCTTTTCCGGGTGGACCAATACGATATCCTTTTCCAGTTGGACCGATACAATATCCGTATCGATATTTTGAACCTTATTATGGAGTATTTAGTGTACGAGGATGATTCTGTCCCACTTGAGATATGGTGGAGAGTTTTGGAGAAGAGACGAGTACCTGTCCTATACATTTACCTCATAAAAGATATGTATGAGGCCTTCATATTGTGTAAGGATACAATATGGGAAGACTGACTATTTTGACATCAACATTGGTCTGCATCAAGGTTTAGATTTGAGTCCTTTCCTTTTTACTATGATCATGGGCGAGTTGACAAGCCATATTCAGTATGAGAGTCCTTGGTGTATGTTATCCGTTATGATATTGTGTTGATTGATGAGACTAGAGATGGAGTAAATGAGAAGCTTGGGTTCTGGAGACATGTATTGGAGACTAAATAATTTCGAATAAGTAGGGCTAAACTGGCTATATGGAGTTCACTTTTGATGGAAGCAATGGTGGCTATTGATGGAGATGTTACTAATAGAATAAATTCTGGTTGGCTAAAGTGGAGAGGAGCCTCTACTGTTCTATGTGATAAGAAATTTTTTTTTGAAAATCAACGGAAAGTTTTACAAAGCAGCCGTTAGACGTGTATGCTCTATTGTTCTGAATGTTGGCATGTAAACCATAGACATATGCAGAGATTTGCAGTGGCAGAAATAAAAATGCTAAGATAGGTGTGTGGACACACACATAAATCAGATTCAGAGTGATGCAATCAGAAGGAAAGATGGTGTAGCTCTGATCGAGGATAAGATGCTAGAAAATCGCTTAAAGAGTTTTGGCCATTTGCAAAGGAGGTCAACTGATGCACCGGTGAGGAGATGCGAGTTTTGGGATGTTGAGCCGACTAAGAGTGGGTGAGAACGACCCAATAAGTATTGGAATGGGTCTATATGAAGGGATCTTAGTTTTTTGGATCTAAACTGAGAATGACCCAAGATAGATCTGAATGGAGGCAAAGAATCCATGTAGCCGACCCTAATTAATGTGGGAGAAGGTTTTTGTTGTTGAACGATTTTACGTAGAGAATGTACTTGCTGACTTTTGTTTCCTTGTTTAGACGTGGACTCTTGTATGGCCTACCTGCTTTTTTGTTTATGCATTTCCTGTGGCGAGTCCCGTCTCAAGATCTCAACCTCTTTCTTTTCAAAAAGAAAACAATAAAAAATAGTTCATCTACAAGAGGCATGCATCTTACAACACCTTGGCATGTTTAATAGACATAGAACATATGGTGACAAAAAGCCAACTCATTCCAGCCGAACCAAATGTTGCCCAAATAACGATGAAAGCATCATTGCAGCTATTTGTGAATTTCCTGTGATGTTCTCGAGATTCTCAGTTATTCCACTCTACCCTCGCTAATGGTCCGTGGCTTCCATCGAAAGTCATCGAAGGTTCATGTTAGCCAAGAGATCTTGAAAGTTTGTTAGGGATAGTTCGTGAAATCTCTTTGCAACTAGAGATATTGGCAAAAAAGCAAGGCTCCTATTAATTTCTCCATTTTGCACCGAAATTGCATTCATCAACGAAGCGAGTGTCAACGAGAAGCTAATGGCTAGCATTACTCATGAAGTTTCATGCTCTTCTAAGTTTTGAGAGTCTAGTTCATGCTTGGTCGTTTCTATAGCTCTATATGAACTAGCAACGGACTTTCTACACAAATGTATGACATAGTTGATGCACCTCTGAGATTAGCCTCGAGGAGGGGCATTCGAAAAAAGATGGTCCATGTCTTCTATCTTCACCAAATATCTTGGACATATCTCATCCCTAGCATGAACAATTCGTTTCATTTGTCAAGTGTCTCCCAATTTGCACCATCTACAAACAAATCTTTAATGAGGTGGGGACCTTGCTCCCTTAAATTATCCTTAATTTCATCATAAAGTCTTGTTGCACCGATCCTAGTATGGTGCTAAGTGCCTTGTAGGCCTTCTTGGTCAAGCTATCCCCATCTGCTCCCACTCCTAAGAAGGGGTGGTGATGCAGTGTGGAGAGAAGAATTATGGCAAAATTAGGTATCATTGTTTATCAATGTTGTCTGAATTTGGGTTTTTCGTCTGTTTAAATAGAGTTGTTAATTTAAATTGGGGTAGGTTTGTTGCTAATTTTATCCAATTTGAGTACGTAAAAATGTAAATTTTATTTAAATAACGAGTTTGCTTGTGATATCTAAGTAGTTATTTGATAGAGATATTTAAGAATCAAATTAGGTTTTGTTTCGATTTTAGTTTTTTTTAATCTCGCCCCTCTTATATAAACGGTTATGGGTCATTGTACTGTTCAATTCAAGTTTTATTAAATTTGAAGATTGTGTATATCTCTCTCCCTTTTCCTCTCCCCACGTATCTTAGTGTTCCCCATAAAATCCCCACCTAACTGGTGCGTTCTTTTTACTCCTCTCTTCCCCAAATTTCTTCTACCATAATTTTTCCAGTTGCGTCAAGTAGGAGCGCTTTCAAGAAATCCAATCATCTCCATTTATTCATGCAACCATTATTCCGAGAGCTCCCATGAAGGTGGGTGTCCATGTTCGTTACTCCAAACACATGCCATATTAGCCCGTTGGTCCCTCGCCGAGGCGTAAAGACATGGGAAACTGGTTGCTAAAGGTCCCACCTTAACCCTATCATCTAAACATAGCTTGAGACTCTCGTCATCTTCAATTACGGACCACACTAAGGGTAATATCTCCGGGATCAATTTGCAGATGCCTTGTTACAGGGAGGAGGGTCCTCGCACGAGCCCTTTTGATGGGGAAATGTCCGATCTATAACCATAGATGCATTGCAGTAAGCGGTAAACCGCATCCTCGCTGTTCCCCCACAATTGCAAGATCCACTTCGAAATCGTTGCCTTGTTCATCTACTGAAGTTTAAGGATGCCAAGGCCATCCTCCGTCGATCTTGTCATTATTTCGCAATCAAGTAAATGGGACCCCCGGTTTCCATTCCATCATCCTTGTACATCTAAAGGAATCTCCTTATGAGTGTCTCCACACTTGTTCAAACCCCCACATGAATCAGTCTTGTAGAATAGAACAACAAATGAATGTGTGATAAGACATGCTTGATAAAAATCATCCAACCCCTTCTTGCAAGTCGAAGCCTTCCAACTTAACAAAATTTTTCTCTAAATCTCCATTATTTGAATCCAATCTGCGCATCGCAGCTTGCCACTCGTATGTAGGAGATCCTGTTCAGAAGGAGAAAGGGTGATGATGGGGGTATGCAACATATGCGTCACTGCTGATTCCTCTTCATCTGAAAGTCCAAAAGGAACTATTACCGATACCGACATTCCACGGTTTATCCTCAGGCTCGAGATATCCTGAAAAATATCAAGAATCATAGATGCCTTCCTAGCCTGCACAATGTCTCATTCAATGAAGATATTCATGTGGTCCGCGTATTGCATGAGTGGAATGGAGATAACATCGACTTTGTACCTTGACATAAAACCTCCATCAGCTGCTAACCTCATCCTGACCGTTAGTGCATCCGCCACGATTACTAATAGGAGAGCAGCCATGAGGCATCCTGGGGAATCCCCCTTTGGTGCTGGAAGAAGCCTCTCTCAGGGTGACTATTGACCAATACTGCATAATAAACTGTAGCTATGCACCTCTTCATCTAGGCAACCCAAATCTCCGCCCCGGAGATCCTTTTTGCAATAACAAAGCTCAAATAAAGCGTCAATCCACATAATCATATGTTTTTGGGAAGTCCACTGTCCATAACAGGTCCTTGGTGTGTCTCCTGTTCCAATCACTCGCAATCTCCTGCCCATCGCCAAAGTATCAACCATTTTCCTTTCAGAAATAAACAGTTTGTAATGGGGAGATTATATGCTTCAGTACACAACGAGGATGGTTAGCAAGAACCTTGGCAGTAATCACGTATTGGATAGACCAATTGGTCTGATATTCTCAAACCAGGTAATTGAGTCTCGTTTTGGCAATAAAAAGAGCGTGGCCTTATCCAGACTTTCAAAGACTGTAGTTGCGCCTTTAGAACTCATTGAGAACCTGTACTACAACACTTTCTACCTTATCCTACAACTCTCAATAAAAAAGAACAGGAAAAGCATCCGAGCCCGGAGAACCGTCTGCATTAAGCTCGAAACCAACTGGTTTGATCCCCTGGGATTCAAAGTATGCCTCAAGATGATCTCCCTGCGCTTGAGAGATCCTCATCACCCCCTGCCAAGCCACCCTCACCCTTACTTTTTGCCCTTTTGCTATGGCATGGAATTAGTCACAATGGCACGACCAACCTTGTGGTCCCATAAAATTGAGCATCCCCAACCCATATAAAGCTAATCAGGTTCGTCCAACATCTGCCACTAGGCATGGAGTGGAATTTTTCTGTGTTCACATCCCCTTCCTTGAGCCATCATTGCCTTTAACTTATCTCTCCACCGACTTCCATCTTCTTGTCTTCTTCCTTGATTTTCTGGAGCATGGAGGTGGGCCTGTCTCTCAGTTAGTTCCATCTCTGTCATATCTCTGTCACCTTCCAATTTATCCAGATGGTCAACCACCGTATGAGCATCACAATACTGCTTGGTCGGTTTATCTCGAACATCCTTTTTGTCGCTATAAGTATTTTTCGAAAAGAAACAAGTTTTAGCACCGTCCATTTCGTGGCCGATCCAGGCATTTGACAATCTCTCCAAAAGTCTGCGCTAAACTATGAATATTGTCTTTGAGCAACCATGATCGCTCAACCTAACGAAGTAGAGGTGCCTGATTTCCTCCCAACTCCCAAGGCCCTAAATGTCGATTTCGGTCACCATTTCGGTATTAACCAAAACAGAATTTCGGTGGAATTTCGATCGGGATTTCGCTCATTTCGGTCATTTTTTGTACTAGGACCCCCATATTTCGGTCATTTCGGTCATTTCAATCGAATTGCGATTTCGACTGGATATCGATATTCGACATAATTTCGACCGAATTTCACTGAAATTTGAGGCTATGTTTCCTCCCCAGAATCCCTGAGAAGAGCTGCACAATTCTAGTGTGAGCGAAGTGTGGCTCTTACCAAAGCAAGTTGGAAGGGCATCCAACACCTCCCTCAGGACCAAGAAATGACCAATACAAGATCTCGCCTATGAAGTTCTCCCTTTGTACTGCAATGACAGAAACGAACAATAAAGAACATGGATCCTGACGACCACACAGGCCGGATTGGTCCTTCACACGATTGGTGACATTAAAGTCACCTCCGATGATCTACGGTAATGAAGGGAAGCAATCCCTCATCAAACGGAACTCTTCCCATAGCTCAGGAAGAATAGTTGGATCCGTTGATCCATACACATTGGTAGGCACCTACACAGCTCCAACATCACCCATAGTAGAACCTACATGGTCTGTGCATATCTATAGACTATAGGAGGCTGAAACGTTATCAGAGTGGCTTTTCACTCGTTTAAAAAGTGTATCATTATGCTGCAAACAGATTTTCAAAATCACTGCAAACGACATTGCCCTCTCCACTATGTGCTTACAAACCATACAGTTACCCATCGTCTTACTCTTCCTAACGGATGTCCAGAGGGCCTGCCAGGATGAGCATCAAGCCATGTCAGCCCTGCTTCATTCTTTTCTTCCTTGGAAGAGAGCAACTGAGGAATACGTGTGAACATTTCCTGTCCTGTACTTCAAGGTGGGCAGCTCAAATCTGCTACCAGGTCCCGCTTACTCCTGCATAGTCTAATCGTCAATCTTTGACATCTAAACAACCATCCCATTATCTTCACTTTGAGTTAGAAGCTTGAGCTTCCAAATCACCTATCCACAGAGACCTGTACATCTCAGCAGCTGAAAAAGTGCTACCTGCCTGCTCATGTGCATTTAATGGATTGCTTCACTGAGTAACAACCAAATGTTTTTTTACCATTTTTGCTCCATCATATTGTAAAGGGAATTTGGCAGTTTGACATAGTTGAATAGATGCTTATCATCATAAAACTTCTTCAATTGTTTTTTATTGTTACATTTCTCGGAATAGATTTAATAAAAAAAAGAATAAGCACACGTTGTATGCAGGCATGTTACTTAAGGTACCGTTTGGATGACGGGTTACCTGCGGGTTAGGGGAGTTTACTCCCCTTAACCTACATTCCCCTCTCTCCCCATGGGCCCCACTTTATTCTTTTTTTTTAAAAAAAAATAAATAAATCAATTTTACATCATTAATCCTATCAAAAAATAATATATTATACCAACATATCATATAAAAATTATAAACTACTCCACTTCTACTCACTTTTCCAAACTTCAATACAATCACATCACAATAACTACTCACTTTTTCAAACTTCAATACAATCATATCACCCCAAATCCACTTCTAACCCACCCCCAGTTTAACCCTCTATCCAAACACCAAAATCCAAAAACGGGTTACCCTCTACCAGTTTAACCCGCCTTAACCCGCCAACCAAACACACCCTAAGTGATTACAACAATTTATTCTTTGCAGCTGTTTTTCTGTAAGCCACCCCTTGCTGAACCATGCTGCATTTTTGTCCGAAATGCATTTTTCGTCTGCACAACACTTTGTTGTTATTGAGAACCCATTCTTACGATTGCACTTAACACAGTACTCGAGCTTTATATTTTATTTCCTTCTTATCTAAATTGTGCTTTTACTGCTACTTGTCTTAATGTTGAGTATTCTTCAATTCCGTGATATAATATTTCACTTTTAGTGAATACAGTCACATCTTGTGAGAGCTGCAGAAGTCAAAAGGGTAATTGAATGGATCATGTCAAGTTTGAATGGCTGTGATGCTGCTGATTCTGCTGCAACAGCATCATCTGTATCTACTGAAGCTTCGCAGGACTGTGATATTCGAATGCTTCCATCACGAGCAGCTTCTATTCAAAGGAATCCTCCCAAAATTTTCTTACATGGGAAGGCAAATGAGTCTGCTAACCCAAGTACAACAAAGAATTTTCGGTAAGTCATGCAAACTCTTGGTTTAGTTGAATGTTGAATTATGCAATGCTTTATCAAAGACAATTGGAGTCTTTCAAGCAAGCTCTTGGTCTCGTTAAATTGTGCAATGCTCAATCAAAGACAATTTGAGTTTATCATGCAATCTATTGGTTTCTTTGAATTAATACAAGATGCTTAATCAAAGACAATTTGAGTTTTTGGACAATTATTGAAAAAGGCTCTCTATGTTTGCATTTTTGGTCTATGAGTGACATGCTGATGGTCATTGCTGGTTTCTGTAATCCATATTGTACTTTAATTACCATTTTGGAGTTTCTTTTTAAAGGTGAGATGATGGCAACTCAAGAAATGTAGTCATTGGAAATGCAATAATGGCTGAACATAAAATATTTAAAAGCTGACACGATATGGTAAACAAACATCCCCTGCTTCATGCTCAGTCGACCCCACCAGCAGGGGCAGAACTAGTATACATTATGGGGGGGCCATGCCCCCCATGCCTCTCACATTCCATGATAGAATCTTCATCTGGGGACAGATTGTGCACCCGCTTTGTTTATCGCTCCCGCAAGAGAAGCCACCTTCACCTTCTTCTCAGAAATAGTATGTAACCCACTATTCGTCAGCTTTTGTTTTTGCTTCCGTATGTATCTCTTCGTACCTCCCGTACCACTTCCAGTGCAGGAAAAACACCCTTCAACAAGCTTGGTTTCCCCAGCCCGTGAAATCCAGTCAACGTAATCAGAGGTCGGCGTGCCGAAATGTAAAGCATCCCGCCCCATAGCGCGCGCACCCAGAGCTGAATAGGATCCTATGAAAAGTTGTGCCTAACGTGGATCCGAGAGCTTCGATGCGACCACCTATTTTTGTTCAGATTGTGGCAGATAATGCATCCGCCAATGTAGAAGAGGGAAGAACACTGCTTACAAAATATCCGCAAATTTGGTGGACTCCGTGTGCTACGTACTCGTTGATCTTGCTTTTTGGTGCCATACCACACATGCTATCTGAGTTTTCACACCTTTGGTTCGTTTATTGCGCGTGGTTGATGCAAATCGACAACTATCCATGGGCTTCGTTAGAAAATAGAGAATGCGGAAGCGAATGATAAACATAAGCATAATCTAGAATGATAAATATGAAGAACAAATGAAGATTTTAACGTCGAACCCTACTCTCTAAGGAGCAAGATAAAACCATGTGAGAAGCCCTCAATGGCATAGGGAAAGAATGCTCCTCTGCTCCGGAGTCCCTATGGCTCACATGAAAACTCTAGCCGATAAAATAAGAATGATCGGGACCTCAACAAATTATGGCATGCGTCATCGTCGTGACTGAACAACAATCAAACTGTAGAGTCTGGATTCTGAATGGTCTGGAATCTGTATCTGAACAATCTCAATAGACATGTGACTCTATCTATACTCCCCCTTTCTCTCATACTGGTCGGAATGACATTGTCGACCAAGTTGGGAGAAGACAATAAAATGAGGGTACAAAATATCAATAAGCCTTATAATAATTTTTTTCTTGGCTTTTCAAACATTCATTTCATAATTTTTTTCAACCTTATTTTATTTTATTTTTTTGATAGTGGGCCTACCTCCCCTTTTTTTTCTTGGCCAACTTCCCTTCATTTTTTTTCCTTTGGCCCTTCTTTCTTTTAATTCATTTCCTCTCTCCTTACAACTATCGACCCATATGGTAGGGAGCGACAAAAAATATATTTTTAAACCAGCTATTACTTATAGTTCCCCATTGGGAATCCTTGACTTCATGTGCCGCCCTACGATGGAGGATGCAACACCGTCGCGCGTTGCCTGTGCATCGAAGAGAGGTGGCGATTGGGGTTGCTCCAACAAGAGCTTCAAGTTCCGCCGAAGGGAGTAGCGTTGCTTGCGTTGGGGGGGTTGCGTGCGTTGGCGCGAGATGAGATCGGGAGAGGACGTTGCCTGCGTCTGAAGATTGAAGGGAAGCAAAGGGCCTGCCACCTGCAGTCGTTCGAAGATGGGGAGCACGTAGGAGGTCTCGCCGTAGAATCTGGATGCCGCCTTTGAAGAAGAAGCTCCTCCATGTGGAGCTTTGTGCAAGGACTGCCGCACCATAGGGCCCTACCTGGGCCGCTATACACCGTGCTTCCGCCTTATTTGGCGACAATCTGGAGTCACCGCTTAGAGATGGAAGTTGGCAGTGCCGCTGGAGATTCACCTGTAGTGGAGAAGTTGGAGGAGAGGAGGGTGATGCGGCCTCGGCCTCGTCGCTTGACAGGAGGTGCATGGAGGAACGCCGCTCTCAAGATCGATGAAGAAGTTGGGGCTCGCTGCCTGGTAGATGCTTCAAGATGCCCGGAGGATTCCTGGAGCAAGGTTGTTGTGTCTCCATCAAGACGATGGGGCTCCTGGAGCGTTCGAGTGCAACATGAGAGGCCCAGAGAGGGTTTGAGCGCTGCTTGAGATTTGTGCAAGCATCTGGATTTGTGCTTGATGGGGAACTTTGCTGCTTGCGTCTCTTCTAGGGTTGCGCCACCATATGCGCTGGAGAACTGTGAGAGGGAAGGTGCATTGACCTCCTCCTGCGACCGAAGGGAGGAGAGATGCTGCACGATGCTATCGCCTTGAATCCATGGAGAGTTAGGGTTTCAAAATGAAACCCTAGAATCGAATAAAAACTTGAATATTCTCCAAGAAAATGACCTTGATCAGAAAATAATTGAATCGAAACTCGACCAAAAGAAAAACATAAAATGATTCCTCGAGAATTGAACTCGCTTTGATACCATGTTAGAAAATAGAGAATACAGAGCATAATCTAGAGTGATAAATATGAAGAACAAAAGAAGATTTTAACGTGGAACCCTATTCCCTAGGGAGTGAGATGAAACTACGGGAGGAGCCCTCAAAGGGACGTATGCTTTATTGCTTTTTCTCACTGGATACAGGAGGTTTGGGCTCTTTATATAGCCTCCACAGAGCCTTCAAGTCCCACCACTGGTAGATGTGGGACTAAACTCAGTGGTGGGGTAAATGGATCCTGGAGGGATCCATTTACCCACCTATTACATATGTGACTCATGCTCCAAATACTCTAACAGGCTTTGTCTAGGGAGAGCTTGAAGATGTCAATCAAGTTGATAATTGCATCTTTCAATGGCGTGGAATCATCTTACAATTTTTTCATAGACGTTATCACCTCCAAGACCAAAGGAATGCTCGATACTCCATTGTATCTAGCAACTTATTATTTGAACCAGTTCTTCTTCTAAAAAGTCTCGTGGTGATCCAGATATTGTGGTGAAGAGAGGTTTTATTGACTTCATGGAAATATTTTATCTAGATTTGGATATACAAGATGCAATTATCATAGATGAGCTTCCGACATACAGACTTGGTCGTAGAGATTTTGAGAAGCCATTAGCTCTGAGACAAAGGATGACAAATGATGGCAATTACAATCAAGTTATATCAGTCATTCTTTTCAACTCATGTCATTCGAATCACCGTTTATTTTATTAACTTAACCAATTATCTAATTTAATAGCTAATTGGTGGTATAATCATGGAGATGACACGGCTCATTTGAAAGCCATGTCCATCAAATCTTGATCTTTATGTCTTCATCCTTTGGATGCGAGCATAACTTGAGTACATTTGACTCGGTATTGACTCCACTGCACCCACCCAATTTGATAGTAAAAAAAATTGAAATTGTAAATGATATAAATATGTATGTTCATCTTCAGCTCCATACCATGAAGACAAACATGTTGGAGACAAAGTGGTTGAATGATCTCGTGTACGTGCGTTTCAATTCCAACCTGTAGGAACGCCAAGTTGAGAAAGAAAGATATTATCTTTCATCTCGTGATCGTGCATACTTGTGTGAATGGATCGGACATGTCAATGCTCAAGACGAGGAGGTTTTTTTCAAGTTCTGGATTGACCTGGGGTACTGTAGCACATGCTAGTGGTGCCGAAGAGAATTTGGAATCGAGAAGGAGTCAATGAGGTGAACGTGGTAGGGGAGCTTCATCTTCGAGCACAAGTGCTATGGCGATGAATGGGGCGGAGTTACATCTTGATGATATGGAAGTAGAGGAAGATGATGATGAAGATGAAAAAGAAGAGCTTGAATTAGAGGATGACATTGAGGATTGGCTTGTCTCATTTGCTACTTTTATTAGTTTTTTGGCGTGTTGTATTTATTTTTGAACACTCGCTCGTACTATGTACCAAACATTATTCTTGACTTTCTCCTTTTTCTTCTTCTTTGCTATATTAGCTTATTTTTTTAAGCTCTTACAAATTTGAAAATTGTTAAATATATGAATATATATTAAAAATTGCTTTATACATTTAAAATTATTAAAAAAATTCAAAACCGACTAATGCTTGACTAAATCCGATTATTCTCCCAACTGTCGATTAATCCTTAGTCGGTGACCCAACCTACCGAGTACCTACCACCGATTTCTGTAACCTTCAATTGTCCTGCCATCGTGAGATTTAAATGTTGGCTTCAACTGCTCTACACTGTAACACGCTGTAAAGAACGCTGTCTTGTATTAAATGTTTTTGAGCTGTAATCTGAAAAGTTGAAGAGGTCGTGTATTAGTAACATCCAAGTTAATAGGTATGACACTCTAATTTGGAGACTCCAATTTACAAGCAATAGCTTCGGCTATCAAGTCATAGATTCCCTCATTTCTCTTACATGACCCTGGCGATCTCAAGATGAAGTAATGTTTTGCTATATTGCTGTACAAGGCTTAGATATGAATGTCCACCGTTAGCCATATATTTCTTTCATTATTTAAAATTAATGACAAAATGAAAATATCACCAATTCGCCTTCAGTCATCAAATGACAATAACGGGTGCAATCTATGTGTCTTGTCAGCACTGTTGCACCTTTAACATGTTAAAAATATAAGTGGTCTTGTCCCGTTTATGGGCAATCTATGTGACTTGTCAGTACTGTTGCACCTTTAACAGGTTGAAAAATATAAGTGGTCTTGCCCCGTTTATGCCAACAGTATTTCTGAGAGACTACATGCCAATCATTTGGCCTTCTCTCCCTTGATACTGAGAGGATGATTCTGCGGCCAATGTAATATTTAATTATGTTGCATTGATTTTTGAAGAAAAAGTGGACTGTGAGCTCGTGGTGAACCACGCCCGATTCAGTTAGGTGGCATTGAAGTTATCATATTTTGCATCTCATGGAAAACTAGATTACTTGCAATGATCATGGCATAATGTTTAACCCAATGTATGCTTTTTTGTGCTTCTTTTTGTGCTTGGGTGAACACTGTCGTATGGTGTTTTTTAGGGAAGTGGATGGTGACTACTCTAGTAATGAACTTTTACTTTTTTAATTAAATTTTTTAGGAATTTCTCATTCAAGCAGCGTAATACCTGACAGAGCTTCTTACTCTTCATTGTATTTATATCAATATGCTCTTTAATCTGGGTGTGTCCACATCAGGAGGGTTTCGGATATCATTTACTTAAATACTGACTATGCCGTTCGATGCTATTGTTGCACGCAATGTTCTACATTTGTTACACACTATTGGATATCAACAAAAAGCCATCCTTATATACTTGCTTAACTTGTTCTTCTATTGCCCATTATTTCATTGGTAGCTATTATCACCGTTGGGGTATATGCGTCACTCAAGTGTATATGAGTAATTGGATCCCTTCAGGGTCCAATTACTAGATCCAGTGGTTTAGTCCCACATCTCTATCTGTGGGACTTGGAGAGTCAGTGGGGGATATTTAAGAAGCCCCACACCTTTTGTAACAGATGAGAAAAAGTGAATGAACACGTCATCCCTTCGAGGCGTTCTCCTGTGGTTTCATCCCGCTCCTTGGAGACTATGGTTCCACGTAAAATCCCAGTGTTCTTCATTGTTCTTATTCTTTATCTCTGATTACGCTTATGCATTCTTCGTTTTTTTAACATTGTATAAGAGCATCTCGTTCTTGGTTGATTTTGAAGAATATTCTTGAAGTATTCATTGTTTAAGATCGGTCAAGTTCGAGTTTTAGTTTTTAGGGTTTTTTTGAAACCCTAATTTTCTGTCGTCATAGATTTTTGAAAGCTTGATTCGTGAAGATTTACTGTTCAATCAAGTTGATGGTTCAATTTCTGGAACCCTAATTTCAACATCTCCAGTATGTATTTTGTTCGTATGCTCCCTCTCATACGATGGGCAACATATTGTCCAGATCGTGGTGACAACATCTACTCGAGTTGTTCTATGAATACCTACTTATCGGGCGAGATCTAGTGGGTTGTAGCCCACTGCTACAGAAATCCATCGGTCTTCTAAGAAGCTTCTCTGGACAGTCATCCTCCATGCCCGAGGCAGTGACGCATCTGGCGAATGCGTGGATAAGATCGACGCATTCCATGCACATGTGACACACAAGGTGGCTCCAAGCAGAGCCACGATCCACTCCATGCGATCGAACTCGCCACACGATGCTCCTCTGAGGCGAGGAACCCTTGCTTGGGCCCTTCCATTCGGTGCTCCTCCATCTCCAAAGCTTGAACAACGACTAAAACCTCCAAATATGAAAAGAGGCGGCACATCTCCCTTGCGACGCAAGTCCAGTCGCAGCAACAGCTCCACCTCCACCACATGAAGATCTCCTGTCGACGACACAAGACATCACCCTCTTCGCACCTCCCCAGCGACATCGGACCTCCCCGACGAAGTCTCCTCTCCCTCGACTCCAAGAGAAGCGCACAAGTGCTTCTTCGAGCAAGCCAGGCAGTGAAACACATGCCCTTCGGTGGGTTCTTTCATGCGATGAAGAAAGGGTTCCCAAGTAGGAACCCTAAATAGAGTCCCATTTGTTTGGGCCTAAAATTGGGCCCAATGGTTGCTATATTATAAAAAGAGAGGGATGCATCATTCTTTTGGGCTTGATTGTGGGCCATTGTTAAAAAATGGGGGGGGGGTAAGTGAGTTATTTTGGGCCCACTATTTGGGGCGTGAATTTGTCTTGAAAAAGGTGCGTACAAAAGGGGGAAAATCCCGTGCTGGAAAAATGAGAATCTGTAAAACAAGGATGGAATGAAATTCCATATTTTATTCTGGAGGTCTAGGGATCCTTATATCGGATGAAACCCTATGGAGCTCAATATTGGGAAAAATACGTAAGTATCCTTGAAGGAATTACCATGAATAAAATTTAACCATAGGAATATAAATTACTAACACCCCCTCAAGTTGGAGAATATCTGTCTGTCATGCTCAATTTGGAAACTATCCATGAGAAGCGCTTCTTGGGTAAGGCCTTTGTGAATAGATCTGCAAGCTGAAGATTTGTGGTGATGTGAGGAGTAATAATCTTTCCACCCCAGACTGCGTCACAAACAAAATAGCTGTCAATCTCTATATGCTTAGTTCGCTCATGGAACACATGATTCGTGGCATTGTACATAGCAGATTTGTTGTTGCAGTATAATGGTATAGGTTGGTGACGACAATGCCGAGTTCTTGTAGAAATGTCAATAGCCACGTGATCTCAGAGATACCCTGGGTTATTGCCGTGCACTCTGCTTTTGCACTGGATCTGGATACAGTAGTCTGTTTCTTGCTTCTCTAAGTAACAAGGTTTCCTCGAACCGTCAGAGCATATCCTGTGGTGGAGCGACGATCCTTTGGTGAACTTGCATAATCTGCATCAACATAATCAATGTAGCCGTTTACCCCATAAAACAAGCCACGCCCTGGTGATTCTTTCAAGTACCGTAGAATTTGGAGAACATTCTGCTAGTGACTATAACGAGGTTGCTCCATGTATTTGGCTAACTATACTCATTGCATAAGAGATATCTGGTCTTGTGATTGTGAGATAAAGAAGTTTGCCAACGATGCTTCTATATCGAGTAACTCCTTCGAAGACATGATCAGAGGATGTGAAGTGTTTCTTCGGATCTGTAGGGATACCAGATGCTTTGCATCCAAGTAATTCTGACTTCAGTAAGGATATATAGGTAGTATTTCATCTGTGAGAGATGGAGTCCCTATGTAGTGCGTAGTACTTCGATGCGCAAGAAATAGTGTAGTGGACTATGGTCCTTGGTAACAAACACTTTCTGGAGAAAAGCCTTGGTCTCTAGTATCCCATTATCATCATCACCTGTAACAACCATATCATCCACATAAACATCAAGTATAACAATACCAATTGTTTATCTTCTGACAAACACGGAATAGTCAGAGGTTGTTCTATGAAAGCCAAGGGTGTTGATTTCTGCAGTAATTCTGTCAAATCACGCCCTTGGGCTTTGTTTCAGACCATATATTATCTTGTGAAGTCGACATACATGCTCCCCCTCGATTTCATAACCCGGAGGTTGCTTCATGTACATCTCCTCATCGAGATCCCCATATAAAAAGGCATTTTTCACATCTAGTTGAAAGATAGGCCATTCTTTGTTAACTGCCACTGAAAGAATAGTCCTTATAGATCCCATACGTACAACTAGTGAGAATGTCTTGATATAATCCACTCCATAAGTTTGTGTAAAACCCTTGTCCACAAGACGTGCTTTCGATCTGTTAATGGACCCATCTGGCGACTGCTTGGTTGTGAAGATCCATCTGCTGCACAAGCCTAGTCCCCTTTGGACATTGCACTGGATCCCAAGTGCCCAGGAAGTGTGAGCATCCATTTCCTCATCCATGGCCTATCACAATCCTGAATCCTGCAAGACACTATGGTGGTCTCTTGGAATTGAAATAGTCATGAGAACATCTACATATCTTCTGTCAGTGAGGTTTTCCCGTCCTATTCTACTGTGAGTTTTGGGATCTTCTGAAGGTGGACGTTCTGGAGGTGCTCCGTGAATTCAGGGATGGCAATAGAGGATTCGAGAAAGTCAACCGGGCTTTGCGCTTTCTTCTTCCAAAGAAGGAAAATCCGTTAAGGGTGGGGGACTTTAGGCCGATTTCTATTTCCAACGCTCTATGTCTCATTGTGGCAAAGGTGCTGGCGAACATACTCAAGAGGGTTATGGACTCAGTGGTGTTTTAGGGGTAGTCCGCTTTCATTCTGGGCTGTCAAATGGACTTTAGGCCGCTTTGGAAGGTTGATTACGCCAAAGCCGATGACTGTGTCAGCTGGAAGTTCTTGTGGACCTCCCTGCGGCGGAGGGGTTTCCCTGAGTTTTGGGTACAATGGATAAAGAGATGTGTCACTACCTCCTCTTGTTCGATTTTGGTGAACGGTTAAAGATCCTCAAGGGTAGAAGCAAGGGTGACTCGGTTGGGTATAGTATGGTGAACGATGTGAAGTGTTGGGAAGTGGAAGGGACTCTATTGATAAGATAGACGACGGTTAGCACTGCATCCTCCCAATAGATTTTAGGAACTTTCATCTGGGTGAGAAGAGAGCGGGCAATATTTAGTAGTTTGAGTTTCCTTTTTGCTACCCTATTTTGTTGGGAAGTATATCGACAACAGGTTTGATGAATGGTGCCCTTGGATGCAAAGAAGTTTGTTAGATCATGTTGTGTAAATTCCAAGGTATTAGCAGACAGAAATACTTGAACACCAGATAAGAAAATATTCTTGATATACAAACAACAACAACAACAACAAAGCCTTTTCCTACAATTAAGTAGGGTTGGCTACATGGATTCTTCGCCTCCATTCAGATCTATCTTGGGTCAATCTCGGACTTATATCCAAAAAACAAAGATCCCTTCGTATAGTCTTTTTCCAACACTTCTTGGGCCGTCCTCGCCCACTCTTAGCCGGCTCAACATCCCACCACTCGCATCTCCTAACCGGTGCATCAGTTGACCTTCTTTGCAAATGACCAAACCATCTTAAGCGGTTTTCTCGCATCTTATCCTCGATCGGAGCTACACCAACTTTCTTTCTGATTGCATCATTCCGAATCCGATCTTTACGTGAAAATATTCTTGATATAATGAAAGAAATTCTTGACAATATTGTTAATCTCTGAATGCTCTTTTAGCAACCAGACCCAAGATGACATGTTGTAATCATCAACGAAAACCACAAAATACTTGTGTCCACTCAGAGTAGGGCCGGACATGGTCACCGAATATCACAATGGAGTAAAGAGAAAGGAGCATCGCGATGAGGTTCGATATGAGCTGGGAAAGACACTCGATGATGTTTCCTGAACTTACATGCCTCGCACTCAACGAGTTTGAGCATAGAGAGTTCATGAACATTAAATATATGGCTTTGGCAGATGGATTAATGAAGCGAAGGTTCTAGAGAAGAGGATCTTCGAAGATTCACACAATACCAACAAAACCAGAGTCAGAGGGAATATCAAGATAATAGAGAACGTTTTTCTCATGTCCCCTACCAAAAATCTCTCTCGTCTGGATGTCCTGAAAATAACAATAGAACTCATAAAAAATAAGTCGACAATTATGCTTCGTGCACAGCTTTTGAATAGATAAAAGACTAAGTGGAAATGCAGGAGCGCGTTGAATTCTAGTATGTTAGAGTTTAGAGGAAAACTCCACAGTGTCCACAACAATAACATGCGATTGTGCTCCATTGGCAACACAAACAACCTTCACATAGGAGGATAATTGTGAAGTGGTGAGAAGACTTCCTTCTCCCGTCAGATGAGTTGGTAATTGTACCTGAAGTAGTCTCATCAATAATCCATGCAAGGTTGGATGCAGAAGCAGAGTTGGTAATTGTACCTGAAGTAGTGGCCATGCTAGTAGTGGGAGCATAAGTATTAGTGTCACTGGTTGAGGAATTCTGCAGAAGTTGATGCAGACGAGAATATTTAGATGTCGTAAATTGGGTTTGACTATTTTTAGAAGGCTGATCATGTGAGGCCTCAATAGTATCATATGTGCCCTCATATGAAGCTGTCTCATGAGCACTGTTGGCATTAGGAGGCATGCCAAACTTTTTCCAGCAACGTTCTGATGGATGATTCTAATGTCTACTATGTGTGCATGCTGGGTAGCGAGCTGTAGTAGGATTACGTCCTCCCCCACAACCAAAGTCTCATCCACGTCCAATATCATGCCCACGATCACGTCCTCCCTGATAGTTGGGTCGTCCCCAAGCATAGTGGGCTATAGTCTCTGCAGATGGAGTAGTAGTAGAACGCTCAGTTGGGACATCAAGTTCCTGTCGGTGACCAAAGATGGTCTCAAGAGTGGGAAGCGTATCGTCGGTCAGAAACTGTCCCTTCACATGCTTGTACGTGGATGTAATCCAGAGTCCAGACAGAACACGATACACCTGTCATTCTGTATGTTCTCCTATTTGCTTGTTGCAACAAGCATGTTGAAAGATGAGAAGCTTCCCGTATAGGCTTATGAGAAGCATGTAGTATTCAATCAGGCTAGTATGTCCCTGATTAGCATACCAAATCCATGCATATATGTCAGAGTGTCTGGACTTGGTTGTCTTCTGGGAGTACGTATGTTCAAGAATCTCCCACATTGCCTATGTCGTTTCCTTGTAGAGAAGATTCGATGCTATATTCGGATCAATGTTGTTGGCCATCCAAGTGATGACTTGGCAGTTGTCCACATACCATGCATCATAGTCTTTGTCCGTCTCCTTGAACGGATATGTAGTCAGAACATGGTTCTTGCACTGACAACCAATGAACACCTTAAATAATCAAGACCAGAGTACATGATTCTCGGAGCCCTTTAATTTGATAGAAGTGCTTTGTACCATCATAGAAGAACTCGGTACAAGGGCTTGGGCTTTACAGATGCTATGGTGATTGTGTGGGTCAAGAATACATGGCCTAGAAAGTAGTAGTTATCTTAATCAAGCATCACATGATCTAATCAAGCATTTTTTGGCACTGGCAGCATGTCTAAGGTGTTGTGGAAGTACTGACATCGTGATATAAGGTCGCAACAGATCTACGACGCTGAGTCAGTGCTTTCTGTTTGAACTAGAGTGTGCTAGGACTCCTTGGCGGAGCCCCAGGTGTTGGGTCAATGCTTCTAGGCAACTCTAGGATGCAAGGTGTATCCCTAGATGCTGAGTCAGGGCTTCCAAGCGACACTAGGGCATAAGGCGGAGCCCTAGACCCTAAGTAGAGGCCCAAGCGTCAAGTTAGGGCTTCTAGGCGGTGTTAGGGCGCAAAGTGGAGCCCCATACCCTAGGCAATGGTATTAGGGAAGCCTTACGACCCGTTGGCGGAACCTTGACATCGAGATCAGTGTTGTTACGGCTTTTGATCAGGGTTGGAAGCACTTGACGATACTCCTGGCAGTGTATGTATGCCTAGGAGATGACGCTACTTGATGGTGAGGGCGTCTGGCGGAGCCTCAGACCCTAGGCGGTGGTGCTAGGGCTTTGTGCGCAGCAAGCTGATGGCCTCTTCCCGACGTTGCATGCGATAGACAGAGTCTGGGGGGCTCGGCGACACGCAAGAGGGCCTGTGACGAAGGGGGGAGGGTGGGAGGGGCTGGTGGTGGTGATTGGTTTTGGGTCAGAACTCTAGTCTAAGACCGCTACGATTATATCGTGTGGAAAACAAGGATTGGATGAAATTCCACATTTTATTCTAGAGGTCTAGCGATCCTTATATAGGATGAAACCCTAGAGAGCGCAATACTGGGAAAAATACATGAGTATCCCTGAAGGAATTACCATGGATAAAATAAAACCGCAAGAATATATATTACTAAAAGAGAAGAAAATCGAAACAAAAAATGGAACATCTTATTTATAAAAAAGGAGAGACGACTATTAAAGAAAGAGAGAAATAACCGTGGAAAAAATTCATTTGAGAATGTTTTGTTTTTCCTATTTTCTTGTCTTTTCCCTACTTTGTTGATGTCATTGTTTTCTGACAAGTATGGGAGAAAGGGGGGGTGTGTAGAGTTACATGTCGGATTCAGATTCTCTTGGCCAGATTTCAGACTGTACAAATTTCCAGTTTCAGACTCGATGTTCAGATTGGTTCCGATTCTTCAGTATGATGCGTACGTGTTTGCGATCATCAGTTTTGTGTGGTCCCCATCTTTGTTTTTTTGTCTCAGGATTTTCATGTGATTCATAGGGACTCTAGAGTAGAGATCCCATTCTCTGTGCCATTGTGAGCTAGGGTTTTCATGTGGTTCATTGTTGTAAAAATCCCCCGACTGGCTCGACTAGTAGGTCCGACTAGTCTAGTCATTGGGGTGCTCGACCGAATATTGACTAATTCTAACTAGAACGATTAGTCGATCGTTTTTTGCTTGGAAATACCATATTTTTTCACTTTTTGTAATGCAAACATATTCTAACATGCTTAATGTTTTATTTAAATTCAACTACTTCTTTTCTTTCATCATGATAATATAAAAATGTACAATTCTTTGTAAATATATAAGAATATCTGCATAAAAATGATTTATATATTTAAAATAACTTAAAATTCAAAATCGATTAAAGCCCGACCAAATCCGATTAGTCGTCCGATTGCCGATTAATCCGTAGTTTGTGACCTAACCAATCGACTTCCGATTATCGATTTTTGCAACTTTGGGTTTCATAGGGACTCCATTAGTAGAGATCCCATTCTCTGAGCCAGTATGGTAGAGGCCAGTTCTCCGACGAAGAGACTTTTCAGACTCGTTTCTCCAGCGACCGTGGACTCCGACTATGATGTTTTCCGCGACATTTTTAGTTCGGTCCTTCAGAGATGGAGCAATTGTCCACATGATTCAGTCTTTTACATGTGGCAGGCCAGAGTACTCCAACAAGGAGACTTATTCTGTTTCAGTAACTCTGACAAGAATAGTACAGAGCATACATTCTCCGACGAGGAGGCCCAGTTTGACTCACACTCCAGCCCGTTTGTTCCTCCTCACCTGCCTTTCATGCGAAGCAACACCCTCGACAACAAGCAACAATATAGTATTCGTTGAGTTGATATTGTCTGTAGTGTCTTGTATGTGAGTTTGAGATTTCTTTCTGTTTGTCCAAGCTGAGCGTTGCATGCTCCAGCTTGAGGGGGAGTGTTGGAGTATATGCGTCACTCATGTTTAGATGTGTAATTGGATCCTTCCTATATCTAATTACAAAATCCAGTGGTATAGTCCGACATCTATTATCTGTGGGACTTGGAAAGTCAGTGGGGGCTATATAAGAAGTCCCACTCCCACACCCCCTTTAATAGATGAGAAAAAGTGAATGAGCACATCAGCCCTTTAAGGCGTTCTCTCGTGGTATCATCCCTCTCTTTGGGGAGTAGGATTCCATGTAAAATCTCAATGTTTTTCTTTGTTTTTATTCTTTATCTCTGATTCTGCTTCCTCATTCTTCAGTATTAACAATCACCAAGAGATCATTTGTTAGTATACCATCTGCATGCGCTCATTTAGTGTTAAGTTGTTGATGATTGCTTTTTCTAGTCAAGTAATTATCCTTTTTTGTTTGAAATCTATTTTTATGGACTAGAATTGAGACTGTTCTCTAGAGGCTTTTTATGATCTATCTGAGTCTGACCAGAAACAGTAATTGGCAGTGCTGATGTGTTACGGGAGAATACGGAAGCTGTCTTTGCGGCCTGTGATGCTGCTCATGGAAGATGGGCGAAGCTTCTCGGTGTTCGAGCGCTCCTTCATCCCAAACTAAAATTGAATGAATTTCTTAGTATTTACACCATCACTCAAGATTTTATTACTTCGACGGAGAAGGTAATTTTCCTCTTAAATAAATATCTTGTGGTCAACAACAACAATAACAACAATAAACATCTTGTGATCGACATGTAATTTTTTTACTGTGAACTTACCATGCTAGATTGGTGGACGGTTAGGATATAGCATTAGGGGGACTCTGCAGTCCCAGTCAAAAGCATTTGTTGATTTTCAACATGATTCTCGAGTAAGGAAAATTTCAAACACATATATCCTTTTGTTTGATTTATCTCTTTCTGCTAGCTAAAAATACTTGAACTTTTTGCAGATGGCCAAGATTAAGGCTGTTCTCGATCAAGAAACTTGGGTTCTGGTTGATGTCCCTGAAGAATTTCAAGCCATTGTTGAATCATTTGCCTCTTCGACTTTATCTGGTGCTGACACTTATATGAACTCTTCTTTGGAATCTTATGTGGACAATAGTAAAGAAGCTGGCCAATTGGCATCTACCCCAGAAAATCATGAGGTGAAAAATAGCGAATCTGCAAACTCTACGAGGAATAGTGATGTTAATGCGACTGAGCATGGAAAGTCTTCGGCTCAAAAAATTATTTACAAGGGCATTGGCTATCACATGGTGAACTGGTTAGTTACTGCTATCATACAAGTCTAATTTTTGTATGATTTGTATAACGATGGGAGTTATTTTGCATTTTGACCTTTTATATGTATGATTGACGGAACATATCTTGCTTGGGCATCTTCCTTATCTATTAGCATTTGAATCTAATCAGCCTATGTAATTCTATTCTTTCCTTGGTTGGTTTTTCAGTCGTCTATATCTGTATGAGTTTCACTTAAGTAAAAATTCCATATGGTACTGCCTTGTTGACCGAATGAATGCATTTGAAATGTTTTCCTATAGATTTTTTTCATTAAGTTTGTTGGGATAAACTTTATTCTATATGAGAAAAGAGATCCCAAGGCTCTCTTATATAGGAGAAGAGCCAAGGGTTAATTACATAAGTGGTACTCGAAGAAAACATAAAACATAAATATAGTACTGAGATAAATAAACATCTCAACAAAGTTCACATCTAAGAGATGCAGAAATGATTGGTGCATGTAACAGATATATTTCTTTCTTTCCTATAAGTGACATGTTATTCCTTTTTTTATTCTGAAATGACGTTGTTTTGATACTAAATCACTTGAGCTGAGGAGAATTGTAGATAATGAAAGATCACTTGAGCTGAGGAGAATTGAAAATAATGAAAGTTATATACCCCTCTGATGGTTGAACGACTTGTGTAATGCAAATCTTTTATATTTTTCTTATTTACAGTGGCTTGATACTGCTGAAAATGCTGTCAGAGTATGTTGACATTAGTAGGTCTCTACCAGCATTATCATCTGAGGTTGTTCACCGTGTCGTGGAGTTTTTAAAACTGTTTAATACAAGAACTTGCCAACTTGTTCTTGGTGCAGGTGCTATGCAGGTAATTTCTGTGCTATTGATGCTTGATAAGATGTGATCTTCTTTTGAAGTTATTTGAAGTATTACATAACCATGCTAAGAAAGGATATAAACATTTGATGTGCTTACATAACCTTGCTTAATAGGGATACAAAACTTTTGATGTTCTTTGTATCATATGTGTTGCTCCGAGCTCTTGGCTAAGACAATGTTGGATGCCAAGAAGAAAAACATGTAATCAAACATTCAACTCAGTTGTATGCACGCACACTCGTACACACATATATACATTGTCAAGTATATAGGGATTCTCTAATAATGCGAAATCTACAGTTTTACAGAATATTACAAAACTAGGGTGCTGTGTTTTTTGTCCATCATTTGTCATATGCATGGTTGTCCACGTTTCCAGTTGTGAGAGATTGTCCATCGGTAGTAATCTTCCTGCCCTGACTGTGCACAATTTAAATTTCAACAGTGCACTGAGATTTTGGTAACAGATTGTCCATCAGAAGCAATGTTCCATCCCTGAATGTCCAATTAAATTACAAAAATTCCCAGAGATTTTAGTTCTACCACCTGATAAGAGGCATGGCCTCAAATTTCAGCGAAATTCGGTTGAATTTCTGTCTATAGATATCAAGTCGAAATCGAAATTCGATCCAAATGACCGAAATATGGGGATCCTAGTAAAAAAATGACCGAAATATGGGGATACTAGTAAAAAAATGACCGAAATGATGGGAATTCCGGTCGAAATTCCACCGAAATTCTGTTTTGGTCGATATCGAATGTTGACCGAAACTGACATTTAGGGCCTTGATAGGAGGTAGGCTAGCTGGTTGTCCGTTAGCTTGCTTGGATGGCCCCTGAAATGTGGTTGTCAGAATCACATTACACGATAATGCAGAGAACCTATCGTTTGCTTTAAATTTGGAAGGTCAGGTCATCATCAATGGATGTTCCTCTATCATAGAGAATGGTGCATCTGTTGTGTTGATTTTGGAGGCGTAGCCAAGGATTGAAAAAACTAAAAATGGAACGAGGCGGTTTCCCTTGAATCAAGGCGAGGCATAGCCTCGAGGCGGTCGAGATATATGCCTCTGTTTACAAGGATAAATATCAATAAAACTATAATAAATATATACTAATGAAATTATATTTTTTCTGACTAACATATAATATATATCACTATAAGATATGATGAAATTATAAAGATAATAACATCCATAGAAAGATATACAATTGCATGTGCCTTTTTACTAATTTTCCATCCAATCAGAGAATGAATATGTTGATATTCCCTAGAATTCTAACTATCTAACCCAAGTTGAATAGCAATTGTATGCACCCTTCCTGCCATACCATACCCCAATAAGATTAGTGTCTCGCTGCCATACAATTACAAGTAATGTTTTCTATGATATTTTCAGATTCGTATGTTTAAGGGTATAATTTAAGAGTTTTTGACATAATTGGACATGTTTAATGGTAAATGTGAACATGAAAGCGACTAAATTTAAGCATCTTAAATATGAACATGAAAGCGACTAAATTTAAGCATCTATCTTGTATATTTATATCTTAAACAACTAGACCTTCATATACATATGAAATTGCTAATAGGGAAAATGATTTACATAGAAAATAATTTGAAATAAAAAATGCCTCGAGGACTGCCTCGCCTCTGCCTCGACTGCCTCAACAAACTGAGGCGATCGCCTCTCATAGACCCCCTGAGGCGGCCATTCTGGGGCGATTTCAGGCTGCCTCGCCTCGAGGCATACTCCTCATGCGCCTCGATGCGTGTTTTTTTGAACCATGGGCGTGGTAGGAGTGTTTGCAGTCGATTCTTGTCAACGAGTGTGCAAACACTCAAAAGCCTCACAACGTCTTTTGGGATGCCATGGAATCTTCATGAAAGGTGCTCAGTAGACCCTTTGATGGAGACATCTCGTTGGGGGTAACTGGTGTATGCTAGAAGGCTCACGGAGTGAGAGCTTCTTAAGTTGTTGGGGTTCAATCGGGAACTGGTAGAAGGGTGACTTGGTGAAGGTCGAGGATACAAGATTGGTTGCTTAGCATCGTATATACCTGTCATGACTCTACATCAGTTCACAAGGAACTCAAAAATGTGGGTGAAGTTCATTCCATTATCTCGAATGGCCTCCGGAAGGGGCAATTGTTGGACGTTGTCATGAAGAATATTTACGGTGGGACATATCTCCCTGTTGGGCTTCTCTTAGTCAGAGGTTCGTGAGGAGAGGCATCTTTTCCTCTCTACATTGCTCCTACTGCTGATTGAGGGAGGCTGCGGAGCGGCCTTGATGACATTGGAAATACAAAAATACTTATAATACATATATTCTTATGTATTTATACATATATGGTCATCGTCTAACAAGAATCCAAGATAAAAGTACCAGTGAACAAGCTACATATATGGAGCTTTGACATTGGGATAAGTGGAACCCTTGAGATTAAAAAAATAAAAATAAATAAAACTTTCCAGCACTAAACTAATAGTCGACTCAATAGGTTGTCGAATAACCGGATATTCGAATTGATTATTCTGTTTGGCCAAGCAGTGACTGAATAGATCTATTCTATTCAGTCATCCACTGCATCGCATATTCGATCCGAATATTTTGTTTCAGCCGACTGTAGCAGCAATAGACAGTGGGGGTAAAATGTGTGTGGACAAGGTGGCATTGGGGAAGGTCTTCTCCAAGAGGAAAAATGCGTGGCTTGTGCTCACCTCTAATGAGGGGAGGGGAGATGATAAGGTTAGCAAACAACCGACGGGCCTTGGTAGGATGGACAATTATGGAGATCGAACACATTCGGAAGTCGCAACAACTTGTGAATGATGGGAAACAAGGTTCAGAGGTCCTTGATGTAGAGCGTATCGATATCTCGACTACTAGAGATCTTATTGGGGGTTTATCAGGTGTATTGGATATCACCCGTACGACATGTGAAGGATATGTAACTGGTGTCCTGATAAGATTGTTAATGGGAATATCCATGCGCTTAGAAATCCCGAGAAAGGAGGGGGGTCCTCATCATGTTGGCGGTTTGGTTGGAGAATGATGTGCTTGTTCATTAAATGAAAATTAGAGATAGAGTTTCGTGCACAATGCAATGCTTACTCACTTTTATGCTATCAACTCCGAGGGAAGCTCTATGGTTTGCCCATTGGATGGAATTGGGATACATGTGAACTAATTGACAAACCTTGTGGACAATAGTTGCTTTTGGCTGTCCTTTGGGAGTCTTTGATTGGTCTCTAATAGTGGTCACCAACGTGTATGGACTGATGGATGTGGCGTCTAGATCTGTGTTGTAGGACAAGCTTTAACATGTCTGCCTTGTCTATCCTTCTGCCTTGTGGGTTGGTTTTTACTGTTACTATGAGATTAGTGATCCCCTTAGGGCGAGGGGTGGAGTTGTGACCGGGGGACGCTCGCTTTCGCCTCTTTGTTGGATGGAGTACCACTTGATATCTTGGATGCTAATAATTGTTGTTACATTTGGGGAACAGAACTTCTCGATCGCGCTTGGATTGTTTCCTAGTTCCGATTGAGATATCTCAACGGTTTCATTTGCAGTTAGAGAGGGCCTTTCCGTGATCATACTCTGACCTTACTTCCATTTTGTTGGACTCTGGCCAACTCCCCACATATTTTGCTTCGAGAGGTTTTGGTTATTGGAGGAGGGGATTGAGACCTTGATTACTGATTTCTAACATTGTTGTTAGGTACATGGTGTGACGCCCCCTAGGACCACAATAGTTAACAACTACTCTTACGTACATCAGATTCACATTTGAATAGACGTGCAATCGGGAGAATAACGAAAGTAAATGTAAATGTTGCATTCTTTCCTTTCATTAACATTGCCACAAAATGTATCACATAATCATGTCCAAAGATGTGTAATACCACAAGATGCATCATAGTATAACAAAATACATGTATCAGAAAATGTCTTTCAAAAAATTATAACAAACAAAAAGCGGAAGTATGCGTATAGGTACAAGGCTTCAAAACATGTACCTTGTCTGGTGTAGAATCTACCGTAAAACACCACGTGCTCTCAGTCTCAGCCGCTATTGCTGTGGTGGCTCTTGAATACCTGTCGGAATCATACGAAAATGGTACATTATGGGCAATTGTTTGGTATGGCTATAACACTAGCCACTAGTATAAAATAAAATAACCGGTGAATATGTACTCTACGGTGTATGCACACATGCTCATAAACAATCGACCTTAATAGGGCAAAACTCCACTCATCGGACACAACTCCGATGGATGAGGTTCTACAACACCTCACATGAAAACCATGGCCTCAAATTTCAGCGAAATTCGGTCGAATTTCTGTCGAATATCGATATCCAGTCGAAATCGAAATTCGACCGAAATGATCGAAATATGGGGGTCCTAGTACAAAAAATGACCGAAATGATCGAAATTTTGGTCGAAATTCCATCGAAATTCTGTTTTGGTCGATACCGAAATGGTGACCGAAAACTGTTGCGAACCGCCTAAGTTCAGTACCAATTAATGAGGTTCCATGACTTATGACATGAGTCATGGCGTAATATCCTCAACAAATCAGATCCACCATTCAGTTCCAGTAGTCGAAAGAGCCTACGATTACTCTGTTTTTTTCTGGATATAAGTACAAATCTTCTCCTTCATCAGTCACATCTAGGAACATCTCACATAAGGCTAGTATTAGGAGACAATTTGTTGTGATCAACACTAATTGGCCTCTTATAACTGTATTTATAAAAGCAAAATTTGGACTATAAACCACACAACTTGACATCGAACTTCATCGAGTAGACACCGAAATATAACATCGGGGACCAAGTACTAGGCATCATTTATACAACGCAATTGGGATTGCGGTCATCCATGCTTCTACTCTTGAACCCAAAGATACATGCCCATCCCTTGCAGTCACTAACTCCAAATATCAATGCACCATACAAAACAGATCCATGTGGGAGGCAAAGTCCATGTGGGAAAAGCCTTCCATTAGAGAACAAGTATAGACATCGAATGTTCTCTGATGCAGCGTGACCCCGAATTATGGGGCCACATTTATCTAATTAAAGAATAATCAATTTTATTTACGTTTTTAGCGATCGTATTGGTCTAATTAAATAATTGAGATCGTCTGTGATCTCAACGTTTATTTCGTAGAGTTTAAATGTAATTCGGGTCAATTAAATAAGTTAGAGTCCAATTAAGGTAGTTAGAGGTCAATTAGGATTAAATTAGTTGTTAATTTGATTTATTTACTATTTTTGTAAACTCTCTCTCCTATATAAAGAGAGGGTAGCCCATTGTTCTAGTGGGTCGATTATGACGTAAAAAGTTGAGATTGTTATCTCTATCCCCTCTCCTTCTCTCTCCCCCTCCACGCGATCTCCGCGGTCTTCTTCTCCAAACCCCTCGTTCCGATGAGTTTTTCTTCCTCTCAACCCTCCAATTTCTCTTCTCAACCCCTCTCTTTTTCCACCAAGAAAATCCACCAAAATATTATAATTTTATTCGCCGTCGCCGAACCATTTTTGCATCATTTGGTATCAGAGCATGGATTTCGAATCGTTCCTACGATTCGACGATCCAATCGACTATTGGTGTGCGAAGTTCGATCTCCGCCGCCCATCTCGTGATCCGCATCGCTTAAAGAAGTTCCATCAGCGTCTTATCTCATGCATCAAGGTGCACGCATGGTTGGACGCTCAAATCGACGAAGATTCACCGGTCGACAACCAAAATCTGAAAATTGTACCTGCAGTTCAAGTCGAAGTCAGCCATGAAAATGAAGGTATTCTCAGTCCTAATATCGATTTTTGTGATACAATCGTTGAACAAGACAAGGAGGACATAGGACCAACATTTGATGAAGACCCTACGGAGGAAAATTATGAAATAGTCAATTTCCGTGAGGCCGCAGTTGCTGTCCAGACGATTTCAGACCTGCAAACGCCACCGGAAGCGACTCCGGCGCCATCTACAACCCTCCCGCAGGTTCCCGAGGCCGCCCAGAGCGCCGCTGCCCTACCGGCAGTCCCTCCCGCAGAGCCGGCGACTCCAGTCCCGTCCCCAGCCTCGCCGGAGCCGGCCCTGACTCCCGCACGTCCCGCCGCACAGGACCCTCTCCTCCTTCCCGCCGCCCCGTACCCCTACGACATCCTCCCAGGCACCCGCATCAACCCCACCCCAACCCCGGCACCGCCCTTCCACAGCCTCCCCAGAACCGTACCACCCGCGAGCTTCCCTTCGGCCCCAGAGACTCCCGCAGCACCCCAATCACCGCACCTCCCCTCCCCGCAACCATCTCCTCTCCCGCGCGCCACCTCACCCAGCAACCCCGCGCCGCCAGCGCCCCCTCTTCCTCGCGCGCCACCCCGCCAACGCCCCCTCTCCTCTTCCAGGCGCGCCGCCTCGCCAACGCCCCCTCCCCTCCTGCCTCTCGCGCGCCGCCCCACCATCGCCCTCTCCCCTCCAGTTCTAGCCCCGCCCCTTCGTCCACGCCACGGCGCCCTGCTCGCCGCTCGACGCTGCCCCCCAGGTCCTCCCTCTTGCGCACTCTCTCGTACGCGCCCGAAGCCACCGCCCAGGCGACACCATCGTGAGCCCGCCGCCCCGAGTCGCGCCTTCAAGAAGTCCTCAAACCGCGCGCACATATCGCGAGCCCTAACCAGGAAGCCGGGAACGGCGGAAATAATTTCCACCAAATCCCCTCAATTGAGGGATTGGTTATTTAGGGAAATTTACAAAAGGCGCCCTCAGGAAGACCCTATTTGCAGGAGAACCAAAAGAAGAAAGAGGAAAAGGGACAACGAAGGGGTACGAAAATTGCACCCCTACCCCTGGTGGCGAAAATTTTTAAAGAGAAGGGCTGAAAATCAGAATCATGGGGATCCTCCTTATCCAAATAGGACTAGGGCATTGGTCTTTTCCTATATAAGGACCCCATGGCTCTACTTTTTAGACACATCTCCCCTTCTCCTCTCCTTGTGCCATTGCTTCATTATGGATTATTCAAGGGCCATATTCTCCATGCCGCATCAATTGTTTGAGCATCATGGGAAGGAGTCAACAGTCGCGACGCCGCCGCCGTACGCACCGCATATGTTTTTCAACTACGGCAGCCGCGCCTCTCCCGCCCACACATGGACCCCGCCGTTCGCGCCCCACATGTTCTTCCAGAAGACAATTGAAGCCGCCGATTCATCCTCCGAGCCTGCAGTTCACGCAATTCGTCAGGAGCCGAATTTTTAAAGCGGTGGAGAGTTGATGCAGCGTGACCCCGAATTATGGGGTCACATTTATCTAATTAAATAATAATCAATTTTATTTACGTTTTTAGCGATCGTATTGGTCTAATTAAATAATTGAGATCGTCTGTGATCTCAACGTTTATTTCGTAGAGTTTAAATGTAATTCGGGTCAATTAAATAAGTTAGAGTCCAATTAAGGTAGTTAGAGGTCAATTAGGATTAAATTAGTTGTTAATTTGATTTATTTACTATTTTTGTAAACCCTCTCTCCTATATAAAGAGAGGGTAGCCCATTGTTCTAGTGGGTCGATTATGAAGTAAAAAGTTGAGATTGCTATCTCTATCCCCTCTCCTTCTCTCTCCCCCTCCACACGATCTCCGCGGTCTTCTTCTCCAAACCCCTCGTTCCGACGAGTTTTTCTTCCTCTCAACCCTCCAATTTCTCTTCTCAACCCCTCTCTTCTTCCACCAAGAAAATCCACCAAAATATTATAATTTTATTCGCCGTCGCCGAACCATTTTTGCATCAATGCATGTATGATGACCACGTATTTCTCTACATGATGATGCATTGGGATCGTTGATTAGATGTTGGAAATCTTCTCAGATGATGGATATCCGACGAGGGTGGCGACATGTCGACAAACTCAGTCTTAAAGTGGTGTGGTTATCCTATTGGGTTGACCACTTAGCCTTAAACAGGGATCGGATCCATATTTGGATCCGGATCCGGATGTTGACCCACAAATTTCAAATGTTCGTATCTTGAGCTCCCGAACTCGAATTTGGACGTTCTTAGACTCGTTGGAAAGATCTTGGTGAGTACTACACAATAGAGGGATCATTTGTTTAATAATGGATGTCACGGCTAAATTGAATTTTGGAAACAAAGGGCTTCGTATTATAAAAATCTAAAGGATGTCTTGTGCTCGAGACTTGAGGTCTAAACCCCCCAAAATGAACCTAGACCCTAACACGGACACACAAACTTGGAACTCCGATCGTGGCCTACTTCGTTTAGAAAACAACCCTAACACTCAAATTGTTACCTTTTAAAGATGGTGATCCATTTTGGGATTGGATATTTAGATGAGAACCTACTATGTAAATTACTCTAAATTATATGTAAATGTTGCATTCTTTCTTTCATTAATATTTCCTCAAAATGTATCACATAACCATGTCCAAAGATACATAATACCCAAAGATGCCATCAGTGCATTGCAAAATGTGTGTATTGGAAATTCTCTTGAAAGTATAACAAATAAAAAGTGGAAATAATTTTACGGGAAGAAGGCTGCAACACACGCATGCAGTGACCACAATAAAGCTTCATGTGCTCTTAGTCGATTCTGCAGTGGTGGCTCCTGAATTTCTGTTGGAACCACATCAAAAGCGTACATTATTAGAAATTGCCCAATATAATTGACCTCTACTTTAACTGAAAAGAACGGGCAAACATGTACTCTACAATGTATGCCCATGCGATCACAAATAACTGACCTCAACCCGACAAAACTGCACTCATTGGGACACAACTCTGATGGATGAGGCTCTTGAAGAACTCACCTCAACAAGGCAAAACTCCACTCATCGGGACATAGCTCCGATGGATGAGGCTCTACAATAACTCACGCACAAAGTGTCGCAAACCGCCCAAGTTTACTATCCATCCTTGAAGGTCCATGTTGGCGAGGACACAAGTCAGAGGATGGAAAGTTGCTGACACTGAACGAGGTTGAGGAACACATTTTACAATTTGCTACTATTCTCAAGGAGGATAGGAAGCTTGAGGTTGACTGGAATTAGAGGTCCAGGCAGAAGTTACAAACGGAGGGTGATGCTAAAACTATTTTTTTCTACAGATTGGCTAGTGCTAGGTGACAAAAGAATCATATTCACTCTATCAGCGTCACGACATGCACATGCAGATTGTTTCTGGGGAACATGGGATTAACTGATCATGGCACCCGACTTCGATTCATTAATCCAGTTTTTCTCTGCCCTAAGCCATAAATCCGATGAACATGGTATAGTTCAAGAGCTTGACTCCACAAGCTTATAGTTGGAGTCAGAAGACGTTTTCAACAAATACCCAAAGAATCAGATATATATAGTATTCAGTAACACCCTCTGCGAACCTAGAGTTCTAGATATTCGTCTATATTGTCCTTCATATTAGGGGTTTTCAGGATGTTTGGATCCCTTGGATGATGCTGTGTTTAGCGAATGTCTCGTACTCGATGCTGACGGCTTCTTTCAGCCACAACATGGGGTGCGTTAGAGCTGCCCCGTGGCCCCATGGTTTTCGATGTTGGGGTCGACATTCACAATCTGCTCTATTTTTCAGCCCCCATGTCCATCGACTCCCTCCAGTCATCACAGATTGTGTCCATCTAGCAAATAGACTCCTCGTCATAGATTACATTGTGCGTTTTGATTTCATTCCGTAAATATGTCAACTCAATACCACTTAGACTGATGTTTTCATTTTCCTCCAACAATGATAAGACATGATGTAGAGGGAGATGGATTGCCATCTTCATGAGAATAGGGTTCTGATATAACATACTACTTGTTTTATTGTCTCTCAATTATGGGGTTTGATTGTTTCATTTCCTTTCCATCATTTAGTTTAATTAGAACAAACTGATGCTTAGTTACTTTTTGGAAGTGATTTAAACTTTGGATCCTACATATTCTGCTCCATGCCTTTTTCGCATGTATTCCTAGTTGTTTGGTTGCAGGAATACTCCAGGATTGTCCTCCAGAATTGTATTGAGTTTTAGGGGGGTAAACTAGGGCAATTTGGTGATCAGATCTGGATGGGATTTCGGGAAAGGTTATTCATTTCATTTTTCGCTGGTTATACTTCCTTCTGTAAATCACAATATAAGTAACAGAATGTAGAATAATTGGCGGAAAATGGAGAGTGTAAGGTGGAGTAAGGATGAGAGGTTCGTAGGTTATAGTGGTGGAACTATGTGAATGTAGAATAATTGGCGGAAAATGGATAGTGAATGGGAGAAAGGGTAGACTATCTGTCAAATAAGCATCACATCTTAGTTGTAATGGAGGGAAAACATGATTTTATAAAACTCCATTTAACGGTTTAGTTAGATAAGGGAGCGTTTATACATTTGACCGAAGAAATGAAGGTCCAAAATGATCCCAAAATAATCAGTACTATACTATATTAGTAGTATGAACTGTTAAAAATAAGAATACGGAAGTGAATACCAGAGATAGAAAATAAACGTTGAAGAACGCGAGATTTTAACATGTAAGCTTACTCTCTAAGGAGCATGATGAAACCACGAGAGAACGCCTCAAATGACCGATGTGTCTATTGACTTTCTCACTGGATACAGGAGGTCTGGGGCTTCTTATATAACCTCCACAGACCCTCCAAGTCCCACCATTGGTAGATGTGGGACTAAACACTGGATGTGGTCAATGAATCTTGGAAGGATCCATTTACCTTTCTTACATGATTAGTGACACATACTCTAACACTCCCCCTCGAGCTGGAGCATGCAAAGCTCGGCTTGGACAAACATAAAGAAATCTCAAACGCACACTACAAGACACTGCAAACAATATCAACTCAACGCGTACAACTCGGGTTGTCATCGAGGATGTTGTTTCTCGTGTCATGCAGGTGAGGAGGAACAAATGTGCTAGAGTGTGAGTCAAACCGAATCTCCCTGTCAGATAGCATGTGCTTTGTACTGTGTCTGTCAGAGTCACTGCAACTAAAAATGAGTCTCCACCTGGAGAACTCTGGCCCGCCACATCATGTGGAGAACTGCTCCATCTCTGAAAGGACCGAACTGAAAAAGCCGTAGAGACAATCCTCATCAGAGTCCACAGTTTCTGGAGAATGGAGCCTGAAAAGTCTCCTCGTCGGAGAATTGAGTCTCTCCCATACTAGCTCAGAGAATGGGATCTCTACTCTAGAGTCCTTATGAAATCACATGAAAATCCTAGCCCACATGGCACAGGGAATGAAATCTCTACTTTGAAGTCCTTATGGATCACATGAAAAGTCTGACCAAAATAACGAAAGATGCGGACCACATAAAAAAGATCACACACATGTGCGTCTGAGAAGGAATCTCTCTCTTAAGAACACAAAAAATGGGCCACTCAAATGTGGAGTGCCTCAAACTTGGACTCTGAATCAATCCACAAAGTCTGAAACTGAACTGTAGAGTTTAAACATCTGGTTGGTCTGGAATCGGACATCTGAATCTGGAACAGACATGTGACTCTATACTATACCCACCCTTTCTTCCATACTGGTCGAAAAACAATGATGTCGACCAAAGTTGGGAGAAGACAAGAAAATTGGGGGAATAACACAATCTCAAATGATTTTTTAAATAAGTCGTTCCCTCTTTTTTTACCGCTTTCTTCTTGCATTTTTTTGTTTGCGTACACTTTTTTTCTTTTGACGCACATTTTTCCTCTTTTTTTGGAAACATGGCCTGAAAATAGGGACCAAATTGTGACCCAACCCGATTGGGTTTACAGAAGAAAATTTTGGCCTCTTTTTTTTCTGGCCCTTCATTTTTTTGAGCCTCCCCTCCTTTGGCCTTCCTCTTCTTCTCCCCTTTTTTCTTTTTAATGCACGGTAGCAGAAGATAAACCATTGGGCTTAAAACAAATGACCCCTCCTATTTTTTAAATAACAAGGCTGACCGCCCCCCTTTTACGCATGCCCAACTAGGTTTCCCAGATGGGGAATCCATAGCCTCTATTCAGAGATGACGGGACTCGTCGTCGCCTGGAGAGGCTTCTTGCCCCGCCTGCGATGTGACCCGCACCGCCTCGAGGTGCATGCGTCGTGAGAAGGTGCGGCCTGGTGCTGAAGGCCATTGCCTGGCGTAGTCAGTCGGAACTGGGCGAGAAGGGCATTAGGGCTTGATCGTCAGTGCTCGAGATCAACGACAAGGATGCGGCGATCTGGAGGGAGGTTTTAGAGAGGAGAAATGGTTTGGTAGCTGCTGCACGCTTGACGCGATCTTGGAGAGATGGATCGAGGCAGTGTTGCTTGGAGTTCTAGGATGTCGGATACCAGCGCCGCCATGCGAAGGTGCTGGAGAAGAGTACCGACATCGCTTTGGAGTCGCCTAGAGGTGCATGCGTCGTGAAGGGGGAGCGCCGTCTGGGGCTGCCGTCGGGCAAACTTTGGGTAATTGATGTTGAACAAACACACGATCTCAGGGATGATGTGCGCGCGACGTATGCATTGCCTGAGCGAGGCATGCATCGAACTGGATGCTAGGGTTCCATGGAAGGAACCCCCAGTCATTGCAGAACATGAGATCAACGGCTGGGGACTTCTTCTTCTCCCTGAAACGAGGTTGCACACTGATGTATGCAACCTGGATAAAGAGGGTGTCGCTGCTGTGAGCGTCGTTCTGCTTGCAGGAGTGCCCTTGCTAACTAGGGTTTCGGAAAACCCTAGATGCCTAAATCTTGTACTTGATCAAATCACGAATATGGTCTTTGAAAACTAGGGTTTCAAGAAAACCCTAAAACCGAAGCTCGAACTTGGAACGATCTTGGACAATAAGGAAAAAGTAATCTTCAAGAACAAACTTCAAAAATCAATCAAGAACGACTCGCTCTAATACCATGTTAGAAAATAAGAACGCGGAAGCGAATAACGGAGTTAGAAAATAAACATAGAAGAACACGGGATTATAACATGGAACCATACTCCCTAAAGAGAGGGATGAAACCATGAGAGAACACCTCAAAGGGCTGATGTGTCTATTGACTTTCTCACTAGATACAGGAGGTTTGGGGCTTCTTATATAGCCTCCATAGACTCTCCAAGTCCCACAACTGGTGGATGTGGAACTAAACAATGGATGTGGTAAATGGATCTTGGAAGGATCCATTTACCCATCTTTCATGATAAGTAACTCATGCTTTAACACAAACAAATATGAAATGGGAGCAACACCAATGAAGCGGAGACATGGGAAAGATTTATCCCTTATAAAACCAAGGAAAAAAATGACAAAGCCTTCTCCCAATACAAGTAGGGTCGACTACATGAATTCTTGCTCAAATCCATGTTGAAAGATTCGACTATTTTTTATGCTGGTTGTCGACTACCTAACGCATCCTCCACAAGGGGGTTTGGGGGTGGGTTGAACCCTAGTCTTGGTGGTAGGCACATTGCACTACCACTAGACCATTTAAGCGAGTTTGGAAAAAATAACAAACTATTCTTCACATTTAGTTAATATCGAGGGAAGAATGCGGTTTTTAAGGCTCCATTTGGTGGTTTAGTTAGGTAAGGGTCTTTATGCGTTTGTTCGAAGAGATGTAGGTTCAAAATAATCCCTAGATGACTGCTACTAAATTAGCAGCAGAAACAAATTGAAACAGGGGGCAATATTAATGAAGTGGAGATATGATAAAGATTTCTCCAACATCAACCAAATTTTGGAATAATTAGCAAAGCAATCCTCACCTTTGGCTGAAATTGAGGGAAATATAGTTTGCCCTGACATTTCTCCAACATCACGTAAAAATATAGACACGGTGTATCAATATTGAGTCAATAGGGAAAACGATATATTTGAGCATCCATCTGTTGAATAACCTGGGGGTTACTGTCAGTTGTGTGCTTTTCCCTGATTTTTGCATATTTTGCAGGTATCTGGTTTGAAGTCCATCACTTCCAAGCACTTGGCTCTTGCCAGTCAATTAACTAGTTTTATATACGTCATCATACCAGGTGATTCCAGTTTCAAAATGCTGTGTTACATCGAAGTGAGATTTTTAAGTGATATTGTGAGAAAATTTCATGTTTTTGTTCATTTTGGAGCCCGGTGGAATACAATCCAGCATCTAAAAACACGAAAGCTAAGAATCATTAAGCAATGATTAGCAATCTGGATTAAAATTCAGGATTTGGATGTATGCACATACTTTTATTATTGGGTTTTTATCACTTGTGCCCCTTCGAGATATCGCAATATCAGTTATGTCCCTATGTTTTTGGTAATATCAGTTGTGCCCCTCACTTTTTTCACCATTATCACTTGTGCCCTTCCGTCAGATTGACCGTCTATGAATTGATTTAACCATGGTTTTTTCAAACCTTGGTGCGGTTAAGAGGGGTATTATTGTCCAGACTTCTTCATCTTCTTCCTCATCCATTTGTTCTTTTTCCTTTCTCCTCATAATTTCTCTCTCTTAGTGACACCTTCATGCATCTATCGAATCTCTAAAAGTTTTGCATTTTCACGGATATATCACTCATTACGGATCAAATGATGGATTTTATTGGTTTTTTGATGAATTTTTATGAATCAATTAGTTAAAAATTTATCTTAATCTAACAAAAACCGAAAGCTCTGCAGGTTCAGGGAGAGGAGGAGGCGTGGGGGGGGGGGGGAGGGGAGGTGCGGGAGGTGGAGGGCTAGCAGGGCGAGGGCCTGGCGGCAGCAGCTCCACGAGGCAGCGCGACCAACGGAGGGAGGCGGGCTCGCGGCACGCGGCGGGGGCGTCGCGCAACAGAATGTTAAAGCCACGGGGACAGGGCCGCGTATGGGGTGGCGCACAACGTCGGCCTGCTGGGGAACGTGGCAGCGCACTGCGTCGTTGCAATAATGTGCGGCGGGCGGTGGAGGGCATCCGCTCAGGCCAGCACACAGGTGGCAGGGACGGGCACCCACGCGCGGACTGGCGACGGGGTGAAGAGTTGGAGCGCGGGTGCGGTGGTGCGCCTGGCGGGCGTCCACATGCACGACTGGCGTAGGTGGCAGGGCTGCCTTGCGCGCGGGTCGCACTACGGAGGGGCTTCTGGCGGAGCTTGTGTAGAGGTGCTGGAGTTCGATGAACGCTCCGCCCAGGGCGGCGCGGCCAGCTGGGCGGAGGGGAGGTGCGGTGGGGGCAGAGGGGAGGTGCCGGGGGGGGGGGAGGGGAGGTGCGGGAGGAAGAGGATGACGATGACGGAGGTGGGGAGGTGCTGGGGGCGGAGCAGGGAGCTCGAGGCAGAGGAGGGCGAGCTGGGGCGGAGGGAGGTGTTGGGGTCGGTGCGGGCGAGCTGGGCGGAGGGGAGGAGGAAGAGAAGGGAGGAAGAGGAAGTAGATGGGGGGAGGAAGAAGATGAGGTGGTGGAGGATTGACCACTGAACCCTTTTTTATAGTTAATTTCGTTTATGTTCTCAAAGTTAACGTCCGTTTGCACTGTAGATTGACGGCAACTAATCCAAGGGGCACAACTGATAAAACGGGAAGAAGTGAGGGGCACACCTGATATTACCAAAAAGATAGGGGCATAACTGTTATTTCGGTATCTCGGAGGGGCACAGGTGATAAAAACCCTTTATTATTTGTCTCGAAATATATCAAATATTTTCTGCATGCCCTAAAGTGGCCATATTCTGGTTATGAAGCTGGTGTCAGTTAAATGCTAAAGAATGCTTTCATAAGTTTATATATACTTGTAACATTACAGAATAAAATGTTTGTAACATGCAATTTTAGTTTGTAACATTACATAAGCTTGCTTGTAACATTACCTAATAAGAATGCTGGAAAAAAAGGAAAAGTTTTAGTTTTCCAATTTGTTCATTTTTAATGTCTGGATGCCTAATTGGTTGTGAGTGGGGATGCAACCGGACTGATGCAGATATAGGTGTTATTATATCCTTGTCTATTTTAAATCTGAATATAGATACGAAAACATATTCTTATGGATATTGAAAATCGCTAATCATATCTTTAAATATGGATGCAGATAATCATAATACATTTATGAATATTTAACAAATGGTTAAGAATTATTCTACGGATTATAAATATCTCCTAATACTTATATAATTATATTTAACATAATTGTTTTTTATAAGGTCGAAATTAATAGTTGGAATCAAAATTACATATGCTACAAGCATGGTTCAAAAAAATGTGCCTCGAGGCGAGGCGGCGTAAAACTGCCCCAGAACGGCCGCCTCAGAGGGCCTCTGAGAGGCAAACGCCTCAGTTGGTTGAGGCAGTCGAGGCGGAGGCGAGGCGGTTCATGAGGCGTTTTTTTATTTTCATATTATTTTTTATGTTAATCATTTATCCTATTAGTAATTTGATGCGGATTGGTTTTCAGCGATGGTGAAAAATAAAATATTTGATGGTGGATTTTGGTGGAGAAGAAAATGGAGGGATTGAGAAGAGAATGGAGGGGTTGAGAGAAGAAGCTCGTCGGGAACACGAGGGGTTTGGAGGAGAGAAACGTGAAGACCACGTGGGGAGAGAGAGATGAGAGGAGAGAGATAAAGTCTCAATTTTTCATATCAACTGAACTGACTAAAAACACTAGCCTATCATCTCTTTATATAGGAGGGATGAGGTTACAAAAATAGAAACTCGAATTCAAATTGAAACCAATTATCCTAATTTGACTCTAACCGACTAACCGACTAATTTGAAATTCAAATCTTTAACTAATTAATTGGGATCACAGACGAACTCGTTTATTTAATTAAAAACACGACAACTCAAATAAACGTAAAAAAAATTAACGAATAAAAATTAAATAAATGCAACCCTATATTTTCATTTCACGCTGCATCAACTCTCTTCCGCGTGAAAAATTCGTCTCCCGACGAATTGCTGGATCTTCATGTGTTGTGCCGGAGAGTCATTCCTGAATTCATTGAATAATTTGCTCCAATTGCGTGACCTTTCTCCTTAATTCGGCATTACGTTGATAATTCTTTTCAATTGGAGGGCGTCCTCGCAAATTTTCTATCCTTTCATTTAAAAGCATTCCATAACATAATGTAACCTCCAATTGGCACCTTTGATAAATACTTGTGGGATGAAGGGCTTCATGGCAATTGTTCCCAATTAATTTCCTATCCCTAACTTTAAGGGATCCGAATCCTTTTGAAGGGGAGCCCGTTGTTAGGGCTTCCCTCATCTTCAAGCAACATCGGCGTCAGCCTCGAGCGGTCAACGGCAGACGGCGTAGGCTCCTACCTTCGGGGTTCGAGCGATGGCTACAACGAATGGTGCGGTGGCGCGTGGGCAAGGGACGAGAGGCGATGGGGCCGTGGGTTGGCCTGGGAGCACGGAGGTAACGGAATGGGATGTTGGCAGGGGTGGTGAGGGTAGCTACGGGAGGCGGCGATGGAGTGGGAGGGGGTGTTGAGGGTGTGGGGGTGACAGCGGGGGCCGGGGGCTGTGTCGCAGGGAATGCGGGGGCAGTGGGAGAGGGCGCGAGGGGTCTAGGGGTTGCAGCGGGTGGGGTTTTTGGGGGTACGTGGGTGATGGGAAGGGGCGTAGGGGCTGGGGCCTGTGCCGCAGGGGCTGGGGCTTCGGGGGCGTCGGATTTCAGCATGGATGTGGGTTAGGTGTTCGACCAGATCCTCAGCAGCTGCACTATTTCTCCCTTGCATAGTTGTGGGTTTTGGGTCTAGAAATTGGGTAAGTGGAAAGCCGTACACGCTCTCAAATGGTGATTTTCCGGTGGACCTATTAGTGGAACTGTTATACGCGAATTCAGCTTGGGGAAGAATTAGATCCCATTTGGACGGATAGTCCCCTACAAGACATCGCAATAAATTTCCTAATGATCTGTTAACTAGTTCGGTTTGCCCGTCTGTTTGTGGATGATAAGCAGTGCTATATTGCAAACGAGTACCAAGACAAGACCAATGTGTACGCCAAAAATGACTCAAAAATCGAGTATCACGATCTGAAGTAAAAGAGCGAGGAACACCATGCAATTGAACGACATCACGAAAAAACAAATCAGCGACATGAGATGCATCTGAGGTTTTTCTGCATGCAATGAAATGTGCCATTTTAGAAAATCTGTCCACAACCACAAAAATAGAGTCAACTTTCCGTACCGTGAGGGGTAAGCCTAGCACAAAATCCATGGTGATGTCTTTCCAGGGTCGTAGAGGAATCGACAGAGGTGTATATAACCCAGTGTTCTGCCTATGGACTTTGAATCTTTGACATGTTTGGCATTTTTGTACGAACTTTGTAACATCCTTTCGCATTTGCGGCCAATAAAATCGCTCTTGGAGAAGGGTCAAGGTCTTGTCCCTTCCAAAGTGTCCAACTAAGCCACCGTTATGTAGTTCTGAAATTAAGTTCTCACGAAGGGAGGTGGCAGGGATGCACAGTCGGTGGGCTTTGAACAAGAAACCCTCATGAAGAACAAAAGTGGTTGTCGGATCTTGCCCAGTATCAACACATTCTGTATAAACTTGTCCGAAGTCAGGATCAGTGGGGTAGAGGTCCTTGAGTGTGTCAAACCCTGTTGTGCTGACGGTCATTATGGTCAGGGCATGTGCTCGTCTTCTTAACGCGTCAGCCACACAATTCAGGGTTCCAGCTTTGTGCTTAAGATGGAAGGTGTATTCTTGGAGGAAACTAACCCACTTGGCATGGCACTTGTTAAGGGTTTTCTGCGAATTCATATATCGTAAGGCTTCATGATCAGAGTTAAGGACAAATTCTCGTTGGATCAGGTAATGCCTCCAATGCTTGAGTGCTTGCACCACGGCATGGAATTCGACATCATAAGTGGAGTACCGTGATCGAGCTTCATTCAATTTCTCACTGTAGAATGCTACAGGGCGTCCTTCTTGACTTAGGATGGCACCAATCCCTCGTGCATCGCAACCGATTGCAGGAGACTCCTGTCCAGGAAGTCAGGGTTCGGGAGGGAGAGACGCAGGTGGGGGGGGGGGGAGAAAGAAGGTGGCGAGGGTGGGTTGGAGAGGAGCAGGGAGAGGAGAGAGGGGGGAACCGGGGGGAAGGCGGCGAGAGGATGGCGAGGAGGCGAGCTCGGAGAGGGGAGAGAGGCGGCGACGTGAATAGACGGGGGGTTTTAGGGTTCGGGTGGGTGAATACGGGAGGGAGAGGGGAAAGGGGCTGCGGGATTGGAACCCTTCAGTGTATTCCTTCACGCTCATGGTGCCTTGTTTCCATGATTGCAGTCGTGCGTATAGATCCCGTTTGTAATCTTCCGGCACGAATTTGGTTTTCAGTTTGGCTTTCATCTTGCTCCAACTGCGGATCTTACTTTTCCCTTTTCGTTTGCGTTCAGATTGCAAATGATCCCACCATGGCAGAGCATGTCCCTTTAATTTGATTGTGACGAACTAAACTTTTCGTTCGCTAGGCATAGACTTCCACACAAAGAAGTGTTCGACGGTTTGGAGCCAATCCAAAAAGACATCAGGGTTTCGTCCTCCGTTAAATTCCGGAACATCGAGACGGATGCCTTGATCCCATCCGTCGTCGGACCTAGGTCCATTTCGGGGTGGGAATTGATATCCTCCAGTAGGTTGAAAAGTATACCCAGAGGTGTGTGGATCTTGAATCTTGGGAGTGAAAGGGGTGTCGTCTCTTGGTCCTTCTTCTTCACTTTCTTGTGAATGATAATCGCTAACATGTCCGTCGGAAGTATGAGAGCTAGTCACGGGAAGTGTTACTCCGGGAGTGCGGTCGCCAGTTACTACGTCGACCTTTGTTGGGTGTTTCATCACTATGGTCTGGACCTAGCACGCGACTATTCAAAGTGGCAATTTGTCCGTATGCGGTGGTAACTCGTCTATCTACTGCGGCGATTTGGGTGCTCAGTTGATTGCACATGTGTTGTAATTGGGCAGACAAAGCCTCTAATGTTAGTTCGGGGTGTGAGGTATAGGTGGGTTTAGAGGTACTAGGTTTGTCGGCCATGGGTATCCTAGTTTTTTTTCTTTTGTTTTTGGGATCTTTTTTTTTATTTTGTTGTTTGTTGTTTTGTTTTGTTTTTTTTGCAATGAACAAATGGAGTGCAAATGAGATGCAAGGTCGTTAGGCTCTGATACCAAATTGATGCGGATTGGTTTTCAGCGACGGCGAAAAATAAAATATTTGACGGTGGATTTTGGTGGAGAAGAAAATGGAGGGATTGAGAAGAAAATGGAGGGGTTGAGAGAAGAAGCTCGTCGGGAACACGAGGGGTTTGGAGGAGAGAAACGTGAAGACCACGTGCGGAGAGAGAGACGAGAGAAGGAGAGAGGTAAAGTCTCTGTTGGAGCATTAGTTGTATGCGCCCATTGAGTTGTAACAGGGTAAATGGATCCTGGAGAAGAAGCAATGCGTAGCATGCCCCTTTGAGGGCTTCTCCCGTGGTTTCATCCCGCTCCTCACGGAGTAGGGTTCCACGTTAAAATCCCGCGTTCTTTCTTTGTTATTTATCTTTTCCATGTTCGCTTCCGCATTCTTCATATTTTATAATATGGTATCAGAGCGGGTTCGATTCTCGAGGAATTTTACATTCTTTATTTTGTGTATTCGAGATTCGATATATTATTCGTTGTTCTTGAAGATTGTTTGAGAGAAAAATTATTCTGAGTTTTTTTTATCCAAGTTCTAGGGTTCCCGTCAGGAACCCTAATATGTTCTGACAGCGAGATCATCATGGAAGGTTTGTTTCTCGCAACCTATGATCCAAAGCAGAAGCCTGGCAAGTCCTTCTCTTTCAGCCGCAATAGTCAGGCAAGTTCCTCCATCGCCCCCGCATCTGGCGGAGGCACCTCCAGGCCGCGAGCAGTATCTTCTGCGGTACAACTCCTGGGTTCCACAGCCCAGGCGTGATGGTCCAAACCCCAGGCGATCCCTCCTGCCACCTCCCATCGCAGGTGATCTCCAGTACAGCCGCACGAGTTCCAGATGGCGGAGCCACTCCAAAGCGGAAATGGCGCTTTCGCTGATCCTCACCATTCTCCACACCCCAAGGTGGCACCAGGCGGCAGACCTCAGTTCTCGGAGCATTCCAGGCGGTACATCTACTCGCGACCTCCAACCCTAGCCATCGTGAAGATGCTCCTCGCGCGATCTGTTGCGCGGTTCCAGGCGACCCCCTCGTGCGCCTCCGAGTGGGCGTGGGCGCCCCTCTTCCCTCTTGCGCGATCTGCTCCCAGACGCGAGCCCTAGTGCCCCAGCATCAGCATCGCCCGCTTCACGGCGGCGGCCTTTTCTCCCCTCCAGGTCGCATCGCGGCGTGATCGACCCTGCGTTGCCTCTTCTCCTGTTGGCGGTGGCAGACCCTATGTGGAGCAGCGTTTTTTTTCTGTGAGAGTGGAACCCTAATAACGTCATGGTTTAAAAAGGCTGGGGATTGTATCTCTAGGCTCATGTGGGTCGTATAATTGTAAAAAAAAGGGGGTGTGCGCTGCAAGGCCCAAGTAAGGCCGAATGTTACTCCAAAAAAAAGATTTGTGAAAGTCGGAAAAAAAGATGTTGTCACGACTTATTAAAAATAGCAAAAAAAAGCCGCGTACAATAAAAAAAAGTCGTACGCATATTTTGTAAAAAAATATGATTTGAAAAACCGATATATGTTTTGATCGGCTAAGTGGTTTTGTTTTGTACCCCTATTTATCTTGTCTTCTCCCAACTTTGTCGATGTCATTTTCCGACAAGTGTGGGAGAAAGGGGGAGTATATATGTAGAGTCACAGGTCGTGTATTCCAGATTCAGATTCAGATACCAGTCTCCAGACCAGCCAGATGATCAGACTCTACAGTTCGGTTTCAGATTCGACGATTGTCTTCCGAGTCCAGTTTCAGACACGCACGAGTATGCGGTCATTGTCAGATGAGCATATGTTGCCATCATCAGTTCGAGGTCCCCATCATTCTTGTTGTTGTTCGGCAAGAGTTTTCATGTGAGCCATAGTGACTCCAGAGTAGAGGACCATTCCCTTGAGGGCAAGGGTTTTCATGTGGTATCATAGGTACACCAGAGCAGTGCACCATTCTCTGAGCCAGATGGGAGAGACCCAGTTCTCCGAAGAGGAGACTTATTTCAGACTCATTTCTCCAGCGACTGTAGACTCCGATGAGGATTGCATAGCCACGGCCTTTTCAGTTTGGCCCTTTTCAGAGATGTAGCAGTTGTCTACATTATTGTGGCGGGCCAGAGTACTCCGACGAGGAGACTCAATTCCAGTTGCAGTGACTCTGACAGGCACAGTTCAAAGCGCATGCTCTCCGACGAGGAGATTCATTAGACTCACACTCCAGCCCGTTCGTCCTCCTCACCTGCACGGCATGAGAAGCAACGTCCTCGACTGCAGCAATGTGCGCGTTGGGTTGATATTGTCCGTAGTGTCCTGTAGCGTTGAGTTGAGTTTATTTCTATTTGTCCAAGCTGAGCATTGCATGCTCCAGCTTGAGGGGGAGTGTTGGAGCATTAGTTGTATGCGCCCATTGAGTTGTAACAGGGTAAATGGATCCTGGAGAAGGTCCATTTACCCCATCCAATGTTCAGTCCCATACCGCCTATTGGTGGGACTTGGAGGCTCTGGAAAGGCTATATAAGGAGCCCCAGACCTCCTGTACTCATTGAGAAAAAGCAATGCATAGCATGCCCCTTTGAGGGCTTCTCCCGTGGTTTCATCCCGCTCCTCACGGAGTAGGGTTCCACGTTAAAATCCCGCGTTCTTATTTTGTTATTTATCTTTTCCATGTTCGCTTCCGCATTCTTCATATTTTATAACAATCTCAATTTTTAATATCAACTGAACTGACTAAAAACACTAGCCTATCATCCCTTTATATAGGAGGGATGAGGTTACAAAAATAGAAACTCGAATTCAAATTGAAACCAATTATCCTAATTTGACTCTAACCGACTAACCGACTAACCGACTAATTTGAAATTCAAATCTTTAACTAATTAATTGGGATCACAGGCGATCTCGTTTATTTAATTAAAAACATGACAACTCAAATAAACGTAAATAAAATTAATGAATAAAAATTAAATAAATGCAGCCCTATATTTTCATTTCACGCTGCATCATAATTTCATTTGTTTATAAAGATCTAGTTGTTTAAGATATAAATATACAAGACGAATGCTTAAATTTGGCCACTTTCATGTTCATATTTACCATTAAACATGTCCAATTCTGTCAAAAACTCTTAAGTTATACTCTTAAACTTACGAATATGCAAATATCATTTAAAACATTACTTGTAAACTTAATTTTAAGGAGTTGTTACACAATAAGCTATACAATATGCCGAGAAGGACAAACAAGATAGATTTCAAGGGGAGTTCGTGTACTATTCTTATACAAACAAATCTATATATCCGAATAGAAATAAAATCTTTAATAAAATATGGCAGGAGGTGTGCATACACCGATTCTTCAATTTGGATTAGATAGTTAGAATTCTGATGAATATCAACCGATGCATTCTCATACATTTGTATATCTTTCTTTCAATGTTTTTATCTTTATAATTTTATCATATCTTATAGTGATATATATCATATGTTAGTCAGAATATATATAATTCTCTTAGTATATATTTATTTTAGTTTTTATAGATATTTATCCTTGTAAAACTGAGGCTTACGCCTCGCCTCGATTCCAGGGAAACCGCCTCATTCCGTTTTTAGTTTTTTTCAAACCTTGGCTACAAGTACAATAAGATAAAAAGCGAGTAAAGTAATTTGTTATATTAAATAACGTGTATAAAAAATAATCAAATAGCATAAGATATACATTTTTGTTCATGCATTTTAAAATGACTCCAAAGTGTAATATGATACATGTATTGCTTTAAAATATTTAGATATGTCTACAGACATATTGATCTATGTTTATACAGTACACTCACATAGATTCACTAATACCGATATCTATGTCTTTATTCGTCAGAAAATATGTAACCATATATGTATTCATGTCCTAAAAATATGAAAATGTATATGTATGCATATCCATATCAACAAAAACTAGAAAGTCACATCCTATATCTGTATCCGCAAAATAAAAAATACATATCCAATATCTGCTGAAAGGATACACTGGCAGAGGCAGATGGAACGGGATATACCTGTATTCCTGTGGCAATGCTAGTTGTGATTTATCTAAATGCTTTGAAAAGCTATGGAGCTTGGTTTCCAGCTCTGCAGATTTTTTATCATGGAAATGATTTTTTTTTAGCTTTGAAAGATGAGGAATTCACCTGTGATTGATTACTTGTGTTTCATATATGAGGTCGAGTCACAGGATATATTTTTATACCTCTGTTTCCACTTTCTGTTTCTGATATGCTCTCTCGAAATAGATATCAGGCATGTCCTCTTTCTGAAAATACCAGATGCTCGTAAAGGACTCTTGCTGGCTGAATTTGATAGGGTTTCTCAGGTCCGTGTCTATGGTATTTTGTTCTTTATTTCTGTGCAGAAACTATAATGCAAAAGCAATTTTCTTGCTTGTGTGGCATGCATTATTATTGCCATTGTCCTTTTTGATTGAAATCCTGAAATCACTCGTTTAGTCTTCTTAGATAACTTCTACTATTTAAGTTTGGACCTGTAGATTTAAATCATCCTTCTGGGATGGTTTATCAATCATTTTTATTATTCAAAGGTTCACATAGAATATAGTTAAATATCTGGAGTAGTGAACCGTTTTACAGCTTATCTAATTGATTTGCCGTGTAATTTCTCTGCCTTGTCATTACATTTTTAATTCTGCAACATTTGAGATGTTGGAATGTGTAAAAATCTGCATTCTAAAAAAATTAGTATAGTAAATGACTTTAGGTATATCCTCTATTAGCATAAATGGAAAGTCCGGCTATTATATGCATGTTGAATACACTAGTCAGTAATTTTTCTTACTGTGTACCACACATTGACTTTTTGAGTGCGATTTTTCAACCTAGAGTAAACTCAACATTGCCCCCCTACTGCATATGACTTTTTGTTTGTGCTTTCACACATGCGTGCCACCTACTGGCTTCATAACCTGCTATCAGGCGAGGATTAAAATGATGATTTTCTTTAAAGGAAAGAAAACATGGATCGAGTGATGGCTTTTTTAGAAGGTCCAATAACTAAGCTGTCACGGACTTCAAAAAAACTGTCACATAAAGTCTCTGAACAAGAAACATCAAATTTCTAGAGGTCACATTTGCGCTTTCAATTTGAATCGTGGCTTGAGGGACATTCTAAACCGGATGATGGAGATGGAAAAATGCCTCCTTTCCTTCAATCATTTGTATCTGGCTCGTCCATTCCCAATGCTCCTTCCCCATTTTGTGCTGATCGGTTTTCAGTTTATTAGCCTTTAGTGTTCTAATTAATCGGCTGACTAGGCCACTTGGTCTGATTATACTATTGATCGAATAGAATAGAAATCTATCCAGACACAGTTCGGTTCAATCAAATCTTCGGTCCTACTGCCAACTAATGGGAATTTTTTTATCTTTCTTTTTTTTTAAATTTTAGACTCTTTTATGGAGAGTAAAAGTAAGACACGTATTGTTTATGATTCATAAACTTCAACTTAATTCTGGAGCTATTGTTTCTGTGGAACAGTTTTTGAACTGAATGACCTATGGCAAAATGGAAAGTGTTTACATCTTATTGATGTATGCACAACCATCTAAGACATCAATTGTTTCTTTTGAATATGGACTTATTCTTGTTTGAGGTGTTGAATGTTGACTTGTCGATCTCTAAGACTAGACTATTGATTGTAGGATACTGGCTAATGAAATTTGGCTTGGATTACATACATCTCTCTGATGTATGCACAGCCAGCTAAATACCTCTTACCTTTGGCCTGGGGTAATATTCTTGAAGGTTTTGATATTCAGATGGGCTTTGGCTTTTCGGGCTTTTAGCTGCTATGATTGCTCTGTCAAATAGCCAAAGAACATGTACTTTGGCATTGCTGCTTGATGATTATTATGGAAGGAAGACCTTGCACACTTGGAAGCTATAATGATTGTATCTCTGGTATTTGGATGCTAAAACTTCCTAGTCATTAGTAAAGTTCATTTGCTCCACCATGGTGCGGACAACTGGAGATGAGTAGTACAACATTCTTTTGTACAACTACATGTTATGGATATAGCTCCGGTCAGAACACTAATACAATAAATGCATCTAACTTATGGTCTATAACTATATTTTGATATTCAAGATTGGGTCCTAACTACTGTTACAAGAGACAAGGTTTGCTCCACTATGGAATTGCTTTAACTAATTACAAGCTGATGGATGCTTCTTCTGAATGTCTCAAAGATGCTGTCTTCTGTGGACAGTTCTCTGAAATGAAAGCACCCTTTCTACGGAAGATTGAAAACCTTTGATGTTATGAGTTGTTGAAGTTGAATGTGGTCAGTCTTCGGCTGTTTTTAGCAGCCTTCACTGACAATACTTAGCTGCTTTTGTTGAATTCTCTTTTTTCCCCTTAAAACTTTCCCTTTAGCTATGTTAGCCCATAAATGTATAATATGGAACTCTTTAATTCAAATAAATGGGTTATCATAACTCTCCTAGTACTAAAAATAAATGTGATTTGTTTGGTTGAAATGCATTTTTTAAGGAAACATATGTCTAATATTGTCTGATTGTAGTGGGAAATGAAGAGAGGGACATGATCTTCGTGAACCATACCTCATTGACAGAGATGCATAATGAGTATGCATCACGTTATGAGCCACAGAAAACATACTTCTCTTGATGAAGGCAAGTTTAAGTGTTGGTGATTTGGAATGGTCGACAGCTAAATCTTCCTCAATTCTTTTAATTGCCCATGTTACCGGCGATTGACAATGTCAACTACTATTTTGCATAAGCGTAACAAGTGTATTGTATCCTTCAGTTGCTTCCCAAGGTGATCCCTACTTTGATGGTCGGGGCCTCAGCTTCTTCAGGGATGTGGGTAGTGTACCGCATACATTTAGCTTAGAGGATACCCAGTATTAGATCACAGTACGATAATAGCAGCATTGCCTACATTATAGGAAGCATTGACGACAATTTTGATTTGAGATTTTGCTCTTATGTGCGGACCATGGAATCAGCCTGCACAGATATGGCCATTTTGCCCTACATGTGAGGTTTGTTAGGTATGTGATGCTTGATAAAACCTTATTCCCGACTTTTTTGTTCGTGGATAGGAGTAAGCATCGGATCAGGATGCCAAGCTTTGTATTTATTGTTACTTGATACAAAAGTCGACCACATTTCATTGTGATTTATTCGATAACCTCTGGTAAACCATAAAGCACGTGCATATGAGCATATTCTGAATAGATGCTCTTAATCTTCCAACTGATCTTGACAAATGGCCCATGTATCATACATGTGAATTTTGTATGAGTTGTATACCCACAGGAAAGCATTTGAAAGCAGTTTCCACTTGAGAGTTTTACATAATGATTTACACCTTAGAAGGTCTATATAAATTTGTTTTTACCGAAAACTTGATTGTCCATGTTTTTATCACGGCAAGTTGTTGATAGGTCGATTCAACCATGGAAGCCCCCTAGGATGTTGTTTTCATACAAGTATATCTTGCTCAGCTTTGTCTTATGTTGATGCTGAGTATATGTTGTATTACTACGAGACTGAAATACGTTCTCAGAAATGGCATATTCAAGTTGCCTCTGCCATCCATGAACATGGAAAGCATTTGTTTATTTGGACTAATAGAGATATGAGTTCTATTTACATTGATGCCAAATACTTCTTAGCTGAAAAATGATTAAATGCTTCAGCTAACTTTGTCTCCTATTGGCGACCAATTTTTTGATAGAACGTGACTGGAAACCCATCTGAACTTGGACTTTTAAGTGATGGCATTTGGAGAAAGACGTTATGAATTTCCTCCTTGGTAAGAATAGAATCAATAGATTATCTCATCATTCATAGTTTTATTGTCATCTTCGAATATCTTCAGAAAGGAACTAACTTCATTTAGATATAAAAAAATCTGTAGATGAAGTGCTTGTCAACGAAGGCTTGTATCCCATTTTTGTTCCCTCTATAGGTTCCATCCTCTGAATGTATCCAATTGATCGGGTTTTTCCTTTTTCGATTAAGCGCATATAAGTGGTTGAACTTTCTACTCCTATCACCATAGTTTGACTATTGATGCTTCAAGCGTCGGAACCAATATATTTCTTCAATGTGTAGGAGCTAAGCATGTTTGACCTTAAGTTTTTTTGATAATGTAGCATTTGGTCAGATAGGGTTTGGATTTATCTCTCGATTGCAACCTTCCACCTTCTGACCTCATTCGAGGCCCTTATATTTATGCTTTTCCCAATTAATTCCATTTTTTTCAAGATTTTTTCTGGGTCTACCTTTATTCGATATTCTTTAAGTTTTGTAGGGATTAGGGAATTCATGTAACTCCAACTACCATGATTCAAATCTCCAAGATTTATAGTTCCATGTTGTTTCTCTCTTCATCCTGAGCGAAATAGGTGCATGATCGTTGTAGATGGCGTACAAGTGCCTGTGCTTGAGCAACTAGCATTCTAGTCCCCTGCAGGAAAGGCTTATATAGACTTTTCTTTGATAGGTTGATATAATTTCACTTATTATTCAAGTAAAAGATGGTGTTGCAAATCCAAGGTCGATCATGCCAATGCAGATGGCATTTTTGTATTTCCCAGGTGGGTACTGATCTTTGCTAAGCAACAGATGATTATTTAGGAGTCATTCCACCATGGGGATTCATCTTTGTTTCCAAATGATCCCGTTATAATGGAATATGAAAGGGTTTTAGGAATGCCCTAGAATCAGAGGGTTGCTCGCGATTTGTTCTTTGAGTGGACTGTAGATATCATGATGCTCCATGAAACTAGGATTAGCTCTTAGACTGATGTGTGCTGACGCTATATTGTAAGGTCGTGATTGACAGAATTTGGCCAGTTGACTTGGTTAGTGCTTATGGTCTTTTGATTATTAGCTGGAATGGGTACAATTTTGCATTAGAAGATGCGGACATGTATTGTGATCACTTGCTCTCATTACTTTTTAGGCGGAATGCCGATGGATGTTGATTACTATGCAGAAATATTTATGATCATATGGACTTGGCACTGAACTGTGAGCTCCTTGAGGACCTTTGCACGGTTTACAAACTTTTTTTGGGTATAACTTGGATTATTGGAGGCGATTTCTACTTGTTATTGCACAAAAAGAGGATGGCTGCATGGATCTTAGTTACCCAACACTCACATCCCTTTTGATGGCGCTTTAGACGAAGATCGTTGGCATTGCAAGGAGTTACTATACCTGGAGGAATTTCAAATCAAGATCCATAATATGTCGATTTTTTTTATCCATGGAAGCTTTACAGCTCATCCCGTTAGCCAATGTGTGAGCCACTCCCGACTCACATTCGGATCATATGCCTCTACTGTGAGATTCGGGGGACGGTCTCAAGCCTTAGTACTTCTTCCAATTTGAGCCTGTTGACTATTGGAAGACAATTTAGGTGGAGTATCGTTGGAGAATTGCAACTTTGTTGAATCGGCCACGACTCGTCTCACCTATAAGTTGGGGGAACTTAAGAAGCTGTGAAGGACAAGTGATTCAGACTCAATATCAGAATGGACAGGATGATGCTCAAAGAGAGGTCTCTAGGTTGGACAATGTGAAGGGCAAGCGAGAACTCACGACCAAGATTTGGAGGAGAGAAGTACCCACTTATGGATCTTTCTGTACGAATACATGAAGGTAGCGGTTGGGTAGAGATAGAGATTGAGATAACGATATCTTAATGATAATGACTTGAACACTACATTCTTTCATTCCATGGTTAGTAGAAACCATCGCGAGAACTGTATCCACAACTTAATAGTTAATGTGGTGACTTACCAGGGTGACAAAGAGGTGGAACTAGCCTTGAGTGACTACTCCAGTTCTTCTAAATAAAAAGGTCCACTTGAAGTAGTTAGGGCTGGAGAGGTCAGGGGACTTCTCTTATATCTCAAAGCCAACATGAAAACTTGTTTTTTTTGAGTTTGAAGAATGTGAGGTTAAGGTTGCATTGCGAAGCTGGGGATCAGGGTTATCCATTTACATAACATTCACAGTATCACATTCACTATAGATCGCATTAGTTTACAGAAAATGAGGGAAAAATTTTTGTGTTTTAATGACATTCACAATTTAATAATCATCTACAAAATAACAAGTATCACCAAGAGATATTTGCATTAATTTCCATAAAATATTACATGTATAAAAAATTGACATTATGTACTTGTATCCCATAATATAATAGATGAGAGAAATAAGCATTTACAACATCACGTACAAAAGCTATAATATGTGCGCCATAAAAAAAGAACGTCTGAACCGTGGAAGCTCAGGGTCCAACTGTCGGACTACTTTGATGCGGGTGCTTTACCTACCATCCTTGTTTGGAAGAAAAGGATGTCAACAAAGGTTGAGTACAATCTAATTTATTAAAAAAATAACATGTATTTCAGTTGTTGCAAAAGAAAGCAAGTAGATAGGTGTTGACATTTAAATTTGACAAGCTACTTGCGCGCAAAGTTGGTTCTCTAATTTTAATGTATATGAATCCCCTTGATCACACACAACTCAACTAACCACACTAATTATTTTAATTATTAATTTTAAGATCCATATATAGCCTACCATATTTTTATTATTCAGAAGTCATATTGATGGATCTTAGTTAATGTGGATGGTCTATGACTCTATGGTCTTGTTCCGGTAAGACCACACACTGTGACTCTAAGAAATGAAGAATGCCTTAGGGTTGGGTGCCTCTGAGGCATGTCGTAGAATATAATGCATCCTAACTAAGTTCCCAACATGCCCATTAGCTTCATCTAACAACTGTATTCTTCAGTATATAACCATATAAGATTTCCATTCTTCCCCATCCTATTTTAAGTCTCAACAATTAATTAATTCTTTGGTTTATTATGTGATGATGATGGTCGTGGTGATCTAGATCTCAATTATTTCCTTTGTCATTGTTGTGAGATGAAAGATATGATGATGGATCTTATTAATGTTGATGATTGATAATGATTTCCATGATCTAAACTTTATCCTCGTCAGCACCTACTGGCGGAACAATAACCAATTCAACTCCACGTGGAAATGATCTTTTCCTCGTCCGGACCTACTGACGGAGCATTAACCAAAACTCAAAAGATGAGAAAGCCTTCAAAGAGATTCTTCCATCTTGCCTCCCCAGTGGAAGAGCGGTCCAGGGGATGGCTAGGCACACTCCAAAACTACGTCCCTGAGATGGGTGGGAGAGACTCCGGATTGAGTCATTCCAAATTGGCCCGTTCGGTATGGGCAAAACGATCTCGAAAAACAAAACCAAGAGTCCTCCAACCTAGGCACCCTACTGAAAGTTAGGTCAATGGAACTGGTCAAACTAAAGCTCCTGGATCCCAACGAAGCGTAAAAATTGCGAGCTCGCGAAAAATTATGGAAAGGACTGGGATCCTAAAATCGTGTACTAGGCGACCGCTGCCCTAACTAGGCTTCCTTTCGCCTACCCAGTTGAGGGTCGCCGCATCCTTGCTTAGTTAAGTGTAATGGTCTCCATGATCAGCATAATTAACTATCACCACTTATTCACCATCATTTTTACTTGATTACTCAATCATTTCTCAATCTCTTCGGTGGTTATCTTTATAAATCTATGTATGTTGTCAACAACTTATCAATAATGATATATTATTGGTGGATTATGCTAAATTTTTTTATGTAAAAGAGGGTGAGCTCCCTATGCGAGATTCAGCTCGTAACCTGTTTCATTAATAAAAATTTAGATTACAATAATGTGATAGCCAAAGCCGGTACAAAGAGTTAAAATGACAAACAACATTTTCGTAGTGAAATGTCTGATTGCTGAAGATAACGTCATTCCTTGCTCTCCAGATGCACCACAGAGCTGCAAATGGTCTGGCACAATCATCTGTAGAGCTACTCCCCGCTCGCCTAACGGACTGCCAAAATGTCGTCGACCTGCTCGAGTCAATCCATTCACACCTGTCCTCCCCCCCCCAACACCTGCACAGATGAGTGGCACCTGAAGAACATGTGCTCGGAGTCCTCCACATTGCCGCCACATCTGTCACACAGAACGTCCTCGTAGTGAAACAATATGCCCCTCCTTGCCTTATCGAGCAACCGGCCCCTTCTGAGACACCACAAGAAGATCTTTACTCTGCACGGTATGGTAGATTGTACTAATAAATCAATTGATGAGGATTATTAATCATAATGATCTCAGGAAATCATTGGTTGGATTCAAAAGAGAAGGGTGTCCATATCCTAATATTTGTAGTTCGAATATCTTCTATAAGGTCATGAGATTTGAACGATAATTGAACTGATTTTAAGCATAATTACATACTAACTTCCTAAATGTTTCGACTTTTAAAACATGGAATTTTGAGCTAATTAATGGTCTAAAATTTGAGTCATTTTATGCAAGATACCTAACTTCTTTACCTTTTAAAACGCAATTTCTGTAGCCCATTATTCTTCTGAAATTTAGGCACATTTGTATGTTAAAATCCTAATTTTTCACCTTCTATAAGCCTATTAACATGTCTGAAATTTGGCTTAAGTACATGCATAAACACTTCCAGTTGCTCATCTTTTAAACATGAAATCTGTAACATATATCGGTATGAAATTAGATCATATTCATGCCAAATTACCCCTAATTCTTTCTAATTTTTAGGCATGAGTAGTCGCTTAACAGTGATATGAAATTGTCATATTCCTGCCAATTTTACCCAATTCCTTCAAATTTTGAGGCATGAATAACAGCTTAACAATCGTCTGATTTTTTATTATATTCGTCCTAATTTACCCTCAATTCCTTTAAATTTTAAGGTATGAACAACAGCTTAACAGTGGTCTGATTTCTGATCATATTCATGCTAATCCCCCCCCCCCCCCCCCCCCCCAATTCCTTCAAATTTTAAGGCATAAACAACAGTTTAACAATGGTCTGAACTTTGGTCCAATTACATGCATTTCACCCCCCAAATCTTTCACATTTTAACATGAGATCAAGATCAGAGCATAAACAATGGCATGGAATTTGATCGAATTACCTGCAATCCACCCCCAAATCATTCACATTTTTACATGAAATCACATACATAGTGGTCTGATTTTAGGTCCAAATCCAATCATAAAAAATTATCCCCAAATCTTTCACATTTTAACCTGAAATCAGGGCTATTTAATTGATGATCTATCCCATGCAAAGCTCCACTTTTTCATCTAATTTCAGAGGCAAACAATAGGTTTTGAATTTATTTTTAACATGCATGGAAGGCAACAAGAGGCGGGGGATTGTAACTTTGATATCCAAGATTTGGAGATAAAAATGCATGCAATGACTGAAATCAAAGAGGAGCAGCTCCTTTTGGCTGTTAGTGTGCAGCGTGCAGCTGCTTGGAGGAACAGCATATGCTCCAATAGGAGCCGCAACAGCTGCTTGGTTAACTACTTAGCTCTAGCAGCTTCGATTGGAAAAGGGCAACATATTGGATCGAGGAGCAGCAGCTTCTCTTGCTGCAATTTGCAGCAAAAATGGGGAGAGGCTGGGGCCCTTCGTGGAGAAAATTTTGAGAGAAAAAAGAGAGAGAATGTAGGAAGAAGGAAGGGGGCTTTGGGAGATATAAATAAGGGGGAGGAGGGCCTTAGGTGTTGACAAGTGGAAGAAGAACGGAGCCAAGTATAGGCTGCTGGAATTTACAAATAATAAAACCTTTTAATTTTAATCCTTTATCTCCTATTTATGAGAAATATCAAAATCATCTTTATTTCCACCCGAATCTCTGATTTAGATGTATAATAGCTCGCTTCGACCATCTCAGAATGACGATCAAACGATAAAATTTATACTTTTATGATCCAATATGGATTCAGATTTGTTGACATACGATCTTTATTTGTGATTGAAGTTTTTTCTATTTAAATGATCAAAAGACCTCTGATTGACGAACAATCGATTTTGGTTGTGTTTCGTCAATATGAATTGTATGGTGGGGTCAGATTATTTTTGCAGTTTCCAATTGCGTTACAATTTATTTGATGACACGATATTACGATGCAATTGGTTTTTGATCGATTGTATCCGAACGGGATTCGATGAGCGATCTATGGATCGGTCTACGTTTATTCAATATTAATTGAATATTAATTGATTATGCATACCCTTAATCGGGTCAGATTCGGTTTTGGATTTGAGTGATTCAGATCCGGGTGTCACAAGCATTGTCACAGCTGAATGTGGAGGGTGCTCCGGGCCCGAACAATTTCCCAGTTTTGTTTGCAAAGAATTTTAGGAAGTTATTAAGGTAGATATGATGGATTTCCTTCATGAATTCAAATTGGGCAATTATGGTTTTGTCTGCAACAATAGTGCCCTCTTTTTCATATTACGAAGTGGCAGGTGTTCACGTGGGTGAAGGAATTTAGGCCTATTGCTCTTGTTAATGCGGTCTACTTGATCATCGCCTAGGTAATTGCAAGTCGCCTTCATGGTGTGATGCATGATATTATGTCTCCAGAGCAGACTGCTTTTATTCCTCGTAGAAATATGGTAGATAGTCTTGTCGTTACATCTAAGATTGCAATTGATTGGAAAAAGAAAGCACACTAAGGGCCTTTTGTGGAAGATCGACATTTCTAAAGCATGTGACTTCATAGATTGGCACTTTTTGTGGTCTTCTCTTTGCGATAGAGGGTTTAAAGAGACATGGGTTACATGGATAAAGATATGTGTTGCGATAACCTCTTATTTGGTATGGTGAATGGACATCCGGAAGGTGGTTTCTTTCAACCCAATGGGGTGTTCACCATGGGTGCCCCCTAGGTCCCCTTCCCTTTGTGAGTGTAGTTGAGGCTCTGGCATTGATGATGAAGCTGCCATCTGAATTGGGATATTTCCTGACTCTTCTCAAGTCTCTGCCATCCCCATATTTTTATGCTACTCCAAATTGCTCCCAATTTGCATGAGGAAGGAGATGGAATCCTTGATGCAAGGTTTTTTTGGGTGGATTCCATGCATGAGAAAAGGCATACATCTACTGGATTGCAATATGGTGACCCTGCTGAAAAGGGAGGGCGGTCTTGGCAATTTGAAGATTGAGCATATGAGTAAGACCATCCTAGCTAAGTGGGTTATCAAGATTTGGGACGAGAATGAAGACTTGGTATGCCTTCTATTGCGTAGTATCTATGATGTCAGGACTAACATTGATAGACCTCATGTGGACATGTAGTCCCCGTCATTGCTTTTCCGTGGTATATCCAGTCTCCTCTCCGAGTTTTCGAGCTTCTTGTGACAGGTGGTCGGCAGTAGCAGTATTTTCATATTTTGGTTATTTGATGTTCAAACTATATTGGGCGCACTCTGTTATCGGCACCCTAGGTTATTTGCGCTTACGATGGACCATGATGTTCGCTGAACATAGGTTTGACATGCCGATACTTAGGTACCTCCTTTTGTGGCAGATTTTTCCGAGAAGCATTGGGGGGAGTTCATGGAGTTGTGCCAAGAGTTAGAGGAAGAGAACATATCGTTAGGAGGAAGGGTCCACTGGAGATGGGTAGATGGGCCTTTTCGGTGAAGAAAGCTTATAGAGTTTTTACGACAACTCGAGAGATGATACAAGATCCCACGATGCATCATGGTTTTCTTATGGCTTGTGAGTCATGGACACATATTGACAAAAGCCCACAGATATAGGATCATGAGGATGGGAGACACGTGTGGTCGAGATGCATGGACGCATTGGAGGACATGGAGCACCGTTTTTCGGCTACATTTACTCTTTCGAGGTTTGGGAGAGAGCAGGAATCTCTTGGTTTGGGTCGAGCAATTGGGCTTCCTTCTGGACCTCCGTCCGCTCAGTTTGTGGTGACTCCCTTGAAGACAACTTGGTACCATTTCTTCTCCTTTGGGCGATTTAGTGTTCCAGGAATGAACTCATATTCCTCGGTCAAGAGTTCTACATTGATAATGTTATTGAGCATTGGAAGGTTCTCATATTAGCCCGGACATCTATATGCTGATGTTTTTATTTAATGTGTTAGTGGTGGGTTCCAACTTGGGACTTCTCCTTTTACCTTTTCAAAAAAAGATCGTTAGTGAATAAAAAATTAATGTGTGCCTTCATGTTGGCTGGCAAAAGTTTACAGGTGCATGTGTATTTTTTTTAAATTGGTGCGCATACATGTAATATCAAAAATATATAGAGGCATATGCTTCTATACTTTGTAGTAGTTTTTATTCTGTTAGGGTTGGTGCGCATACAGTATCATATATATTTGAGGCATATGCTTCGAATGTATATGATACTGTCCCTTGAGCTAGGGAATCATTCACACGATCTGTTTTTGGTGTTGTGTGGTTTATCTGTGTTAGATTGCACGCAGTAAACATATTTTATCTTCTTTGTCTCGCATTCTTTCCAGGACTATAGAGTTCATCGTGATGAGATACACTCTAAGTTGGTCCAGATAATGAGAGAAAGGTTACTGGTAAATCTTCGCAAGTTGCCTCAAATTGTTGATACTTGGAATGGCCCCGAGGATAATGATCCGCAACCTAGTATGTTCGCCCGAGCGGTTACAAAAGTAAGTTGAAGGATGTACATTCGTTTTTTGCTAAAAGATACTACGTTAGACAATTCCTAATATTATGAATATGATCTAGAAAACCAGATTCTGCTCTGTTATTCCCTAAAGTTGTGTTCTTTGTTTTATCTGAAAGGTTTTCTTGTTTACAGGAAGTATCCTATCTTCATAGGATATTATCCCAAATTCTGCTTGATACAGATGTCCATAGAATCTTTAGGTATGTTCTATTCGAGTGAACATTCTTTGTGGAATTTCTGGAATTTTAACTACTAATTGCCGGTGCATGGAAATGAATGATGAGTTTGAAAATTCTGTTAAAAAAGAATTATCATAACGTTATAATTTGAAAGGCTGTTTTGTGCTCTTGCTATATGCCCCAACTAATGATTGTTTCTTTTGTCATGTTGCATTAATGCAAATGTCGATCTTATTGTTTATGAAACTATGTTAAGGTCTTAAACGATTCAATTGTCCAATTTGGTTGGTCTTCATTTATTATGGATTTTTTTGAGGATTCGTCATCACGACCTGTTTCTCAAACGTGTTTGTTCTAGTTTTTTCAGTTCTTTTTGCTGAATATGTAACGAATTCTTTGTTTCTTATACAGACAAGTTGTTGAAATTTTCCATTCTCACCTATCGGAAGCCTTCTCTAATATTGAAATAAAGACTCCCCAATGCAAGAACAGGTATTTGGTGTGTTTCTCAATGGATTGGGTTTATGTATCTGTATTTTGTTCTAATGCCTGCCCTAATTTTTCTATAGGCTTCTTCGAGATGTTCAACATATTCTTGACTGTATCCGCAAATTGCCTTCTGATAATTCTGCCAGTGTGCCTAATTTTGGGCTTCTTGATGAATTCTCGGTGAAGAATTTTAGTAGAAAAGAAGATCATCAATAGACGGATAGATAGTAGCTTTATTGATGAATTTGGATTGAACTACCCTCAAGAAGAAGAAATCAACACTTTGTACATTGATATACAGGTGGCAATCAATTATTTTCTATTTTACTTTTACAATATTCAGTGGTACATTGTAGACTTTGATTGATCCGCAATTTTCGTGCATATTGTTGTTTGTTAAATTCCATAGCTTGTTTACAGTTTTCTTAATATTTCCAAAGATACCTTGAAAATGACTTCAAAGACAGTTGAATTTTTCTCACATGGTAATTTTCATTTAAAATGTTACCATATAATCTATGTTAGATGTATCCTTTTTAAGTGCCTTGCCAAATCTCTTAATGTTCATTTACAAATGGTAGTCTATTCTGTTCAGGTTATTTAAATTTTCTAAGTGAAAGGCCATGGAAAAGCACAACCATGAAAGGTAAAGCATCAAAGAAATGGAATAATTTACAAAAAGGGTCTCAACGTTTATGGTCAGAATAAAAAATTGCACTGTATCGAGTTGGCATCCTATATATGTATGGGAAATGGTTCATATACTAAAAAGCAAACTCGTTCAATGTGGCCAACAACATGCATCTTCACGTAGGTCCTTTTGGCTCACTTTATTTCCTGTGCACGATTGTCGTACGTTTGGACGATTTGTTTCCTTGGTTGTTGTACATGCTTGCACTTTTTTTTTGGCCTTGCTTTATCTCCGTTGACTAGATCTCTCAAATCGAGGTGTCCTCGTACTGATGTGAGGTATGACAGACTTTTTGGATGGTCTTCTCCATTCTTTTCTCTTTGTTCATTTCGTGGTTTGTATATAAAGAGCATCCGCTTTTTCTCGTGGGAAATGGCAGGTCTGATCTTTCCCACACATGCGTCGTTTTGTTTCTCTTGTTTAGACTAGTGTTTATATGTCCTCTGTGTGGAACATCAATATGCACATGCAATATATAGTTCTTGTCTGACATAAAAACACCTACTCTACACGTTTGGTCAAACTCCTGGCATATAAGCAAACATACCGTAAGATACACATGCAATGTATCTATTAACGTCACGTTTGGCAATTGTAGCTAGTGACATGATTTCTATATTTAGTTTATCTTGAAGTTCACTATTCCTATTTATAATCCTTTAAGGACTTTTATGTGATATATATGGCCTTAGGGTTTTACGCTTTATAAGAAACCCTACCCCATGAATAAAATTCCTTCCATTGAGTTCTCAATTCTTCTCCACACGATATCAGAGCAGCGACCCTAGAGCAGAGTTCGTACCCAAAATTCACACCGGCATCACAAACCCTCTCTTGTGTCGATAACCACCAATGTGTTGGTCTCCTCTCATGCACCGGCCAACCACTGTTGCCAGCCACTCCATGTGGGACCGTTAGCCCCCGCACGGATTGTAGTGGCGTTGCCAACCACCTGAGCAGCAGGATGTTGCCCTGGGGCATAGGATCAAATTTCTCCGAAATTCCATCGAATTTCGCTTGAATTTCGATTTCGGTGGGTGGTCAAAATTCGCCTGAAATGGCATATATCGGCTGAAATTTTGGGTCCTAATTTAAAAACCTATCGAAATGACTGAAGTTTTGGTCGAATTTCGATCGAAATTCGGTCGAAATTTCTTTTCGATCAGTCACAGAAGCGAAACCGAAATCCGACATTTAAGGCCTTGCCCTGGAAAGCCCTGCCGCGTCATTTCCTTATTATGTATGGGGCCCCTCGACTGCAGGTTGATGCCCTAGTTGCCCTTCTCTTGCATTGTCGTCTTTCTCAATGTGTGTATGATCTAAGTTTCCCTTGTTGCCTCTATACTTTAAAGGATCAATACCGCTACTCATGCTTGAATAAATTGATTAAGGACTTCGTTGAATTTTCTCCCTAACCGCAATGACCATGATTCCAGTCGATATCGGACCCCTTATATCTACACCTTCCATGATGATTCGAGGGACATCTATCAAAGTCAAAGGCGCAGACGACTATGAGCTTTGTTCTCGGGCCTTTTAGGTGTTCATTGGTGATCGGGGGAAGATGTATATTCTAACGAAGAAAATTATGTAGGAAACATACAAGGAATATGATTCTTGGCTGGGCGACAATTACCTAATCATAACATGGATACCTAAAAGTGTCGGAGGCAAGTTCCTAACTAGTATTCCCAGAAAATACAATTCTATAGATATGATAACATATATTTTAATTATCTTGATATTGTAGTTATATAGCATATTCAAATTGTGTTATCGATGTCGCATTTTGTAAATGTGTTACATATACCACTTTTTTTATAAGTTCCAAATGTCTAATGAATAACACATTTACAAAATGCACTATCTAAAGTGTGCAACTTTTATAACACATTTGGTAAATGCGACATATAATCTCCATTTCCTACGAAGTCCTATCATATTTATGAATAACACTACTGACGTATTTTTTAAATGTGTTATAGATAACGCATTTTGAAGATGCGATATAACTACACTATCCAGGAAATTAAAATATATGTTACCATATCTGTGGAATTAATTATGCTTTCCACGAACACTAATTAGGAACTTGCCTCAAAACTGTCGAGCTTAGCATCACGACGATTTCTTGTATAAGAAGACGACTATGGACATGCGAGATGAACTTCCCCAGACATATTCACATCAAACAACCAAGTCACGATTTACAGAATACTACCGATCGCTCACCAACCTATATGAAAAACTATTTTATAGGAAAAAGGTATATGAGGAGCTTGACATCTTCCAGCGAGTTTATTGTGCCAAATAGGCGGCAGAGCAATCTAAGTAGCAAGTTTCTAGATCCCTTGATGGTCTACATTTTCGTTATCTGATCGTAAAGGGTTGATTCCTTACATCTGATACTATTCCTTCTGTTAAGGAGGTTATCTTTGATCAGCTGCAGCAATTCAAGGCTTCTTCTGGACAGAAAAATCATAAACAATACATTTCTTGTGACATCTAGATGAGGTGGCTGTTACAGTTCTCAAGGAGGTTGATGCCATGACTCTGGTCGTAGTTGCGATCACACCTACTCTCCTTGCATTTGCTACCACATATTTAACCACTATTTGAGAGATGTTGTGCAAAGTTTGACAAACCTCCATATGTGCAAGGTTCAGAAAGTCGGTATGCGGTATTTGTTCGGTCAGACGACCTGAAATGAGTAAGAGGATAGGAAGGAGTATATGCAGAAGTATTTGCGGATTATGTGGTTTTGTAATATTATAATTAAAAATAAATGATAGATATAATAATAGTTTCAATTTTTAGAGATGTATGCTACCAAAATTTAAAATATAGACAAAATACCTATGGCAAACTTCTTTTGCAAGCACACCCTCTCAAAGTACCCATCTAGCATAGGATATTGGATGAGAAAGCGTATGTCAAAACAACTTCCAAGTGAACCTACAAACGTTCCCTCTACCTGTGCACTTGCTCAAATGTAAGTTTACGATCATTTATACTCACAAAGGAGACATATTCTAAATATTCCAGAAATTTCAATAAAAATGTATTAAAAATTAACCAGAGTGCACCAAGATCAAATGTAGAATGGAAGTGAATAATTCTAAAAACTAACTAGTTAACCACTAATGTAATTGGTAATTTTATGTGGTGTTTCTCAGGAAAATGAATGCATTTACATGGTAGAAATAGTAGGTGATTTATGGAATATATAACAAAGAACCAAAATTTCAGTTGCATTTTTTGATAGATATAGCAATCAACTCGACCATATTTGAAAGATATGACATCAGTTTATTGTATTTTTTTCTTTGATTTATGAACAATAAATTTGGAATCAAAATGAACCACTCATTCGAGAACTGGAGCATAGAGGGTTGGGAACGCGAGGATCGAGGCTCTCATTTATTGGGTGGGGTTTTGGATTGGGTTTAGGTCCTAATTTAAATGCCGCCGCATATGCGGTATACCCGGCCACATATGTACCTTTCCCGAATATTGAACGAGTATAGGGTATGCGGTTCGCTGGAGAGATCGCCTCCGCATATGCGGCCGCCTGGCCTGCCTTTTTGTATACTACATATGTGAATTTGGCATCATCATTTGATTAGGATGCATCCACAAAGAGATGACCTCAGATCAGGGGCCAATAAGACATGCCACCCAAAATTTTGTTACAGACTACTACATGCTCATGGAACCTGTTACAAAGTTATCCTGCTTTTGAAAGTACTAATGTGAATCTGGATGCAACCACAAGTGATGAGATATTTGTTATTGTTAGAAAATTGGAATGCGGAAGCAGAATGATAAACAGAGCATTGAACAGAAAGATACACGTGAAGCACAAAGTTTTTTTACGTGGAACCCTATTCCCTAAGGAGCGTGATGAAATTACGGGAGAATGCCTCAAAGGGCCATATATGGCATTCAACTTTTTCAATGTATACTAGAGGTCGAGTGCTCCTAATATAGCCTCCACAGAGCATCCAAGTCCAACCACTTGTAGATGTGGGACTAAACACATGGATGGGTAAATGGATCCTGGAGGGATCCCTTTACATGTTATTACATAAGTGACACGCAACCAAATACTCCAACACTCCCCCTCAAGCTGGAGCATGCAATGCTCAGCTCGAGAGAAGGCCTCAAATGGCCATATGTTGCATTCAACTTTCTCAATGGATATAGGAGGTCTGGGGCTTCTTATATAGTCTCCACAGAGCATCCAAGTCCAACCACTTGTAGACGTGGGACTAAACACATGGTTGGGTAAATGGATCATGGGGGGATCCATTTATCTCCTATTACATAAGTGGCACACAACCACAACACTCCCCCTCAAGCTGGAGCATGCAATGCTCAGCTTGGACAAACAGAAAGAAACTCAACTCACGTTACATGACACTACAAACACTATCAACTCAATGCGCACAACTGTCTGCTACTGTCGAGGACGTTGCTTCTTATGTCGTGCAAGTGAGGAGGACGAACAGGCTGGAGTGTGGGTCAACTGAATCTCCTCATCGGAGAGCATGTGCTCTGAACTGTGCCTATCAGAATCACTGCAACTGGAAATAAGTCTCTTCATCGGAGTACTTTGGCCCACAACAACAGCTAGACAATTGCTTCATCTCTGAAAAGGGCTGAACTGAAATGAGATGTGGAGTGCAATCCTCGTCAGAGTCCACGATTGCTCGAGAATGGAGTCTGAAGATGTCTCCTCGTCGGAGAACTGGGTCTCTCTCATCTGGCTCAGAGAATGGTACTCTATTCTGGAGTCCCTACGATACCACATGAAAACCCTTTCCCACATGGCATATGGAATGACCCTCTACTATGGAGTCCGTATGGCTCACATGAAAACTCTGACCGAAACAACAGGAATGATGGGGACCACGAAACTGAAAATCACACACTTGTGCGTCTTGAACTAGAGACTCGGAACCTGACATCGAGTCTGAACATCTAACAACTGTAGAGTCTGAACAATCCGGCTGGTCTGACGAATATGAAATCTGGAGAAGACACGTGGCTCTACATATACTTCCCCCTTTCTCCCATACTTGTCGGAATACAATGGCTCAACAAGGCTGGGAGAAGACATGAAATCAGGGAAAACAAAAGCATCACATTATTCGTCGCAACATTTTTTCCGGCTTTTCTCAATCCACCTCATTTTTTTATGACTTTTGCAACAATTTTTTGGAAAATGCGTACGATTTTTTGTATGTACGCACCTCTTTCTTTTCCTTTCTTTCTTTTCTTTTTTTGAAACACGACTCAATTGGGCCTGATCTCACCTCCCTCCTTTTCATACATCCCACTTGGAGCAAGGGAGCAAATAATATTTTTCTAAACGGCCCTGCTTGGCCCTTATTTAGGGTTCCTCGATGGGAACCCTTAGCTTTTGACCCTACTGCTCCTCCTTAGGGTTCCCAACGTGGGAACCCTCTCTGGAAAATGCTGTCGCCTGGGAACTGTCTTGCGCGTCGTCTACGAAGAATCGGGAGGAGGGAGCGCCACCCTGGAGCTTGTGGTCTGGAGGTTTCTGGATGGTAGAGCTCGCGCGAGATCTTGTCTATGTTGGCGGTGAAGGATTCGACTGCAGGAGAGTCGCTTGGAAGTTTGCATGTATCGGAGATAGTGGCGCCAGATTTCTTGGAGGAGATCTCAAATCGTCGCTAAAGGGGTTGTGCTCTTTTTTGCACTGGCATCGCAAGCAAAACGAGGAGGAGGGGCGTCGCTGATCTTTCTTGCGCTCGGAGCGTAGGGGCTCACGCGAGATGCTGCTTTGTTCACACGAGTGAATGGGTTCCAGGAGACACAACTGTTTGGTGGTGGCAATGTCTCCCGCATGCGACAAGGAGATGGCTCCTCCTGGAGGTACGGGTAGTGGCTTGGAGATGCTGTTGCGTGAGGGAAGAGAAGCAGAGGGCTTCGCCTGGAAGCCTGGAGTCAGCCAAAGGTGTCGCCATGCGGCTTGGTGCTTGGCTGAGGGAGGAAGATGCCCGTGCCTAGGGGAGATGTTTATTCTGAACATCGCGTTTGAACCAGGATGTTGGGAACTTGCATCAGGCTCTCGACTTTCTAGGGTTTCAGAAATCCCTCTTGCCTGGAAATGCAATATGAAACATACGGTTAGGATTTCTAACAAAACCCTGAAACATAAACATGAGCAGATCCCCGCTTGGAGATAGAACTGAATGACGACAGAGATTTTCAGAACAGACCTCGAACAAGAATAACAAATCTTCAACATAAAAAACGAATCTCGAACATATATAAGAACTTAAAATCCTCGAGAATCGACTCACTCTGATAACATGTTAGAAAATAGAAATGCGGAAGCAGAATGATGAATAAAGCATAGAACAGAAAGATAAACATGAAGCACGCAGTTTTTTTTACGTGGACCATGGAGCGCAAAGTTGTTTTTACGCGGAACCCTACTCCCTAAGGAGAAGGATGAAACCACGGGAGAAGGCCTCAAAGGGTCATATGTTGCATTCAACTTTCTCAATGAATACATGAGATCTGGGGCTCCTTATATAGCCTCCACAGAGCCTCCAAGTCCCACCACTGGTAGATGTGAGACTAAACACTTGGATGGGGTAAATGAATTCTGGAGGGATCCATTTACCCTCCTATTTCATAAGTGGCGCACAACCAAATACTCCAACAGTTATCTTTTATAAGTGCTCATGTATTTTCTATTTTCTTTGTCTTCTTCTTGTATTTTGCCCAGCATGTTTTTCTCCTATATAAGAGAACCCTAAGGCCACTCAGTAATGCAACTCTTTCTTTTCTTCTCTACAAGGCAAGCTTGCTAAAGTCGGTAGTCGATACTCAGTCGGTTGAGTCAGTGACTAAGGATTAATCGGCAGTCGGACGATAATCGGATTCGTCGGACTTTAATCGGCTTTGAATTTTATGATTATTTTAAATATATAACTCATTTTTATACATATATTTACATAGATTTTGTACATTTTTATACTATCAATACAAAATAAAAGAAGTAATTGAATTTAAATAAAGCATTAAGTATATTATAATAAGTTTTCTTATAAAAAATGAAAAACATTTAAAAAATATGGTATCTCCAAGCAAAAATTGGTCGATTAGTGTTCCTAGTCGGAATTAGTCGGTACTCGATCGGCCATCCCAATGACTAGACTAGTCGAACCTAGTAGTCGGGCCAATCGGGTGACTTTTACAACACTGCTACAACGTATCAGAGCGACGGTCCTAGACTAGAGCCCTGACCTAAATCCATACACAATCGCCAACCCTTGTCATCGACGCCGCCATCCACAGTCATGGCCTCCACGCGGCACCAATGCCCTCCATAGTTGTAAGAGCGGCGTCGCGACACCACGACTACCACACAGCAGCAACACGATGCCACAACACTGTTGCGGCTCTCCGAGCAGCATCCAGGGTCGTCGCTTGCCGCCTCCAGCCCTCCGAATCATCGCATAGGAGCTCCACAAGTCCCCGGCACCATCGCTTGGGCCCGCCCAGGTTGCTACGACGAGTCGAGGGTACCATTAGCCCTTCCTACAACTTTATGCAACTCCCAACAGTCTGATTTGACCCTAAAACAGTCTGATTCTGACCGGAAAATGTCATTTCAGACCTATAAATTACGTTTTCCAGCTCTAGCGTGCACCGAGGATTAACGAGGATGGTTGTATGAGTCTACACATACAACCAATCCTCCACATGATCGTGTAGACTTGCTCAGATCCGTCTACTTCTCAGTCGAGTTTCATTTTTCTGGCCATTCTTCTATCATGTCAGAGAACAAGGGTGATGTTTTTTCTTGTCCGGTGTCTTCAAGGGCCCGGCTCCCATCATAAAGATGGATGTGATCAACTATGAATTGTGGTCCATGCAGTTTTTCACCCTCATGCAGTGCAATAACAAGGAACACATCCTGACTGACCCAGAGCCAACAGATAAGATTGGGACCAATGCTTGGATGCGTACGCGTGTATTTGGCTCTCTGGGACCCTCAACACAAAGATAACAAATGATATTGTGAATTAGCCCACCGCGAAGGTGATGTTGGAAATTTTGGCATCCACCTATGTACAAGCGAAGAATGAGGCCAAGATTCTTCAGCTTCAGTTTGATACTTACAGGGCCAAGCAGAACTGTCGTCTTTTGCATATGTTCTACTCCTTGCTCCGTGTCATGCTTGATAAGCTTCACAACTTCATGCCTATTACGACATCCACAGAGCAACGGATAACATACAAAAACTCCATGATGGTTGGATTTTTCTTAGTTGCGCTCGACCCAGAGTATGATGTTGCATGTACACAACTCCTCAGTAGAGTAACCATACCTCCCATGGAGGAGACCTATAGTCGTTCGTACTACTACTCCACAACCCTCTTCAGCGATGATCGCTTCTTGCGGTAGAGGAGGGCCCACCCAGTTCAGAGGATGCACCTCCCGTGGCAGAGGCGGTGGACGTCATCGTGGTCCTTGCACCTACTTCTATTGTCCATGACACTCAAAGGATACATGCTACAAGAAGCTTGTGTATCATGCTTTTGCTCGTGCGGCAAAACAAATTGAGCCTTCAGAGACTCATGCTTCCCAAGTCGATTCCCGCTCGGATGACATTGTTTCTCGTATACAAGAGATTATGTTTCCAGTTGAAGACACCACCACTACAGAATTTACGATACCACTCTACAGCCAAAGCCTCTTCGAGATCCTCAGTTATCGCTTACGCTTTTTCTATTAGTAGCAGTGCAGATATGGCAGAGTGGATAATGAGACTCTGGTGCATCCCACCATTTGCGTGGAGACAGACTGGCTGAGGTCCTTCATGACTATATCTCTTGGTAGATGGGTTGTTATTGCTAATGGGCTCCACTTACCCATCACAGGACATGGGTGGTGCATCTAACGCCATCCATGCACCTTCAGAATGTTTTATATACCATTGATTTTCAAATGAAGTTACTTTCCATTAGTCAAATTACTAAAGATCTGCATTGTGCCATTTTTACTCTTCATCTCTCGTGTTTCAGGATATACTCGCGGGCAGGATGATTGGATGTGGTCGTAAGCAACAGATTCTCTATAGATTGGTCCGACCTTCTTATGCTAGTGGCTCCAATATTCCTACTACACCAATCTCATCATATTTATGACACCTTCAGTTTGATACGCCTTTATCTATAGAAGTTGTGCCATGTCCTCCCGCAGATTTCCATGCGGTATTCCTTCCAGTACGAGGCATGCTAGCTTGGGAAGCTCCCTTGTTCCTCCTTTCCATCTCGTCAGAGTCGGAGGAGTTCTCACTTGTTTGAGTTCCTCCATTTAGACATTTGAGGTCCGAGTCGTGTCCCTTATCACTAGGGACACTCTTTTTATTTGATCGATGTTGATGATTTTTATACTTTTATTGAAGAATAAGTCTAAGGCTGGGTCCGTTATCCAATCTTTCATTAATGAGATAAAGAATATTTTTTTGTAAAGGGATTTTATAATCTTTGTCAATTACCTCCACGACCTTTTAAACAACCTAATTCCTCCCTCGACCCCGTAAAATTGCTAACCCTTATCCTACAGACCCTATGGTTAAAGTCCATCCATTTGCCCGTTAGATATAACCAGATACCGTTAAAAAGAGATGCGAATTGACCTCTTTATTTCATAAATTTACAAAAATGGCATGATGCATCTCCTCTTCCTCCCCTCCTCCCTCCCATGTTCCTCCTCCCCATCCACATCCTCCTCCCCTCCTGTTGCTCCACACAGCCCCAAGTCGTCGCCTTCCCCTCCCCTTTCTCCCCCCACCTCCTCCCCTCTCGTTGTTCCGCCCCAAGCCGCTGCCTCCCCTCTCGTTTCTCCGCCCCAAGTCTATATCGTCTCCTCCTAATTATCTCTGTCGCTCTCTCCACCCTCCTCGATGATGTGCCCCTCCTCTCTGATCCCTCCCTCCCTGTTTCCTTCCTCTCACCTCTTCTCCCCCTCATTGTCGCCCTCCTCGTTGCCTGCAACGTCGCCTCTACCCTCATCTATTACCTCCGTCGACGTCGCCTCTTCCTTTTCCACAGACTCTGCCTCCTTCCCCCTACTTCTGTGATGCAAATTGAAATTCGACGATGGCGGAAAATAAATTTGAGCGGTGGAATTTTAGGTGGAGAAGAAAATGGAGGGGTTGAGAGGAGAAGCTCGTCGGGAACACGAGGGGTTGGAAGAGAGAAACGTGAAGACCACGTGGGAAGGAGAGAGACGAGAGAGGGATAGAGATAAAAATCTCAACTTAATTATCAACTGAACTGTCTAAAACAATAGCCCATCATCCCTTTATATAGGAGGAATGAGGTTACAAAAATAGAAACTAAAATTCAAATTCAAAACAAACTTATCCTAATTTGACTCTAACCGACTAATTTGAAATTCAAATCTCTAACTAATTGACATCGCAGGCGATACCGTTTATTTACTTAAAAATACGACGATCCAAATAAACGTAAATAATAAAATTTAAATAAAAGCAGCCCTATATTTCCATTTCACGCTGCATCAATTCTCCTCCGCTTGAAAAATTCGTCTCCTGACGAATTGCTGGATCTGCAGGCTTGGAGGTTGATAAATTCGAATCAGCATCCTCGATCATCCCATGGAAGAACTGGTGTGGAGCGAATGGCGGGATCCATGCGTGTGGGGTGCGAGTGTTGGCGATGTGGACTTCGTGGCGGAAGAGCGGGTGTGGCGCATATGCGGGCTCCCATCCGGGTTTTATCCCTTTGACGTGGTGCTCGAAGAACTGGTGGGGCATCTTCATCCGATCAACTCGGCCTTTGGAGAATCCATAACAAAGCAATAGCACAAGGAGAGTAGAGGAGATGTGTTCAGGGAATTAAGCCATGGGGCCTTTACATAGGTGAAACCCATGATCCTAATCCTATTTGAAATAGGTGGTTTTCCATATTTCCTCTTTTCAGCACTTTTTTTAAAATATTTCTGCTCCAGGGGGTTGGCATGCAAATTTCGTATACCTTTACTTAAATAACATCCATAGCATAATCTATCCTTCATATAGCTATTTTGGTAAAAACTTTTGGGAGGGGGGTCCCACCTGCAAATGTTCACAAATAACCTCCTATCCTTAATTGTATGGGATCTGACTCTTTTTGATAGGGTGCCTATGTATAGGGCTTCTATCGGGGGAGACCTTCTAAGTTCCCAAGGGAACCGTTCTTCCTTCCCTCGACATCGGCGGCGCCAAACCCTGGGCCTAGGGTTCGGTCTGTAACAGCGGCTCGAGTTCGAGCCGTGGCGGCAGCGGAGTTGGCTCGAGGCGAGGCTGGGGGGTCGATGTGGATGGGGCGGCAGTCGGGATCGACAACAGGAGCGGTGGGAGGGGGTGGTGGCGACGGGGCTAGGGTCGTAGGGGCGTGATCGTCGGAAAAGGGGGGTAGCAGTAACAGGTTGGGGAGATGGGAGGTTTTTGCGGCAATGGTGGGGCCGAGAGGGCGGTTGTGGGAGGGAGCACGGGGTTTAGGGGCTGTGTCTCAGGGGCTTGCGGGGGTATGGGGTTAGGGTGCAGGGGCTGGGAGGGGCACGAGGGCGGGGCTGGGAAATGCGTTGGGGTTGCGGGGGCGGTGGGAAAGGCGGGTGGGGCTGCATGTGCAGCGGGTTCTGGGGATGTGAGGGCTAGTTGCGGGTCTGGAAGGAATGAGGCCGCGATTGGGGAATGTGGCGAAGGTGCAAGGGTAGTGGGGGAAATTCGCGAGAGGGCCGCGTGTGGGCTGTACATCGATTTTTGCGGGGTTTTTGAGTCGGAAATCACCTGGACAGCGAGCAGGTCGATAGTTTTTCCTCTTGAAATGGGCTGGACAGCGGGCGTCTCGTCACTTTTTTCTTCTGGAATGGCCTGGACAGCGAGTAAATCATCCTTGACGGCGAGTTTTTCTTCGTCACAAATCTGGGCAGCAGCTTTGGTCGTGGAAGACTTTGATAGGGCGCACATAGCCTCAAAATTAGCCATCATCTCTCGCCATTTGGACGGGAAATCTTGACATTTGGACTAGAAATCACGCAGTGCGTCCATGGTCTCCTTGTTGTAAGCTTCTTCGGCTCGCCGTTTACGCTCGGACGAATGATGGTGTTTCGTCGCATGTCGGCGCGAATGTCTGGACAGATCGTCAGATCGTGAGGACGATCTGTAGGCCATGCTCTGATACCAAATGATGCAAATTGAAATTCGGCGATGGCGGAAAATAAATTTGAGCGGTGGAATTGTAGGTGGAGATGAAAATAGAGGGGTTGAGAGGAGAAGCTCGTCGGGAACACGAGGGGTTGGAAGAGAGAAACGTGAAGACCACGTGGGGAAGGAGAGAGACGAGAGAGGGATAGAGATAAAAATCTCAACTTAATTATCAACTGAACTGTCTAAAACAATAGCCCATCATCCCTTTATATAGGAGGAATGAGGTTACAAAAATAGAAACCAAAATTCAAATTCAAAACAAACTTATCCTAATTTGACTCTAACCGACTAACCGACTAATTGAAATTCAAATCTCTAACTAATTGAGATCATAGGCGATCCCGTTTATTTAATTAAAAATACAACGATCCAAATAAACGTAAATAAAATTACGGATAAAATTTAAATATAAGCAGCCCTATATTTCCATTTCACGCTGCATCAGAGGGAAGCCTTTGAATTGAGTAGGATTTGATGATCACGATCAAAGGAGTGCGGGTATTTCTCTCTTTCCTCCAAGAGTCTAGCCTCTTCGCTAGGAAGTCGACCATGTACAAGGCATTGGCTTTTTCCTTTGTCATTTTCCGGAGGTATAGCTTCCTTTTGACTGTCGAACTCGTTTGAGACTTCCATGTCCTCCCCTCACCTCAAAGCCTTGGATAATAGCTCATTAGCTTTGGTCCCGCGTTTGTGCTTTTTTCTTTTTCTTGTACGCTTATCATGCTTGGAATCATGTCTTTCCCTGGCTCCATCATCCCAGCCCGGGCATCTCATCCTTGGCATGATGCGCTCAGACTCCTATTATGTATTAAGGGGATCTCATCCCTGCATATATAGCTCTCAAATCGCTAGCTTTTTGGGTTGATCATGCGAACAATGAGGGAATCACTTTCAAAGGTATTTTCCTTCTTTCTACAACTGCACTCCTACCTGTCGCATCTTTTTCACGATTGTTAAATACTGTCCTCACCGTGTGGCCAATTGCTACTACATCCCCGAGGAGCTTACTTATGAGATTTAGTTGACTAAACTCTTTCAGCAAATGTGACTAAAGACTAGGATTTCGTTGGGATTGAAGTGAAGACTTCTCTCTCATCTCTCATAAGGACTAGTTATGTCGAAACATGTGTTGAAAGTTTGTCAGGGAGACTAGTCTTCCAGGTCCAAAGCTGTCCTCTATGCCTGCCTATGGATCCCAAAGTAAATGTCTGGACAACAGATGAGGAAGACTCTGAAGATTTTGAAGCTAGTATTATAATCAATTACAAATATTGCAGAATGTATATCTATCGCTTGTCTACGGCCATGGGATCGGATATTATAGTCTAACTTAGAGGCTCACTAAGTATAAAAAAAGATAAAGTATACCTTTCATAGTCCTAAAATTGATTAGCTTGAATAATATAGTTAGTAGTTGTGTAGGTTGGATAGATTTTTTTCCGATCCTTTTTCTACTTATTTACGGAAGGTGTCCCCTATTTTCCGAGTGCGTGTTTTTTGGAGTTTATCCAAGTTTTGATAATATGATGAGGCCGTGTTGTGGGCTCCATAAAGGACTGATGCTCAAACCCGGCTTTTTGCGTCATTAGGGCTAGATGCAGTGATTTAGTTTTTTGTTTATCTTATAAACAATATCATCTGACGTGTCTTGGCACCACTCATCATAAATGGTTTGCTGCAAGAAATCATGAACATCATGCTTGCCCATTTTCTCGTCTGTGTGACATGAACTAAAATACTTTTGTAATATGCCTTTTTGTATATCTTTCTTCTCTTATACAATTACATTACTAAACCCGTTTCCCTTTCCTCTTTCATTTTTGTGGATATCTAAAAGTTAAATAATTGGGTAACCATGGTATTACCTTTTGCAGCTAACATTTTACCAAACATGCATGGGGTATTGTTCAGTTCAATAGTTTCCGATTTTCATCTTTTATGAGGTCGTGTGCACCTCCTTCCTCTTTGCTTACATATGTAGCTTGCCTGGGTCAAATAAGTTACTTGGTTTTTTATTTTTTCCTAATTATAAAGCTTTTAAGAATGATATTTTCAATCTGGTCTTAACATCCTAACTATTCGTGAGTACTTTGTCCTCTTCTTTCTAGTTATACACTACATTTATAACAATTTTGTCAGTAATTAATTGCATGCCTAAGGCAATGCTTCCTTTTCTGCTGTCTCAGGTACCCGTAATTCTTTCATTATTTGTCTACGTTGTAATTAAAACGACACACCCTTTTGCCTTCTGCATCTTTCCACTGAATATTTTGCTTATCGGTGCATCCTACATTTAATAACCCTTTTGTTTAGCCACTTTTGGGGGATTAATATATGTAGCCTTACCATGCATTTGGACAAGCGATTGTTTCCACAATGTAAATCCCGTGCCTCTTGATCGCATATCGACAACATTTACAACTGGATGTGCTTTGATAATCCATCTGTGGACCCTTCCTATGATTTACAAAATAAGACCGATTATCCAGTCAAATTCTTATATGAAATTTTGATGCGCTGGTAGATTTTGTAATTAGGCTAGATTTTTCTATAATTGGAATTAGTAGCAACCGAGCTTGTTTAGTTCTGTTGCTATCAAACCAATTGTTGAGTATTTTATTCTTTAAACTTATCAAATCAGTTTTTGTTCTTTTAAACATTTCTTATTTGTTCGTCACCAGCTTATGGCCCATTTTTCTATTAAATGGATTTTCACACCTATGTCCTTCCATTTTTTCCAATAGTACTTGTGCCCCTATCTTTTTGTAATTCCATTTGTGCACCTAGATTTTTACAAATCACAGTATTTAGTGTGAAATAGGACCAGAAATCTAATAACGGAAGGGTATTACTGTAAATTTTGTCAGAATACAGGGGCACAAGTGTAATTGTGAAAAAGTACAGTCATAAGTGTTTTGGGGAAAAAAACTTGGAAGGGTACAAGTGTAAATATCCCTTTATTTAATCCTTGTGTTTTCCGACAAACTTTCATGTCTTCATTTAATCTTCTTCATTCGGTACAGATTGATGATTATAACTGTGCATTCTGATCATGCAGGCTCATCTAATTTGCATTTTTCTCGAGTTTGTTGCTCTTCTTGAGTTGCTCCACTGCTGTGCAGGAAAAGGCTGTTGTAGGTGGTCTCAATTTTGGAAGCTAAATCTGAATATTCTTTCAGATTTATACTTTAATCTTAGTTTACAAATTGGGAAGCCACTTTTCATACTTTCGTATTTGTTCAGAAGTTACTGATGGTTTGAGCAAATAAGATATCAGTGCCCGTACTTCCAGTCCATAGCCACGTCTACATCTTTGCAGCTAATTGTCATGGGAAAACAGTTTTGACGAGGGACTCCACTTGTGTTTCTCCGATTCTGGAAGTTCACGTCGAAATTGCTGCACGGTATTCATGTCGTGTAATTTTCTGGAGGTATCAGTCAGACAGCCTCGTGTACTTGTAACATTCTTTCGAAAGATTAGTAGTTGGAGCGATTTGTAAAAGATTTTGGAAACTTTTGTTCACAATGAAAGCAAAATTCTTGAAATGCTTTTCTCCTGAGTTGCCTGAGTATAGCACCAGAGATGGGGATCATTAGTTCTGCAGAAAGAAAATTGGGGATTTCATATATGCCCTTGTGATTGCACATACCTTGCAAAATTTGCATTTAGATGTCGTCGCATTCTTGCATTAGTGATGTTGTCCATGAGGATTTAGGTACAACAGGAATCTCTTATCTAATGATCATCATCTATTAATGATTTCAGCAGTGTCTTCAAACAAGCGACAAGATTAATATGATTTCTGTTCTAACTTTTGTTTGAAAAACACAATCATAAGTCACGTGTTGCTTGTAACATTATTCTTATCTGCTTCTAGCGGCTGACCCTGATCAGGCGTTGACAATATTCATCTAAAATTCTTGGTGCTCTGTTCCTTGAGGATGTTGCAAGAGGATGACTACTGGCAGTCACATCTGTCACAAACCTGTACTTGGGGTCCAAGGGTGAGCGACAAAGATGCGACTTGTAGTAGGTTGTATTGACTCGTGATTCTGCAGGTATGGAATCAATGTGAATGAGATTTGTCGTTCTGGTCAATTTGTGTGCGGACTTGCTATGCTTGTAACATTTTATTCCTTGTTTGAAATGTGCAAAAGTTTTCTATTGCGTTTGTGGATTCACTTCTTGCTCTTGCAGGTGATGACTGAATCTGTCCATCTGTTTAAAATAGTCCTTTCGTTTGAAGATCCATTGATGCTCCATCGCATGTTCAAATATACTACTGAATCGGTCTTTTTGGTTGTTTCTAATATAGATCATTTATATGCAACTCTCTTTGTTGGAAGTGAGTTGAAATCTGTAGATTATTAAGAATCTGTAGACTATTAAGCGCGTGGTTTTTTTCTCGAAAGGAATTCTGAGTTGTGCATGGGCTCCATCAATCTTCTCGAAGCGAGGACTTCCATCAACCTTCTTTTAGGTTTGTGCTTGCTTTCAGTGTGGTTGCTGAGCTCAGCGTAAGCAAGATCGGGTGGACAGGAACAACGTCTGGCTCTGAAGAGGCACTTCGAGCTTCACCTCCTGCAGTAGAAGTTGAAAAGGAAAACGCAAGAAACAAACATTATATAGAGATGTCTCCAAAGCCAATAGAAATGGGCATGCCCATCATATTATCTGGAGGCTGAAATCTGTCTCGGACTCTTGGATACCTGACAATCCAATTTCATGCTAGAGAAGCCTATAAAAAGGTCCCAGTCTCCTCTTGAAAGCCTAGAAACAGCTCCAACAACATGGAGAGAATCCACCGAATAGCGGCTGTAAATCACAAATCTAGATCCAAATTGGTGTTGATTAGCAGGAAGTAGTGAAGTTGCCAATAAGTCAATTAGGGTCTCCTTCAATTGTTATGATATCTTTATAATCGAAACATAGGTTCATATATGGAGCAGAGGTATGAACGACGCGTCTGATCAGATTTTGCATATAAATCCAAATTAAGAGTTGCACGTTGGTTTTTATTCAGATTTGGATTCAGTGCATCTTAAGGACCTCTTAGGACATATTTGGTTGCCAGAGTACCCTGAGGGTGCGTTTGGTTCGTTGGTTATACGGAGGAAGATAACATGTTTTAGTGTTTTGGTATTTGGTTGGTGGGTTTAGAGCTAGGAAGGTTTGTGTGATGTGATTGTTTTAAAATTTGAAAAAGTGGATAGTTGGTGTGATGTGATTGTATTGAAGTTTGGAATAGTTAGTAGAAGTTCAGTATTTTATTATTTTTAGATTATATGATAGTATAATACATATATTTTTTTAAGGAAAGAGAGAGGGCTCCACTAGTGGGTTAGAAATTGGGATTTTGGGGGTAACCTCCCAACCGAACGCCCCCTGAGGTTCCTGGCATACCTTCAGCTCCACCCCTACATTTCTAGGTTGGGATTACTTGTATGGACCCTACATTTATACAATTTCCTTGGTATGATATTTTTTAACCATGTTCAAATAAAAAATTAACATAAAAATATATTATAATCATTAATAAAGTTAATATAACACAACTAATGTTACGTCACATCACATTTATCATTCCAACTCTCGCAACCATCCAAACAGCTACCACATGAGGATATAACAACCCAACCTAGTTACCAAACACGCCCTAAGGGCATGTTTGGTTACTGGGTTGGGGTGGGATGGGGACCTCTTTTAAATAGTAACTGTTTGGAGGGTTGAATGATAATTGTGATATGATGTGACATTTATTATGTGTTATATTAACTTTTTTTAATGATTATAATATATTTTTTATGTTAGTAAGTTTATTTGAACATGGTTAAAAAGTATTATGCCAAACAAATTATAGGGTCAATACAAGCAACCCAACCCAGGAATGTAGGGTTGGAGTTCGAGGTATGTCAGGGTACCCGATGTACCCTGGCAACCAAACGGCAAGAGCAAGAGCGGTAGAATGTCATCTACCTTTCTTTGGTCATTTGGCTTTTAATTGAGTGAGTCATGATCTATAAAATACGCTAACTATATAACCAATATATTCGATTGAGTGAGTCATGATCTATAAAATACGCTAAGTATATAAACAATATATTCGAATAAACTTCGAATTGTATTCTATGATGAATATGAGTTCTATTAACTTGTTAGTTAGGGATGAAAACGGACACGTATATATTCAAATATCCGCTTAACGTATTCGAAAAATTATCAGATACAGATATCCATGTCCAAATATTGATCGAATATGGATATGGGTTATGAAAATTTTCCAGATACGGATATGGTAATGACTTGAATATCTGCATCTGAATATTTAATATTATTTATATATTTGTAACCACAATCATGTGTTATTATTTTATTATTATACATTATATAATACAATAGATTAATGATATTTATAAATTCTTGTTTGTTCGGGGATGGGCACGAACAAAACTTATGAAATCATATCCGTTGTTTTGCTTCCGATCAAGAATGCAGGTCAATTCGACATTCCCTTTTGTCATAATGCAACTTATTTATATTCCATTGCTACTTTTAAAAGCATTATGAAGTTTGATAAAAAAAATCAATTCGTATTCGTATATGGTCTTTATTCGATCCATATTCAGATCCGCTCTTTATTAGATCTGCATTCGAATTCGTATATGTATTTTTAAGGATATGGTTTTCATACTGTATATCCAAATCATATTCATATCCGTATTCATATTCGATTGAGATGAAGCGAACATGAATATGGAAATAGGTATATCCAATCCGCATCGATCTATTTTCATCCATATTGTTAATTGATGTGTTCTGATATAATTTACTTAAATAAGCTCTGATGTAAAAATGGAAAATATGTCAACTATTGTGTTTTGAGTTAATTTATTTAAATTAGTTATGATGTAAAAACAAGTTCTGTGAGATTATTTACTTAAATAACTTTTGACGTAAAAAGGTAAGTTTTGATGCAAAAATGTAAGTTTTGTGAACTAGTTTATTTGCTTAAATAAGATATGATGTAAAAATATGTTCTATGAGATGAAAATTCAAATAAATTACTAATAAAAGTTCTGTAATCTAACAAAAATTTAAATAACATTTGTAAGTTCGGTTAACTGTTTATAACGAACATTTAAATGGATAATTTTAAATAAACTACAAAATAACTAAGAAGAAAGAAAAGAAGGCGGTAAGCAAAGTTCAGTCAAAAGCTTATGAAGTTTTCCAACATTAAGTACGGTCGGCAACATGGATTATTTACCTCCATTCAAATTTATCTTGGATCATTCTCGGGATTAGATCCAAAAATTAAGATTTGTTCGAATAGTCTCATTCCAACGCTTCTTGGACCTTCCCCGCCCTCTCTTTGCCAACTCAACATCCCAACACTGGCATCTCATAACTAGTGCATCACCCGACATCCTTTGTAAATTTCTAAACAACCTTAAGTGGTTTTCTCACATCTTATTCTCAATCAGAGCTACACCCAATTCCTTTATGATTGTATCATTTCGAATACGGTCTTTACGTATGTCTCCACACATCCACCTTAGCATTTTCATTTCTATAACTGTCATTCTCATCACATGTCTATGGTTTACAGGCAAACATTCACATCCATAAAGCATAGTAAGTCTCATGACTGCTTTGTAAACTTTCCTTTGATTTTCATAGGAACTTACTTATCACATAGAACAATAGAGTCTCTTCTCCACTTTAATCAACCTGCATTTATTCTATGAGTAACATCTCCGTAAATCTATTCATCATGTTGCAAAATAGATCTCAAGTATCTAAAAGAATCTTTCTCCTGAATGTTATCATCACCAATTTTCACTTCGATTCCTTCATCATTGCTTCCATCAAAAGCGCACTTTATATATTTAGTATTAGCCTTACTTATACGAAATCCTCTAGTCTCTAATGCATGTCTCCTGACCTCAAACTTCTCATTACTCTATCTCTAGTCTCATCAATCAACACATTATCATCAGTGGATGGCATATACTAAGGTATCTCATCCTGAGTATGACTAGGCAACGCATCCATAATCAAAGTAAAAAGGAATGGACTCAAAGCCAAACCTTGATGCCGACCAATATTGATGTCAAAATAGCCAGTCTTCAAAGATTGGATCCATACACAAGATGAAGTCATATTATACATATCATTTATGAAGTTAATGTATAGGACATGTACTTGTGTCCTCTTTCATGTCATCTTTCTTTATCACTAAAAAGGAAATACATTAGAACTTCACAGAAGCAGAGAAACTACCCAAAATGTAATGTACTACTATAATGTATTGTGTATGGTGCTTGTAAATCTGTGAAAGCTCTAAAGAATTTATTTTGTTTTTGTTATCGTTGTTATTGTCATGGTTGTTGCTCTTATTTTGTAGACCTCATTATTACGAATATTTTTAGGTGTATAAATATTATTGAAACTCTAAAGAATTTGGTTCTACATTGTGGTTGGATGTCAGTTGTGTTATCTTTTGTAAAATTCAAATTTATTATATGTGTAGTCTCCTATTAAGTGTCTTAACTACAAAATTACAAATATAACTAAATTATACCATACTTAAGAAGTTTTAATCCAGTTTTTATAATTAAGTTGTTCGTTTAGGAGGAAAGATTCCCTGTTTAGGTAAAAAATGTTGAGCCATATATCCTTGGTGAGGTCATATGAACTAAATATATTAGGAAAAACAAAATTAGGCAAATATTCATATTGTGGGAGCCATCTATCCAACTATCTCTTTCTCTCTCATCCTTCTTAAGAACAAGTCTAATAGAGTGGAAACTATTATTTTTGGTCATCAACATCCAATTGCATCCCAATAACCAAGCTGGTGTCATTGCCACTGATCTTAGGGGTTCATCTCACATGTCATGGGGGAACCTTTAAAATTGTAACAATTGATTTCTCTCACTCAATATCCTATAGAAATTGAAGACTGAAAATGAAAAAAGAAAATATATTGTTTTTGAAAAAGAAGACTTGAACGCCTTAATCTTCCAACTATGAATTGTAGAGTTGAAAAAATTATTTAACAATTTTCCATATATTATTCACTCCATTATAAAGTAAATGGCCCTACATTACCATAAATTATAACTATATAGGAACCAAGTTCCTACAATTATTGGAAGAAGATGAGTGCAAGTGTTTTGAGTTTTAGGTTAACTTATGAAGAGTTGAACTTGATAAGGTTCTTGAGACGTATAATACAGCATGAGCTCTAAAACATTGTAAATGGCAAAAACCACTTCAAATCAAAGGTAAATGTTTAGCTTATGTTACATGGCATATGTAAGGTAATATTGAAAGCATCTTAGAGCAAATAAATAAGGTGGTCAAGATAACCTACGATGTATTGCATGTGATCCCAGAAAGGATGCAAGTGACAACCAATTTTAGCATCATATCACCTTACTTCATCATGGTTTTCACATCTTTGAGAATTAATATCATTATTTATTCATTAAATGGATCTATTTGCTGATGAATACCTGATTCTCACTCTTTATATTGAGTGGTAGAGATTAAAGTGTCCATCTTTGAAGTTGAGGAGGATGGGGAAGCAAATATGGCACATGACATGGATTTGCTAGGAACCTCCAAGGTTAACTTCAAAAGAAAAAAAACTGGGGGCGATTGGTAATAGTGGTTATGAAAGCTTGGTTACTTCAAGGTCAATTGTCCAAACAAGAAAAAAGAAAAATCAAATGACAGGATCACAAAGGCAATAAAAAGATAGAATTCGCAAACCATTGTCTCCCTTCCTAACAACCATCAGGATTGACAGGACGAGAAAGTATTGGTATATGTCTCAATAACGTCTCTAATAGTAAGTAAAATCATCTCATTTAATTATTAATAGAATAAATAATTTGAGATGAAAGTTAAGTGTATTCTTCCTCATTCATTGTTTTCTATCTTAATGATCATATCTAAATAAAAGAGTTATGATCATATCTAAATAAAAGAGTTGAAGTATGAATATGTATATAATCATGTATTGAAAAATATTCTCAAATGTATCTCACTTCATTCGTCTCTCAAAAGGAAATACATAAAAAATTACGTGAAATTAAAGAAATCTCTAAAAATGTACCATGTTTAGTGCTCCTAGGTGTACAGATGTTTTGAAGAGTCGTGACTGTCAATTTTATAATTAATGTTTAACTATATCCGTCGCATCCAAAAAATATGTAACTTTTGGATCACATTATCATCAACATTTTAAGTGTAAAATCAGCATAGAGCTTTTTTACATTTTTGTACTATATTGAAGCTGGATTTTAATTTTGTTTTCTTCTATAAAAAAATACCTATTTTTCTTATACTTGTAACTCATTTTAAATAAGTATTTTAACAATGAAAATAAAAAGGGATTTTTACATCTATAACCCTGAGTAATTTCGCAATAACAATCATAACCCTGCATAATCGTAAATTACACCCCAAACCCCTAATAAATACTCCGTTTTACACTCATAGCCTTCCGTTAGTTGAGTTCATTAACTCAACCAGATGATTGAGTTAATCTAATCAATTAGCAATCTAACGGTTGGGATTGATCAAATCTTAAAAAAATATTTTGGAGGCATGCAGATGCAGGGAACGAGGAATGAAGATGGTAGAGGTGCGGTGGCGGGGGTTTGCTGCAGGCGGTGTGGGGGAGGGAGGGGGGGCTTCGAGAGGAGAAGGTCGGCATGGGGAGGCCTCTGAGGAGAGCTTATGCGGTCGGAGAAGCTCGGGCTGCGGGGTGGGGGCTTCGAGCGAGGACGGCGCAGGGGGTTGGGGGGGAGGGGGGCTTCAAGTGAGGGAGGGAAGGCTCGGTGTCCAAGGGATACGGGGGTGGGTGTCTCTGAGCGATGGAGGGGAGGGTTCGATGCGGGAGGCTTCGAGCCGAGCAGCGGGGTGGGGGGAGGCTTCGAACAGGGGAGGAGCAGACGGGGGAGGGGCTTCAAGCGGAAGGGTCAACGCAGGGGCCATGATGGCAAGAGGGGGGTGGTTGGGGTCTTCGAGCGAAGGGTCGACATGGGGGTGGTGGCCTCTCGAGTTCTCGATGGGGGGGGGGATTAGGGGGCCTCGAGTAGGGGAAGAGCAGGCGGGGGCGGGGAGGAGCGGGATGGGGTGTGTGGCTTCGAGCGGAGGGGTCGGCACTGCTCAGCGGTCGTGGCGGGCTGCTGGGGGCATCGAGCAGGGGAGGATCGTCAGCGTGTTTCGAGCAGGCTTCGAGCAGGAGGGAGAGAGGCAGGCATGAAGAGGAGGATGGCATGTTTTGTAAATAGGAATGACCTTTAGGGACACTTTTATCTTTTTTAATGGAAACCGTCAAAATATAACGGATATCCCGAATGGAATATAACACGGGGTTATGTCGTGTAAGAGTTAAGCAAGGTTTCTCGTGTAATTCACGATTATACAGGGTTATGATTGTTATTGCAGAATTACTAAGGTTGGGTGTAAAAATCCCAAATAGCAAATATAACTTAATTGTACCATAGTTAATAAGGTGTACAACATTATCGTAAATTTATTTGTTTATCATTGGAAGAAAAGTTATGTTGACAAAAAAGTGCAGATCCATGACTCCATGTCAAAAAAATCTTTATAGAAAAAACAAAAATAGGAAAATGTGTGCATTATACTTTAGGTAATAAATAATGGGAAAATGGGTTGCTCCGCCTCATTTTTTGATGAAATTTTTATTTTTTTTGGGAAATGCCATTATGTATTTTCATCACTATAGGCCTCTAATATATCATTCCAATTTCGTTAAAAACAGAGACGCTTATGCCCTCCGTATAGAACAGGTAATTTTAACGATCTTAAAATTAATGTAATAGGTCTGTTCTGAATGGAGGGCATAGGAGCTTCTATTTTCTGATGAAATTGGAATGACATATATGAGGGATATATAGATGAATATACATAGCAGTGTTTTTCGAAAAAGTAAAAAAAGAAGTGGAAGTTATAGTCCCGAGTGCATGTAAAATTACATGCACCTCGATGCATACTCCCTATCCTTCTCCCCACCCCCCCCTCTATATATATGATATCTTTCAAATGGGATGTGATCCTTCTATCTCTAAGGAAGGACAACGATCCCATCCATTTGTAATTACATACAAGATTATATAAAACCAAATACAATATTATAAATACAAAACTGAAAGCTTTCAATTGTTAATTACATAAAATCATATAAAATATTAAAAAACATTAAACACGTAACCAATGAAAAATCAAAGTACTAAGCATATGTCATAATGCAAAAAGTAATATATAAACAACAAAAATAAAAGAATAAATATTAACTAAGTACCATAATGCATAATCATCTCTATAAGTTCGACCTTACATACAATATATTATTAACTTCATAAATAATTTTGAAGTTCAAGTTATTTATCAAATTGCAATGATAAGACGAAACCCATAAATAAATAAATAAATAAATAAATAAGAATTTTACACCCCCACAAACCTTAAATCTTTCTAAACTACCTTCTCACCCTTGCAAACATCGTTGTTTATCAAATTACAATCAGGATTTCAACTCCTATTTTGTTACAAGAAAATCAAAAGAAAATAGGATCTTCATCACACCATAACCATCTCCCTTGTCAATGAAATTGTGACTAGAACCATCTGCATCAATTCCTCCAATATCAATATATTTCTCTTATCGAATATTCAACTTCATTTTCCTCGCAAATGTAATGTGACATTCACATACACACTTGCTTCTTTTGTGTTTGAAGAATATTTTATGAAATGTGTTGATTATTCATTACCATGTTGTGTTCAATATCATGTTCAATCGACAACATATTATTTTTTTGAAGTCCATCGACAACATATTATTTGTTTTTTTCTAAAGTTGGAATTGATGATATTGATGTCTAGAAATTTGGAAGAGCATTGAATAGTCGAAGGTGTATTAGCATCACCTAATAGTGAAATTGCATTTTTCTCTCAAAAAACAAATAAAAGATTAGATGTAAATTTGGATTATTACATAAATACCCTTTGGGATTCTGTTGTTACAAAAATACCTTCCGATTGGGTTGTCCTTTTTCCCACTTTTTTTTAGAGAAAAATATAACAATAGCGCATGTCTATATGATTACTCTTAATTTTTTAAAGATAACTTCGTCGGTTTCATATAATTATGCTTAGAGCATTAAAAAAAGGAGAAAAACACTCAAGTGGACAAACATCTTGCCCAGATATTCTGCGAGCACTATTTTTACGTTTTTATTTATTTATTTTGTTTATGTCACGCGCGGGAGCAGAAAATAAAAAATAAGAAAAACAAGAAGAACAGTGGCACGGGATGGTCTCTGCGGTTCCACCCCAACCCACAAATCGCGAAAAGGCTCCGCCTTTCCCTCATATTTGCTATTCTTAGCCTCATCCCCTCGTTGGGTCGATCCCGAAGGGGCTGGAATCGCTGCGAGATTTCCGCCATTCACGCCGAGATCGCTCTGCCCCCTTTGCTACGAGGATTTTCTCTTCAGGTAGTTCCTTTTTCCCACTTTGTTTCTTCTGATGAGCTTCTTGATTTGTTGCATGTTCTCGTCGTGCGATTGTTCTGGTGGATTTTTTATGGGGTTTGGGGAATGCGTTGGTGATGTAAGAAAAATAAGGGTTTTGTTTGGTGGATGCCGCTTGTTGTATAGCTGACTTTATTGATCTTGATCTGGTGTATGATAGCGGGTCATTCAGCTTTTTGGAAGAAAAAAGAGGGGTAAATGATTCCTGTTAGTAGAGGATGTTGTTCTTATAATTTCTGTATTGCATGTGATTCAAAGGGAAATGTATTTGTTTTCACCTTTGTGCACCTTCTGGATGAGTTTCCATGTATAGAAATAGAGGTTGTAGCTTGAGTTGATTGGGTCTAATTTGAAGAGATAGAACTGTCTTGGACTTATAGAAATATGAATGCTGGTATGTGGTGTGGTTATTAACCTTTAAACCTGCCATTCAGTAATGGATTTTTTTTATCGAGTATGTATGAAATGGTAGGCGGATTGTTGTTGTAATATTTCTATTTGACATTGTTGATGAATCGGTTTGAGTGCAAAAATATACATCAGGTTATTATGATGTTGTCTATGATTTGATATATCCTGCATGTAATGGGAGTGGCTTTAGAAATCCAATAGCTGGGAAAATAATTTAATAGCTCTTATTAAGATTGGTGATATTTAGTATCTATGTGAGAAGGTGCCAAGGAGTTCCATCTTGTGTAACAAAATGAATGGCAAAGTAGAAGGCAAGAGTGTCCTCTTTAAGTGGAGGGAGAGGGAAATCTTGTTGGAGAAAGAAAAGTGCCTTTTAATTGCATTAGAAAGGTTCTTGCCTAGGTTATATCTTTAAAGACCCCATACCAAAAATTTGTTTTGGTTTGATTGCACATTGGGATCCCGCTTCTTATCTAGCTTTCAAAATCATAATGTTGGAAGCGGGTATCAAAAGGTTGAGGGAAAAGAACCAAGTGAGCAAGAAAATGAATGTGTCATGTGATGAAGGCAGCTGAATAATGATGCAACGGGAACAATAGTTTGAATTCCCATGCTCACTAATGTCCCAATCTTTAGATGCCCCAGATAATGCTAGGAAAATCTGAATTTGTGGAGAGTAGTGTGATTATGTAAATGGAAGTAAAAGATTAAATATGCAGGTCTTTTACATTTCAAACGGATATTTAATTTGCTTATATGGGGTATGAAATATTTAATTCTTGATGTGACATGTAAAAACAACTCATGACTCTCAAAATTCTGTTAGTTTATATCTGGCAGTGATAGTTGATTAGAAATGGGTTTGAATGAGTTCCTAGCGACTGCAGTTATTTCATTTCATGTGTATCATTGTGCGTAAATTTAATTAGCTTTTGTGTGAAGAGTGATAAAAAGGAAAGGTATTACAACGTGCATGAAATATGTCAAATGGTAATCTTAAGTGGATATAATTCTTCAATATTGAAGTTTTTTTTGGATGTCCTATTAGGAAAAATTGATGCCGTATGGGTGGCTATTTTATGTTACTAAAAATGTATATATGCTTATTTTATTGAAAGAAAAAAGGGACTCCACCTATAGGTGTGTGCCCAAAAACTTCACCATTTATCACCAAAAAGTACAACACATATAAGTATGGTTTAGAGTTACAGGCTCCAACTCGAATTCAATGCCTTAGCATGTGCCATGACATTTTCCTCATAGAATCGATCATGTCGAAAAACCACCCCATTTCTTGCCAACCACAGAGCCCAGATCATTGTCACGCGCCTTGATCTCTCATTCTCCATGCCATTCCAGTCCGCCCCAATGGAGCTCCAGATCCCAAAAACAATATCGGTGCAAATCATCTGACTCCTGAAAAGATTCCAGTCGTCCAAGTATAGATGCTTATCTAGGCTTTTCTATAGGCAATTTGTCCAAGAACCAGTGTTGTAGAAGTCGGTATTAAGTACTCAGTCGGAGGTGTGATTGAATAAAGAATATTCGATTTTCAGGAGAAGATTCAGAATTATTCAGTTATGCATTTTTTTTATTATTTTAAATATAAAAATTATGCTTAATATATATTCTTATATACATATGTGGCCATCAATCAATAAGAGTCCAAAATAAAAAGTACTAATTAAAAAGTTATATATATATATTTATTTATTTATTTATTTATTTATGGAGCTTTAACATTTGTGGTAATATCGGGATAAATGGCAACCTTTAAAAAAATAAAATAATCAGCAGTTTGTCACAATATTAGGTCAAAACCGTCGAATATCGGATCGAATACTAGAATATTCGGACCGAATGTTTGGGAATATTTGGGTTCGACCAAATATCGACCGAATAAAAATATTCTATTCGGTCACCCACCGAATAAAAATATTCGGAAGAATATTAAGTCTATTCGACCGAATATTACAACAGTGCCCGGAACAAATACTTGGGTATCTAAACTTTCACACACCTTGTATATGCCAACTATTTGAGTAATGGGCATCTCAAAATAATCAGATATTCTTATTCTGATCATGTTGGTGCCACTGAAGACAGATCAACAATAACATAATGCACTTTTGTTGGTGGATAAATCTTCAACTTTGAGTTACGCTTCAGTAGGATCTTAACTTGGCATTAATGTTCGACATTGTACTTTCATTTTTTAATATAATGAAACTCAAGGAGGGGCTCACCCATACTTATTCCAAAAAAAACTGGGTTAAGCTTGAGTAGGATGTAAGTTAGATATCTTTGATTGCTTCAAATCCATTTAGCAGACCTCGCCTAAAGTGGAAGAAGGATGTGCTGCTACTTTTGTCTACAGTTGCTCATTGGAGTATCATGCCATATGCCTCACTATATATCTGAGTCCTTGTACGTTGAGTAGCTTAAGAATCTTGCGGTTTGCGTATTTCATGACTATGAAGATGCCTCTTTCCCACATAATTATCCAGCATTCTGTAAGCATATTAACAGTCACACTCATGAACTTGTTTGTTGTTTGTCCACATTGTTTTGCATGGATGGATAAGCAGTTGTTATCCCTGGAGTAATGCAGCAACCAGGAATATTCTTCTCTAAGCATATTCCCTGGAGTAATGCAGCAATCAACCAAAGCAACCATAATCCAGCAACCGAAGAAACTGAATAGAAGTTTGAAGGGATTTTAAACTTGTGTCCCTTCAAATTTGTCAATATACCTTTCTATATCTGCGATCGATCCTTTCAAGTATCTAAATTTATGCTTGTGTTTGTGCCAATTGACATCCATGGTTCAGATCATTAGAGGTAACTGTTGAAGGTTTAACAAATGGTAGAAATATTTACAGAACAACATCCTGACCATATGAACTTCTTCAATCGTCTGATGGAGGAGAGAGAAGGTAGATGATGGATGAGGAGGGCAAAGAACCAAAAATACATATTATATGGTTTGGAAGTAGGAGGCATGATCCTGTGAGATCTCCAAATTGCGAGAGCATGAGATCAGCGAGTCTGTTCTGGTGTGGGCGCTTATTGGGAGGAGGTTTCTAAATGTGATGTGGCTTATTTGGACGTAAACCCGAATATGGCATCATATGGATCTGTTTGGGTCTGGTGATTTTGTTTGGAGGACACATTATAAGTTATGCGAGACATATTGATTCCATTTTATGGTTGTAGACTTGTTCTGATGCTTTTTCGTTGGAAGAACCTTATGCTTAACGGATGTGACCATTTGTTCCCAGGCACACTAACACCAGTGTATGGCTGTCGAAGTTCTGATGCAGCATGAAGAACATAACGAATAAATTTTATTTAATTCCATCCAGTTTAGCTACATGACAAACTTTTAATGTAAGTAGTTGAATCTAAGATTTTATTTTATTTTATTATGTAAAAAAGGTCCATTATATAAAGCATTGTCATTTTTTGTTTTGTTTTATTTAAAATATTTGGAATTTAGCCTAATATAAAGGTTTCCCACTCTGGAAAAAGGTATTTTTCCTCCCACTAATTCTCTCTCTCTCGTTTCATGCCGTCCCTTTCTCTCTTTCCACCCGAACCCTAACCCCACCCAACGCCGCCGCCCCCTACCTCCCTCTCCTCCACCGTCGACCCCGCCGCCTTCTCCCCTCTTCATCTCGTCCCCGCCGCCGGCTCCTTCTCTCCCCCTCCCACACCAGCGACGCCACCCCCCCCCTGTTTCCCCTTCTCCGACACCATCCCTGACAACCTCCCCCAATCTCGCCTCCCCGCCACTGTACCGCCTCCTCCTCGCCGACTACGCCGCCGCCTCCGCCAGCTGGATCCAGCACCACCTCTCGCCCCCCCCCCCCGTGCCGCCGCCGCGTAGACCCCTGCCTCCCGCGTCTCCCTCAGTCCCAACGCCGACCTAGCGTCGCCGCCGAAGTCGCCGCTGCCGTCTCGCTACCCGCGGTTGCCAGGCCCCATCCTGCGTCGCCGCCAACAGGCCACGCCGTGCCTGTTCCCCCTCGCAATCAGATCGGACGGCTGCATTCCTGTCGTGTTGGTACGTGTTAACCAAAGTGACAAACTTCATGCACATCTCGTGGATAAGCAGCGCGTTTTCCATCCGATTGTTACTGATTTTCGGCCCAAAATACTGCCTGATCTTCCGTTTAATTTCCAGAAATCTTCTGAAATCATTTCATTTAATTTTTCTCTGCTACAGTAATTGTCATGCATCACTTAATCATTATTCTGCATCCTTGCATTAACCTGTTGTTAATCATAGACATCGTTCTTGCGTAGCGCTGCACTTGAGTTGCATCAACTTCAGTTGGGGTTACATTCATCATAATGGACAGACAATATAGAAATGATCAGGTATGGGCTTAAACTTGACATTACATTGGTCTTTTCTCCTCCATTGATTTCAAGGAGAGCTGTGAAACCTGCAGGAAGGGGTGAGTGTGGTGGGCTTTGAGGTCCCAGCGTCCCCGGACTCGAGCTATTCTAATCCCATCCCTGGAATAGAAGACGAGGCACGGGATCCCCCCTTTTACCGCCCCATTTACAGCACAGCATACTGAGCTGCCCTCTGAGCAGGGATCCCCCGAACAGTCTCCCCCGCCGCAAAACGTGATTCTAAACCACCTCTACATAGAGAACCGGGAGGCTTCGAGATCGGTTGTGGCTCTTGGCTTCACGCACCGTTTCCATTCCAAGTATGTCACTGTGGTTCTCTACAAGCCTATACCGAGGAGGTAAAGCAGCTACTACATGGTTTCATCAGGATTCTGGTGGCTCTCTGTCGATTACTGGTAAAGCCTTCCATTTTGTGAAATTGCCTTAGGTTGGACAATCTCAATCCAATTAAAGAAATTGTAGCGACTCCTATCTTTTGCTGAAAATAATCTTTAGTTCTTGTCTTGATCTGTGTTATATTAGTATTCACTACTCTGGATGGAATGAAGCTCCCCTCATGTTTAAGGGATGTGTTTAACCTATACGTCACTATCCCAACCATTTGCTTCTAGTAATCACCGGTATTTTGTGATTGCAAGGATTTTACTGGTTATAGCCTTTTTTTTCTAAATCTCCAGAACATGTTCTACAAAAAATAGTTGTGTATGTTATATAGCATTGCTTCCTTTAATTCTTCGCCTGGCTGAAATGTAACCTGTTTGCCGAAAACCAAGCTGTTAGATTATGTGTCCTTTCCTCAATCCAAATGACGGGTTTCTTCATTTGGAAGTGTTTGTCTGAATTTAGATGGGTTACAAGATAGTAAGAACTGGTCTTATGTGTTTTTCTCCAGATACTCAACCCTGCCGAGCGTGCAAGTATTTAGAACTAACCCGATGCCAGAACCCACCCTTAATGTTGTATCACCGTGACCTTTGTGCTCGTCTTATTTTTCCTAAAACTCGTCCATTTGGTTGAAGCCTTTGAGTTGACCATGTAACTGATGATGTTACACAACATGTGTCTGAGTTATGGTCTTTCGAACAAGAGCGGACGAACGACATAAAGGCAGATCATCTACTGCTGAATGATTGGTATAGTAGATCTGACAGTTGGGACTCTGGTTGGTTTGCTGGTTTTATTTGAGGGATTGGTAAGACTTTTGTCTGAACAGAACTGTAAACACTTGCAGGATTCAGGTTGCCCTGTAGAAATCAGTTTGCAAAAGGTGTCAGATATTGCTACGAGGTGCTGCCTCTCTTAAACAGATTTAGTTGATTTTCATTGGCTCGTGAAGAGCTATTGGCATTCTGTGCAAATGCAGCATGAACAGTATATGAATCTTTGGAAGCGTTGTTCTATCTCAGATAACCCACGCCTTATCCTCAAATATGTATATATACATATACGGTCAACGCTCATTATCAGCAACTTGATTGTTATTTTAGTAACTTAAGATTATTATAATATTTGTTCAATGTTCACTATCAGCAACTTACGTACAATTCAATGCTCATTGAATTTGCATTCTTATATTTGTAATCTTTTTATTACATGTCAATTACAATTAGAATTACTGTACCAAATTCGCAGTAGTTCTTTATTTATAGTATCTACTACTATTATATTATATCTGTAGCCATTTGCTTATTCCTTTCTTATTTATAAGTAATTATTTCTAATATATTAGTAACTAGTACTATATTATTCTATTTGCCGAGTAATTATATCTTTATTATTAGCAATATCATCAGTTAACTTCTTCTTGTTTAATAGAAATTTCATTAACACCCGTAATTTCTGAATATCAGTAATTTTTGTACCACGATTTGTAACTTCGTGAAAACGTTCTGTGTTTTCTTATAATATATCAATAACATTTGTATGATGACTTGTAATAGCTTACAATATATCAGAAACTAACATGCAATATAGTAACACCCAGTAAGTTCTTACAGATGTCCATAATAATAATATAAAGAATATGCTTTGAAAGTTTTTGAAAGAATAGTTTTCAACGGATGTATAACTTTTGCATACGATCTCATGAAAACTAGGGATGTTAAAAAATATTCGGTTCAACGGTTACCCAGCTTGATTCGTTCATTTGAGCCTGAACTTTTAGTTATATGTTTAAAAATGATGGGTCGAGTACCTGTTATGCCATGACCCGCGTCCATAAAAAAAACTGATGGGTACCCACGAGTACTCGATTGGAAGCTAAAAAAGGTATGCATGCATTTACGAATGAAAATTGTAAAAAATACTTGATTATATTTATTTTCTATTAAATATAAAACTTCTGATTTATTTAATTAATTATTTATATTGATTCTTAAAATTAAATCAACCGAACAATAACTTTGATTGAACCTTAATTGATGCTAAATAATATAGTCGATAAAAGGAATCAAGTCGGCCAAATTCCAATTACGAATTACACATCCAATCATATGGATCTGTTAAATAGAAGATATGGATGTCATTTTTTTGCTTGGAGAATACAAATTCAAATATAAATGTTAAATATCAACATTCGATGAATATGAATTTAAAATCAAAATTTGACGTACCTGAAATGTTTGAAAGTTGAAGGTTATGATTATGAATATTATTTGTTTTTCAAAAAAATGTGAACCCGCATATAAAATGAATATAAATTTGAATTTTATGATTATTAATATTCACTTTTAAAAAAAAATGTGAATCTGCGTATAAAACGAATATAAATGTTCAAATTTTTTAGGATATCAATACGAATATTACAAGATTGCAAATAATTATGGTAAGATTTTCATTATTATTTTGTTATTTTTAAGTCAAATCTTGTTGTTAATAAGTTATTGTATGTATTATATTTTAGAATTTGTAATTAACCTAAAGAAAACCTTAAGTAGTGTGATTTTGTTAAAGCCTCTAATATAACCCGTATATATGAATATAAGATTATGATTTAATTTGAAAACTGAAATTAACTTATTTAGTTTAAATTCTTTAATATTAAAAATCAAAGTTCGAATAAAAACATGACTAAGATCTGACATAATGTTTTTATTTTTCTTAATATATTATGGTGGTGATTTCTACTATTACATTTTGATACCTACAAATATCGATATATAAAAGTGATGTATATGTCTCAAATAAATATTAATATATATTTAACATTTGCAAATTACTTCGCATCTATTTGTTAACTGCGTGTATACATATTGTTAATATACGTTTTGCATTCATATTTGTATTTTGTGGATATAATTCAACATTTTGCATATCCGTATAATATTCATATTCCTGTGTCCGTATTTTATATTCGTATCTCATTTTCATCCCTTCCTATTTTCATCTTTATTTCTTTTGCACGGTAGCAGGAGTGATAGATCTGCTGATAAATACTCCATTGCTTGTCCATCATTAATCGTGTCAATATATAACGATTTGAATTAAATATTTCAGCTGTAGGGGCGAGCACACAAATACAAATATTTTTACACTTGTGTCCCTGTGAAATTTTGCAATTACATCATGGCTCTTCCATCAATGTAATACAGGGGCATAAATATAATAACAGAAGGGTAGTAGTGTGAATTTTGTAAGAATACATGAGCACAAGTTTTTTTGCAAAAAAAAGTAAGGGCATAACTGTAAATGCAGAAACTCGGAGGAGCACAAGTCTAAAAAATTCCCCAAAAAAATATAAATAGATAGTACGCTTATTAATATAAAAAAACAATGCTACTGATTTACATCCTGTCGAGCCCATCTGCAGGGGAAGACGTGTAGACAACATGAGGCATGTCACTATGCAAGATGAAAAACCTGAAGCAAAGATTACAACTACCCATTCCCTTCGTGTTTTAATATCTCCCTCAAATAAAATACAATAGATTTGTTTCATTAAAGCAACGAACTGCTTGTACAGTTATCTATATCGAAAAATACTCGTTATTTCATACAGGGCAGGGAATGAATCCAATGACCCAATGATAGCTCGTGTATTTATATTCTAGACCTGCCAATAGATAGAACATGGCAAAATATATATCCATCAAGTCTCAAAGTAAAGACAGATGGATCAGTAAATGATAAATGAGACCACCCTGGATTTTGCGACGTTATAAGTTTGACAACGAAGTAGACGATGCTGAAAATGGCTCGAGGTTGTTACCAGATGCATTGTTATGAACCCATGAAGAGATGAGATGGTGCGCAATCGCGTACGGACCAGGGACAAACATAGGGGCGAGTTCTCCACTGTCAACATTTAAGTCTGAAGCCGGGCTTCGATCTCTTTGGATGCCTTGGCACATCTGCTTTACTTTCAAGGCAGATGTTTTCTGCGCTCTTTCATATTCAGTGAAAGTCAGTGCTTTCCTGACGTCTTCCTTACTGTACCATCGAGCGTCTGCAAGAAGGTGCAAGTTAGATAGTCCGCTCTAATCATTATAATGGCTTAAAACAAGAATCAACACTTCCTGGTAAAGTTTTCATAGGACTTAAAGCATATATAACAGTTAATTATGATATTATGGTGTTTAAGATTTTATAGGAGACTCTTCAAGCGTAGATAACAGTAAAATTTGAAAATATGGAGATGCTTGATGTGGCTCCAAACTCCAAAGTATCAGCTTTCAGCTTATATCTAAATGCAAGGCACTCCATTCAAGTTTGGCCATGTTTCCTTCTGGAAGACCATAATCCATCTCTTCTATTCCATATCAATTCCGCAATAAGTTGATTTAATGATGAGTAGAAGGTTATCAGGTAGGAGAAATTAAATGGATCGTTTATACAAAACATCTAGAGAAGGCTCCTTCAGATGATTGGGGATAATACCATGTTTTGTGTTAATGAACATTTTGCTGTCAATTATGCCCCCCCCCCCCACACACACACACAATCCACTCCCCACGACCATCTTCCGTACACGACAATTTCTTCTTACGTGCTACATGTCCTCTTGCACACTTTTTCCCAAGAACTACTTGGCCCATACCAGCGACAAATTTGCTACTATGATGGCCGGTCATAGTATAGTTTTTACGATCTTATTCATTCCATTTGTCGTATTCTTTTCCAAATTGAAATGAACAAAAGAGACGGACATTTACAACTCCAGGAAACAACTTGCCAAAACTGTAAATCGTATGGCTTCTTCATACCACGCAGGTTGTACTCTCATGCATAACCATACTGGTGCATATTACCCATATTTAAGCTACCTGCATTCATGGCGCCCCTTGCTTGAGTAGAAATGACTGGACACCATTATTCATCTAAGCCAGCATGGACAAAGATCCACTGATTCTATCCTAACTTTGTTGTTGAGTTCAGAATAAAGACTTGTGTCCATCAAACATTTTCTCATGTCCCCCATTCCTGGTCCTCTTATCTTGGACTGTGTCAACTTGTAGCCCTAGTAATCTCCTTGACAACTCTCTTAAGAATTTCCTTACCAACATCAGCGAGATTATTTTACGTTTGCAAATGATAAAAGGTAAATTCATTATTCAACTGATGCATTTCTGCAAGATATGAAGATATACATAGGCGATCAATAAGTAGAAATGTCAAAAAGCCTACTGTTATAATGAATATCAATAACATCAAAACAGCAGTTCATGAGCATGCAGAATCATGCAACTGATGAGGACATAGGGATGTGCTATCATTTCAGTAACTAGCCTAATGTATAAATAATTCCTACCATCCAGCTCTTTCTTATCAACTTTGATGTCGAATGATTTGGCATAGGCAAAGAAACCCACCATTAACTGGCACGGCATACTGCTTGGTCCAACTGAAAGAGTTTCCAAAGAAGAAGATATAAATGTTAGTTAATCATGGCAAAGACCTCTATGTGCCAACTCGGTTCTAGCTTAAATTACATAAAACTATGTCACCAGATGCTCTGTTTAATTGCAAATCATGACAAGGCAAAATAGACAACAGAACAAGAAGAGCAAGCTTGAAATTCAACAAAAGCAAGCAAAGGTTGCTAGCTAGCTCATAGTAATGATAGTCATGGCACCAAGGATGAACCCTACAAATGAACAAGCATTAGGTGCATCCATATTGTTTATGCTAGCCATGAATAGGAACACCATGTACATCATGGTAATTGATAGAAAGATGGTACTCTCTAATCACCATAGGATGACATTTCTACTAGAAAAAGATATCAAGTGCTTCAATCGGATGTTTTATATTAAAAGAGGTTATTAAAACAAATGATGCAGTTGATTTTGTTGAGATAACAGAGTTGTGGGATGTTGATTTCCTTCCTTTTGTAGCCTTCATTATCAGTTTTATGTATTTGGATCTGTGTGTAATTTTGTCACCCTCTTCCCCTATACACTGGATAGGCCCTGTCTAGTCAAACAAGCTCTACCCTATTTAATTTGGTATTAAAACGGTGATCCTAGATAGGTGGTTTGATACTTTACCAAGTAAGCCACCCCATCCACATTCATCCTTTTTCTCTACCTGTGCTGAAACTACTCATAAGGTTTCCACGACACAAAGTCTTGTTATCGAGCCTTGAAGTCCTTACTGGAGCTCAGGTTTCGTCTTCAAGCAATGATCATATCGAAGATCAACCCCATTATTGACATTGCCTATCTACTCACTATAAGTGATGATCCTCGGGGCCATCACCATCTGGCCTTGATCTAGCACGATCTCACCATCATCATCTAGGGTCGCCATCATATGATTCTCAAGGTCCATTGCTGCCAGACCTCTGTTCCAAGGGATTCCCCCAAGCCTAATCTATCGCTGCCTTTATTCATATCCAACGCCTTCGTCCACAAGCTTGTATCATGCAAAGCATTAATGCTAGTCTTTTTTTCTCATAAATCAGGCTCATCTTCCGGGCCCGTTATGTTTTCCTAAACCCACGAACCACATTACAAGTTTACTTCCAGACTCCGTAACTTATATATTAGCCGACAAAGGGCCCTTGTGATTTAATTAGCACGTGATTCCAGGTGCTGTCATTGATGAATTGATGCTTCATTAAGTGCCTGTAAATAATGGATTTATCTTCCTTTGAGATATGGCTTTTGAGAAATCAGGTTCATGTGGCCAGCAATGAAACACCTTTGGGGAAATGAAGACTATCTATGCACCAATAGTCAAGATCGATGAGGGTGAAGTAGGATCTTCTGATGCAGAGTACCCTCGATTTGGTCAAAGGACATGATAAGAAACACATCTTAGATCTTCAATAAGACCAAAACTGTAGATCCCATCACCGAGGTAGAGAAAAAGGTCGGGAAGGGGGCGATGTTGCAAGAAGTGAAAGACGAAAAGCAATGGTGAGGGCTTCTCATGTTCAAATGGAAGTCGACATGAGTTGGTGCAGGAGTCCAAGAGGGGTCGAAAGCCCTTTCGCGGGCCTCCTTTCTTGGCTAGGACTTGGAGGCGGTGTGGAGAGGCCCCTCGGGGTGTCGCGTGTATGGGTTCGAAAGCCTCTAGTTGGGGGTGATGACCCCTTTAACCTTAAGCGGGAGCCTGCTGGTGGCGGTGAGAAGCCCTTGCTATGGCAATGGTGATCTGAAGTGGTGGTCGGACCGCCATCTGGGACCTGTTCTGGTGCAAATCTGTGTTGGGCGGGGTGTGAGGTTCCTTTCAGCAGAATTCCTCCTCTCCAGACCATTGTCTGAAGAATATTGACTTACAAAAGGAGAATGGCGAAGACCGAAGTCTCGAGGAGGCATCAAAGATTGAGGGAGAGGCATTGCCGGTGCTTCCGATGTGGGGGTAGATGAACAATTTGGGAAAGACTGTCGCAGTGCTCTGATCTACTTTGGCTGTGGCATTGCAGGCCAGAAGAAGGTGGTGTCATGCAAACAGTGTTTGGATGTGCTCTCTAATTGATGGGGGGCTTATTGGGGAGGGTCGCGACTTCATAATAGAGGAGGATCTTGTTAGTTCATGCATGAACATTCATATTTTGATGGTAACAAATTTGGCGCAAATAGACAAAACTTATGCAGTTAACTTGAAGCGAGGTCAAGAGCAGGAAGGCTATTGGACCAAGAAGAAGCTCAAGCTTGACGAGCTCAAGCTTAATAAAGAAGCTATGAATCTCAAAGGAGTTCAAAACTAAGGAAATCCAACTCAAGCTCAAGAAGAATACAAAGTCTTTTCTTTTATTGACTCTTGTATTTTGTAATTATCTTAGATTGTAAGAGACCTCAAGAATCATGCATCTTGCATCTCAGACTTTGAATTTGACCTTGACTTTGAGGTCAACATGAGATCGACTAATAGCCTTGCATGATTGATCATTTCCTGAGTGGTCAATTTGCCATGACCGATTGGTTAATCTTCGTTGATTGATCGATCAGGACTGATCGATAAATCCTTAGTTTATGATCGATCAAGTTTTGAATTCTAACAGCTATATTATAAATTTATAATCGTTCAATTTTGATCACTGGTCGATCAACTTTTGATTCCGATCGATCATCAAAATCTGAATGAATGATCATTTGATTCTGATAGGTCATCTAAATATCATGATCGATCATTTTCTATTTCAAGAAGATTTTAAAGGGATTTTCATTCTCAATTTGTCTACAACAATTACTTTTTCAAAGCCAACGATTATGGGAACTCTAGGCCTATAAATAAGATATCATATCTCATTCTACAACATACAACAATGAGAATCATCTCTCATTCTCTCTATTCTTTATTCTATACTCTATGAGAGAAAGTATTTAGAGTTTTATCATGTTATGCATTTCAGTCCAAAAGCTATGGTATTCTGCGATAATCTTACGAGCATGCACCTCACTCTGTAAGATCTCTTTAGTTTTACCTAATAATCTTCATTGTATGGTTACTTTGATATTGAGGTTATTAGGATTGTTTAATTATATACAATTGATTTGATCGCGTAATCAACTCAGGTTGTAATACGACGGGGTTACCTATGTATGCAACTCAGGTTAGTGGAAGATTCATGTAGGTCAGGGTTTTTTTGAAGAAAAAAACTGACCCACATGACCCATGTGGGTCTTCCACTAACCTTATTCGGGAGACTCGTGTCAATTTTTACCCGTGAGGGTTTCCACGTTAAATACTTGTGCATTTGTAGTTGATTGTTTATCTCGTGATTAAAGGTGCTTCATAACATTGTGCTTGTTTTTAGAATTTATGATTGCAACGATCCATGTCATACAGTTCGATCCAACAACACCCATCAATCGATGTCCCGGAACCAACAAATTTGTGCAATCTTGCAATAGTTTTGCTAAGGGATGCGCTAAAGATTTGATGGGACTTGGTATGCCTTCAGGGAGGTGTCCCTACCGAGATGTGTTTGGGGTTATTGGATGGCTCTACGACGGCCTGATCAGAGGGGATCAAGTGGCGTGATCAAAATTTTAAGATGGAGTGGACCCTTAGGTGCGTTATTTTTGTGTTTCTGTGAGAGGCCTCCCACTATGATGTAGAAGTTTTGTGGCAGTGTGTGAAGTGTTCTCCTCATCGAGCATGTTTGTGGCTATTGTGTATGATGGTCTCAGTCCTGACGAGTTGTTTGGCATGGTGGCAAAGATTATAGGTTCACAAAAGAGTCTTCTATATGTGATCTTCTATCAGGATGGTCACACTTATTTTCCTTTGTTTGTTTCTCCAATGTCGAACTCTGCTCGAGGTGAGGCTCTAGTATTGGTGGATGGTGAGTCGGTGGCAAGGGCGGAGCTTGGAAAGACGAAGTTTGCTCCTTTCCACCTTGATAGTAGAAGTAACTTGAGCTAAGCGGTTAGGAGCAAAACTGTGTTCTATGGATTTTATTTTTGGAGATAGTGGTGGCCCTCGAAAGATGGTTTGGATGTTATGGTTGCGCCTCGTGAAATTACTCCACAACATTTTGGCTCAGTCTTTGATGCACAAGTGGCTTCTATATTGAGAAAGAGCGGTATTGAATGGCAAGTCTTTGCCCTAAAGCTGCAGCATGTGTTGTTGGAATTGTATGAAAGAGCAATTGGCCCAGATAATCAAGGCCCTAAATGTCGGTTTCAGCCACCATTTCGGTGACCGACCGAAATGGGATTTCGGTCATTTTTTGAGCTAGGGATCCCATATTTCGGTCATTTCAGCCATTTCGGTCGAATTTCGATTTCGATTGCATATCGATATTCGATAGAAATTCGACTGAATTTCATTGAAATTTGAGGCCATGCAAATAACAAGATAGGAAATATCGATATCGCATCGATCAGCCAGAAAAGGATATATCAGGATATAATGCCAATATATCGATGATATCAGTGGCAATGTCGAAAATGCCTTAAAAAACTATTTTTTACGTTTTTTTTCAGAAATTAAGATCATCCAAGATATTAAAACAACAAATAACCTATAAATACACACTTATATCACATATATCGGTCATTTATACCCCATATATCACACATATCGATCATATCGAACATATCACTGTTAATGTTGATTGCTGACTTATAAGAATTGGAAATGGATTTAATCCAAGTTCTTACGACATTAAATAACTTACAAATATACTTAGATGACACACATAGATCATCTATGACACAATATTGTAAAAGATTACCTAGTCACGAGGGGTTTAGAACCAAGAGTTCCATGTGGGGTAAGGTAGGAAATATCGATATCGTTATTGTAATGGTCCGCCTAGTCGAAAATGACAAAAAAGCGATTTTTCATGAATTAAGATTATCCTAGTTATTAAAACAATAAATAACATACAAATACATAATTATATGCAAGAATGAGGTGTATTTAGCACAGCAATATGCATTATATTGTACAAATTACTGGTTGTTAATGCCAATAGTTTTGACAGTCGAGTTGACTGCTGACTGTTGAGATGTATTCTAGACATATGATTTTAACTTGATCAGCATTACACTTGTTTTCATCTCTAATTGAAGAACCATCGTATGCACCCCCTTGTAGCACCATATCCTACCAGATGGGATTTCGTCTATGAACCCGAAACAAAATATAAAATTCATGATGTGTTTTAATACCAAGAGTAGCAAAGTAAGTAGTGAAATCAAACTTAGAAGGGTAATATCATTGATATCTATATATAGATAGATAGATATAGGCAAAATATCAGCGATATCGTTTTTCGTAATGAAACCATTCAATTTCGAGCGATATGACTCGATATGGTGATATATCATCGATATCCTGGAAAAGTGTGTGTGTATATATATATATGTGAATATCGGTACCTACATCTTGTCGATATTGCTGACTATGCCAGATAGTGAGTTAGGTATTGACTTTAGGTAAAGAAGCAAGGTCATGTGGCAAGGACCTCAGAAGGTTGCTAGTGAAGTACATGTACATGTGTGGTTGATTTTTATTTGTGATTGAAAGTACAATATAACAATGTGCTTGTTTTTATATTAATGTCATTGCAGCGCTCCACGTCATTTAGTCCGATCCACCCGCACCCAACAGCCAATGTTCGTGTAGGGTGTAGAAACCAACACAGAATACTCAACCGTGGAGAGGCATTCTCCTGTGATTTTATCCCGCTCCTTACATAGTATGATTCCACATAAAACCTCGGTGTTCTTCAACTGTATTTATTCCTTTATCTCTGATACACTTCCGTGGTCATCGTTTTCTACATCCTTTCATATTTTACTTATAGTAATAATTACTATCCTACTTCAATGGTCTAGTGGTAGTACAGTGCCCAACACCTAAAAGAGCAGGGTTCAAATCCCTCATTATGGGTGTTGCATTAGGTAGTTGACAGGCAGCGTAAAAAATAGTCGAACCTTTCAACATGGATTTGAGCAAGAATCCATGTAGCCGACCCTACTTAAAGTGAGAGAAGACCACCATTTAGTAATAATTACTATGAGTAAAATCATTGCTTTCTAATTACTTTGTCAACTTGGGATTGAAACTCCCGAGTTGACAAAGTTTGTCATCCCAATTTTGCATTTAACTAGCAGTGCATCAAGGTGTGAGCGCAATTGGCATTCATTTTAAAAAATAAGATTTTGATCAGAGTAATACTTACTTTCTAATAAGATATATGATTAACATATTAAAAATATTAGGGATTTTAGGACTAGTCCACACAAAGAGAAGGAACTGACTCACAAAAAAGTAAACTTAATAAATTTGACATACGTGATGTTCAACTTAATGTTAAAACATAGGGAGATAATGAAAAAATACTATGGATCCTCCATGCTTGGATGATGTGAATGTTAATGATGAATGAATGTAGGAGCTTCACAGTTGTGAATTTGAAGCATATCTCGAACTTGATGTAAACATTCCCCTTGAGGAGGATGTTGTAAAGATGAGGAAACACAAGAAAATTTACATCAGAAGAAAGGAGGAAAGGAAAAGGTAATGCTAAATATTATGTAAAACTTATTTGATTATTTTAAGTATTATTGCATTGTATAGTTTAGGTAAAGTAATAATTGATGTTAATGAGGAGGAGATTCATGATGGTGATGATGAAGTCAATGACGAAGACAAAGATGACGTAAATTTGAAGTCATGGATGACTCATTAATTGATCCAACCAGCAATGGTGCTTCAAATGATCCTCTTTATGTAGATGTTATAATTAGAGGTGATGTCGATGAGTAGATCCTTATTTAGGATATGGACAAGCTACCTCTTTATTTCTTTTTTTTGACGCTCAAAAAAGGGGGAAGCAATCAGCGGTGTTCGCCCCAATTTATTAAAAGTAAAGAAGGGAGTACTTACAAGGTGTATGAAGAAAAGAAAAAACGAGTGTTAATAGGTATCCAAAAAAGAGATACCCCCCAAACATCCGATATAACGCTACCCGGAAGACCAATCTTGACAAAAGCGAGACGCCGAGATACAAATGTTTTCCTTGTAGAACCGCTGCCGAGCAAAAAGTGCCTCGTTTCTTCCCAACCAAATGCTCCAAAGACGCGCAATCGGGACCATCAGGTCCACCCTTGATCGATTCCTGGTGTTAATCAAACTGTCGCATAAAGCATCAAAACTGGAGAGATTCAGCCACCCCAAATCGTCCCAGATGGCACGAACATGGTCACAATGGAAGAAGAGGTGCCCGCTGGATTCCACCTCCGAACCGCAAAGCCCGCACAAGTGCGAGACATTAGGAAACATCAAAGCACAACGGTCGCGAGTAAGCAGCCGACCACGCCTAAGAAGCCAAAGAAAAATGCCAACACGTTCCGGCAATTTGAGACTCCAAATGAACTTGCAATGATTCAGCAGGGTCGCATCGACCCCCACGGCGCTGGGAAGAAGAGCAAAGTACGCCTTCCGCGAAGAGAAAGAATCCTCCTTCCAGGCGAAGTGGTCCCGCCCCCCAGAGGGCGTGGGTACATCAGTAAGGAGAGTCATCAAGGACGTGAAGTCGAGTAGACGATGATCCGATAAATTAGCAATGAAAAGGGGGCACCAGCAACCATCGGCTGAGCAAGAGGCCACGGTGGCGAATTTGTCGGCCGCCAGCGCAAAGAGGCGAGGAAACAAATATTGCAAAGCTCCTCTCCCGGACCAATCATCAGACCAAAAGCGGAAAGAACTCCCATCACCCAGAATAGGCTTGAATAAAGAACGGTTTCGAACAAAAGCGGACAAAACACCGCGCCAAAAATGGGAAATGTGTCCCTCGGGACGCCCCCGTGAGGCGGATATTAAATCAAACCCCGCCGCCTCCCTAAGGCACCTCAGCATGAAATTATCTTCCCTGCCCCACACCTTCGCCGCCCACTTGAGAAGCAAAGCCTCGTGCACCACCTCCAGCCGCCTCACTCCCAAACCCCCATCGCACTTCGGCCGCGAAACAACCTCCCAGCTGACCAAATGGACCCCCCTTCGCCCGCCCTTCTGACCCCAAAGAAAACCCCGCATACATTTTTCCAAGCGCTCCCGAACCCCCTTCGGCAAGCCACGCACGGACAGGAAATAAATTGGTATAGAGGAGAGCACGGATTTAAGAAGAACCAACCGATCCCCCTTGGAGAGAAGCGCCGCGCGTCATCCAGCCAGACGAGCCTCCATCTTCTCCACCACCTTCCGGCAATCACGCAGCCGAGCACGGCCAACCGAGAGAGGCAAACCAAGGTACTCCAGGGGGAGGCCGCACGGGGAAGAGCCCAAAGCGCGAGCACAATCCACAGCCTCCACCTGCGGCATAGCAAACAGAACGGCCTTTGATTTGTTCCCATTGATGTTGAGCCCCGACATCTCACAGAATAGATGGAGCGTAGTGGCCATCCCCAAGGCATTAGCCCGGCCGCCCTCGATAAAGCATAATGTGTTGTCAGCGAACTGTATCATAGGTACATGATACGCACCCAAAGAACATCCGCGGGTAAGGCCGGCCTCGGCAACCCCATCAATCATCTGCGGTAAGACATCCACTGCCAAAACAAAGAGGAGGGGAGCAAGGGGGCACCCTTGGCGAACCCCCCTGCAAGGCTGGAACATCCCTCCAGCCGGCCACCCATTTAAAGAAACGGAGAAAGAGATGGTGGTTACACACCGCTGAACCCAAGAGATCCAAATTGGGGGGAAGCCCCGCCGCTTTAATACCGACCATAAGATGCGCCAATCTAGAGAATCATATGCCTTTGCAAAGTCAATTTTCCACAGCAGCCCCTTCGTCGCATTACGGTGCCAAACATTGACGATCTCGGAGGCGACCGCATAGCAATCAGAGATTTGCCTCCCTTGAAGGAAGGCAGCTTGAGAAGGCGAGATGAGCGAGTCGAGGAGTGGCGCAAGCCTTCGAGCGAGAGCCTTAGCAATGATTAAGTAGATGCCATTAGAAATGGAAATAGGCCAGAAGTCCTCAATACGGTTGGCCGAAGGGGTCTTGGGGATAAGAACAATATTAGCCCTGTTGATTATGTTGAAGCCCCTGTTCCCCTCACAAAATTCGAGGGCAACGTCCAAGACGTCATTTGCAAGCACGTCCCAAAAATCCCGATAGAAAGATATAGGGAAGCCATCAGGCCCAGGGGCAGCATCGACGTTGAGGTCCCAGGCCGCCCCTTTGAGCTCCTCCAGCGTTAAAGGCCAAGAAATCGTCGCCGCATCCGAAGGCGCAAGGACAGAGGCCCCACGGCCCGTCCACCGCCACGACCGAGTAGGTTGACGGTCAAAGAAATTCTTGTAGTAAGTTCCCAAAGCCACACCTAACTCCTTCTCCCCCTGAAATAGAGAACCATCGACCATGAGGGAAGAGACGATATTTGCACGTTTTCGAGCACTGGCGACCCGATGGAAGAAGGCGGTGTTCGCATCCCCATGTTTGATCCATCGCAAGCGCGATCGCTGACGCCACTCAATAGCCCTCTTCCTGTCCTCCATCGAGACCACCTGCAACGCCGAAGCACGAATGGCCAATTCCGCGGGCGATAACTCCCGCTCGTTCTCTGAACGATCGAGGCGAAGAATGATTTCATCAGCCGCATTACGGGCTATTAAACGAGCCTGACGAATATTAATTTTAAAAGACGCCAGGAGTCGGCGAAGGGATGACAGTTTTTGATCGAACCGATGAGCAGCACTGCCGGCATATATAGATTGAGACCAATGATTGCGCACAATGTCCTTGAAGTTTGGTTCCAGCAACCAACTTCGTTCATAGCGGAAGTGGCCACAAGGGCGAAATGATTCACCAGAATCCCAGAGAATGGGGCTATGATCAGAGAAAGAACGCGGCCGAGAGCAAACCGAGCACAGAGGGAAGAGCTCCATCATCCGCCCATTCGCCAAAAACCTGTCAAGCCGAGACCGAGAGGAGTTATTCCTCCAAGTGTAGGTAATATCGTTTGCCACCAGCCCCTCGAGAGCCAACTCCTGAATGAGCTCCAAAAATTCGCAAGATCCCGGATCTTGACCCCCACGGCCACGAGGACGGTCATGCGAATGCAAAGTAACATTGAAATCGCCTCCCACAATCCAAGGAGTATCCCCAAAAGCCACCGCATCGGGGCGCAGATCCTCCCAAAGTTCGCGACGAGCGATATGGCATATAGGCGCGTATACGCAGGTAAAAGCCAGTGAAGCATTGGAATCCGACCTCACGAGAATGATAGAAATAGAATGACGCCCAACACGAGAATAAGACAAGGAGAATCCCGACGACCGCCAAGCCAAAATAATACCGCCCGAAGTGTCGTTCGCATCCATTGAACGAAAATCATCCAAGCCCCTGCCCCAAAGGACTTCCAAACAGTTGCATCCACCCCCGATAGTTTCGTTTCTTGAAGGAGAGCGATGTCACAATCCCATTCCACCAATCGAGAGCCCAAAGCACGCCGACGATCAGGGTCACCAAGACCACGAACATTCCAGGATAGCAATTTCATTAAACACCGAGTCAGGTCCTATAAGCGCGAACAAAAACCGGACCAACTCCACATTTAATCCCGAGAAGCGCGTCTCCCAATTTGGCGAAGTCCTGCTGCCTCCGCCACCGCCTCGCGCAGTAGCTGACTGGAAGAGATAGATGATACCCCTAGGAAAGGGGGATGACGACGAGTGTAGATATTTCCAAACCTGTACGGGGAATCAATCACAGCATTCCAAGCATTCCAAGCAATACCAGAGGGAGTTGAAAAAGCGTTCATATCGCCTATTGTAGAATCCAGAGATCCGCCACCTGTACGAGTAACCGGAGAAGAGAAAGAGCCCTGTACGTCGAGGGGAAGAATCATACCAGCAGCCTCCGACGGAGAGGGGATCATAAAGGTGCTCTCAGAGGTGACAGAGCCAGCCGTCAGCAAGAGGGGCGGAGAGATAGAATCCTCGAGATGAAGCATCGGGGAGAAGGGCACCGAGGAAATGGGTTGCGGGCACAGGTAATCGGAGGTCCATATAATGGACTCGGATAGAGAAACCGTGTCAGGCCCCGCCCGCGCCAGAGCCCAGACGTCATGATGATCATAACCGGACGAAGGAAGTGGAAGCGCCACGCCAAACCCCAAGACGTCCACATGGACTTGGTTGGCCGACACAATGGAAGAAGCAGAAGAATGCGAATCGTCCTCGAGAAGATCCCAAGTCACATGACGATGAGCGCCCCCACCCGCACGCGCGCCCCGAGGAGTTCCAGGCGACATCCACGAACAGGCGCCATGCAGTTGCGCAGCTTCGGAAAAATCCCTGCAGAAGGATGTAGAGATAGTTGTTTGTCGTTAATGTTATTTGTTATTTTCGTTTCTTTATGTACCTCTCATGTAATTTACCCAAGGGCTCTCTCCCTATATAAGAGACCTGAGGGCTCTATGGAATAAACAATGAAAGTATTCTAACATGGTATCAGAGCCATGACCCTAACCTAGGGTTTCTCTCCACCGCCGCCCCCCCCCTCCACCCTTCTAGGGTTTCGGCGCCCAACCCCTCCGGCGCCCAACCCTCCTGCAGCCGCCTCCTTCGCCGGGTCTCCACTGCTGATCAGCCCCTGTCGCAGCCGCCGCCGAGCCCCAGCCACCGCCGCCGCCGGGCTTCTCCATCCACCGTCGTCGAGCCCCAGCCGCAGGGCTCACCTCCTGTCCAGTAGCCGCCACCCTCTTCCAGCAGCCGCTCGTCTCAAAGTAGCGGCTCTCAAAGCCTCTACTCGCTGCAGGAGCACCGAGTTCTTCGGACCCGACATCATGCTTGATTCAAGTGCATAATCGTCTACCTATGCACTTGAATCCGACAAGGTCGTGGTAGACAATCTTCTTAGTCTATCAGTCGTTATTCTTCTCCGGTATTATGTCAGATCAGAAGATCGATATGCCCGCCATAAGTGCCTTCAAAGGTTCGGCACCAATCGTCAAGATGGACGGGACCAACTACGAGCTGTGGGCGATGCAGTTCCTCAGTCTCATGAAGTCGTGCGGTAAGAAGCATATTCTTACCGAGGATGAACCACCGGAGAAGACAGGGATTTATGCCTCATGGGAGGCTGATGATGCGTACGCCAAGGTATGGCTCTCAGGTACGCTCACGACGGAGATAGCGAATGACGTCCTTCACCAGCCCACCGCTAAGGCGATGTGGGATATTTTGGCTATGACGTACTCTCAGGTCCGCAATGAGACGAAGATGCTCCAGTTGCAGCATGATATCTTTACCACGAAGCAGAACGGGAAGCCCCTTCATTCCCTGTACACGTCGCTTCGTGGCATGTTCGAGAAACTCTACAGCACCATTCCTCTTACAGCCACGCCGGAACAGCAGAAGACGTTCCGCAACGCCACTATGGTTGGCGTGTTACTCGCTGCCCTAGATCCGGAGTACGAGGCAGCACGTGCTCAGATACTGGCAGATGCCACTATCCCACCAATAGAAGATGTATACAGGCGGCTCAGTCGTGTACCTGTTCCATCCAATATAGCGACTGCGACTCCGTCAGCAATGGCAGTCTCCAGGGGACGTGGTAGTTCGTCCTCGTTTCGTGGCAGAGGAAGTGGTGGACGTGGCCGTGGAGGCCGCATACGTTCTACGTGCTCCTATTGTCGCCGCACTGGTCATTCGGAGGATACATGCTACTCCAAGCATGGTTTTCCTCCATCTGCACGAGTAGCTGATCATGTTCAGGGTCCACCTGCGTCTACTTCAGATCACAGGTTCGAGGAGTTGGTGGCACGACTTCGGGATATCATGCCACAATCTTCTCCATCAGAGGGTGCAGATGTTGCTGATATTGCGGCTTCGGCGTCAGCCAGTACATCGGCCTCAGCCAGTGCCTCAGGTAGCTCTTCAGCCCCATTTCATAGTCATGATCTCACAGGATGGATTGTCGACTCTGGAGCTACCCATCATCTTTGCCGTGAGAGAGATATTCTGCAGTCATACAGGGCAGTTCAGCCAGGTCGCTCTGTACTCATTGCGGATGGGACTCAGTCTCCTATCATCGGTCAGGGGGAGACAGCTTTGCTACCCTCTATGCACCTACAGAATGTGCTACATGCTCCAGAATTCTCGATGAACCTTTTATCTATTAGTCAGATTACACGTGATTTGCACTGTCGTGCTATTTTTGACCCATCGTCTGTTATTTTTCAGGACATACTGACAGCCAGGGTGATTGGCTGTGGTTCTGAGCACAATGGCCTTTATCGTCTCGTTCGTAGCTCCTACGCTGGTGTCTCCTTGCATACCCAGGCCTCTATTTCTCCATACACCTGGCATCTTCGGTTCGGTCATCTACCGCTGCAGAAGATGCGTCACCTCCTGCCTCACATATCTCCGAGTTCTTCTTTTCGATGTGAAGCATGTCAGTTGGGGAAGCACCATCGGTCTAGCTTCCCCGGTCGTCAGAGTCGGAGCAGTAGCTCCCCGTTTGAATTATTCCATATAGATATTTGGGGTCCAAGTCGTGTCCCGGATCACCAGGGGCACAGGTTCTATCTAGTTGTAGTTGATGATTTCTCCAGAGTGTCGTGGACATTTCTTCTCAAGAATAAATCTGAAGCAGGCAATGTTATTCAAAATCTAATTAATGAGGTTCTGAATGTTTTTTCATCTACTGTTAAATATGTGCGTACTGACAATGCATTGGAGTTCTGCACTCGCTCTCTTGCCAGTTTTCTTTCATCTAAAGGCATTATCCACCAAACCACATGTCCCTACACTTCTCAACAAAATGGAATTGCCGAACGAAAACATCGACATTTCCTTGACATTGCTCGGACTTTACTTATTCAGAGTTGTGCTCCATTAACCTTTTGGGGTGATGCTATTCTTACTGCGTGTTATTTGGTCAATCGAATGCCTACAACTGTTCTTGGGGAAAAATCTCCAATTTCTGTTCTCTTTCCGGACAGAGACTTGTTTACATTGACACCTAGGGTTTTTGGCACTGTTGCTTTTGTTCACCGGTTATCTCCGGGACTTGATAAGCTATCCCCTAGAGCTATCAAGTGTGTTTTCGTGGGCTACTCCAGGACACAGAAGGGGTACCTCTGCTATGATACTGTCCATAACAAATACTATGTGAGTGCAGATGTTACATTCTTCGAACCTGTCATGTACTTCTCCCCTGCAGGTGACAGATTGGTCTCCTCCACATCATCAGACTCCCAAGTCTATGTTCCACCACCTCCAAGCCTGGGTCCGTCCTCTACTCCAGCGTCTCAAATAACACAACCACCACCAAACCCGCCACCACCACCACCACCACCCCCAGTTGTTCCGTTTCCTAAGTTCTACAAGAGACGCACGGGCCCTGCTCAAGCCACATCTCAACCATCCAGCACGCCTCAGGTATGTTCTGACATTAGTGATGGGTTAAATAATGCACATGTGCAGGAGCTTGTACCACAAGAGGAGGATCAACCGATCAACACTGTTTTGGATGACTTGAACCGGCCTATTGCTCATAGGAAACAGCGACGACAGTGTGTCTCATATCCCCTAGCTTCTCATGTTTCCTTTCATCGTCTCACTGGGGATTTCCAGAAGTTTGCCGCTGCTGTATCATCAGTTGAGATACCACGAACATATCAAGATGCCCTGAAGACTGAATGCTGGCGTTTGGCAATGGAAGAGGAGATGCGTGCCTTACAATCCCGAGGGACTTGGTCTCTAGTCCCTATTCCTCCAGGTGCGTCTGTGGTGAGCTGCAAGTGGGTCTTTACAGTCAAATACCATGCAGATGGTCGTCTTGACAGATACAAGGCAAGGCTTGTTGCACGAGGGTTTACACAGACATATGGGGTAGATTATCTGGACACGTTTTCACCTGTGGCGCGACATTCTACCCTTCGCATTCTTCTATCGGTTGTTGTGGTACGTGGCTGGCCTATATTCCAGCTTGATGTTAAGAATGCGTTCTTGTATGGTGATCTACAGGAGGAAGTCTACATGCAGCACCCACCAGGGTTTGCTGCTGAGGGGGAGACTCAGAAGGTATGTAGACTTCATAAGGCTATTTATGGCCTTAAGCAGAGTCCTCGTGCATGGTTCCAGAAGCTCTCCCAGCTTATTGAACAACAAGGTTTCAGGAGATCAAATGCGGATCACTCACTGTTCGTCCGGAAGACTCCTAGAGGTACCATTGTTGTTATGGTATATGTTGATGACATATTGGTTACTGGAGATGATGCACAAGGGGTTGAGATAACCAAGTCTATGTTGGGCAGTCAGTTTATCACAAAGGATCTAGGCACTATACGGTATTTTCTGGGGATAGAATTTGCACGAAATGCACAAGGAATGGTGATGACTCAAAGAAAATATGTCACAGATTTGCTGGCTGAAACAGGAATGACGGAATGCAGACCTTCAAGTACACCGATGGATCCGAGTATGAAGCTGTACGATGATGACACTGAGGAGGTGGACAAGAGAAGGTACAGAGAAATGGTGGGCAAGCTATTATACATCACTATAACTCGACCGGATATTGCACTTGCAGTAAACCGGGTGAGTCAATTTGTGGAGCAGCCAAGGCAAAAGTACATATGGATGCATTGTACATGATATTGAGATATTTGAAGTCTTCACCAGGCACAGGGTTGTTGTTCAAGAAAGACACGGATTTGGCTATTTCAGCTTGTGCGGATGCGGATTATGCAGGATGTCCAAGGGATCGTAAGTCTACTTCTGGGTTTGCCATCTTCATAGGAAGCTCCTTAGTCTCCTGGAAAAGCAAGAAGCAGACTGTTGTGGCGAGATCCAGTGCTGAATCCGAGTACAGGGCCATGGCACAGGCAAGCACTGAAATGATGTGGGTTAAAGCAGTCCTAGAAGATCTGAATGTTGAAGTTCCGTTGCCTATGAACCTGCAATGCGACAATCAGGCTGCGTTGTTCATTGCCAACAATCCAGCCTTCCATGAGAGAACAAAACACATAGAGGTGGACTGCCATTACACTAGAGACATGATTCAGAAGGGCTTCATCTCCACGTCTCACGTCAGCTCCGAGGACCAGACAGCAGATATATTCACAAAGCCATTGCTCAGAGGACCTTTCCAGAGATGTTCTTCCAAGCTGAGCATGATAGATATCTATGCTCCATCTTGAGGGGGAGTGTAGAGATAGTTGTTTGTCGTTAATGTTATTTGTTATTTTCGTTTCTTTATGTACCTCTCATGTAATTTACCCAAGGGCTCTCTCCCTATATAAGAGACCCGAGGGCTCTATGGAATAAACAATGAAAGTATTCTAACAAAGGACACGTGGCTTGGAGAAGGCGAACCGTCGAGGCCCGTGCCGGAAGACGAACCGCCACCATGTAAGATCGGCGAGGGCGGCCGAGCGGGCGGCGCCGGGAAGGAGAATTCGAGCTTGAAAGTCCAACGCCCCAGACAGAGCTTCTCGAACAGAACCTTGCCAGCCAGAGAGCTGCTTAACGTCGACGAGCATTCAACGAGTAAACGCGTACACATCCAATCAGCGCCCGAAGCAAGACCGTCGTCGAGAATAGCCAACACCTGACCCCAGCCGCCAATAACTTTGGAAAGGCAATGCACCGTGCGCGATAGGAATGGAACTCCTTGAACTTCGACCACGCAAACTTCGGACCCGATGGCCGCCCCGTCCGCAACACGCAAATGACGCCACTTCACGAGCGAATCATCGGCCAGACGAAGAAGGTTCTCCCGTTGCTCCGGGGATAACCCTCTAACACAGCATCGGTAGTCGTCTAGAAAGAAGAAATCCCCGTAAAAGTCGTCGCCCAAGATTTTTAAGATACCTGTGCGAATCTCCTCTCGAACCAGTCCAGGTCGCTGCAGAACACCAACAACCGCCATGCTCTTTGTACGAATGTCCTGCTGGTCCACCCGAAAAGCAGCACCCTGCGAGCTAACTTCAACCTTGAACCTCGCATCCGCCGGCATCTGAAAGGAGCAACCACCCGCCTGGCCAGCCGCTGGACCACCCCTGGCATGCACAAGATCCTCGACCACCATTCCGCCGCCGCGATGATGCACCACCGCCGCCGCCACCACCCACGTCAGAGGGACGTGGGGGTGGATTGGGAGCGCACCCCCCGACCGGCCCTCGGGAGGAGGAACCGCCACCGCCATCGCGTACCACTTGAGCAAACGAACGAGAATCCATGATGGCAGGCGAACCACGAACGCGATGACGCGCAGCTACGGGCCCAGGAGCCTTCTTGTAACCATCACCATCGCGAGAAACCCTGCATGAAATCATGCGATGACCTACCTTGCCGCAGAGAAAGCAGCGAGGAGGAGCTCGACACGCAGAGGTGATATGACCTCGCCCCTGACAGCGAAAGCACCGCTTTCCTGCTTTTGCACGCGTGACCAGCACCCATGCGCCACCCCCTCCATCTTGAGCTCCACTAGCTGCGTCTTCCCCGTGAGAGAGACCGTGAGAGTCACCGCGAGTGTCCCTTTGTACGTCACCTTGGACACCTTGACAGAGTTGAACCTCTTGAGCCTTCGGACGCCACGAGCGCTGCTCCCTCCTCATCGCGCCCTCTTTATTTCTTTTTTGGACCTATATTAGAAGTAGAAGCTTGGAATTTATGTTTTGTAATCATTACAATATTTTGTCTTGATTTTTAGTTTAACACAAGCAGTCTAGAAATTATATTTGTTACTCTCTGCATTGAAAAATACACTAGAAGACATTTACCTGCTTTAGATATATGGAGATTTATTTTATAATATTGTTTTCCTAATACTATTACAATATGTTTTGTTAAATAACATATACTTGCGTGGAATACTGAGGATTGCGCCTCAAACCCTCTCTCATTTCCAAGAAGATTGCCAGATTCCACTTTTCATTTTTTTTTCAAACCATGCTTTTTGAGTTTTCATTACCTAGATTTTTGGATCTCTAGTCATGTTCCTAATCATCAGTATCATCGACTTTAATTGGTTATTGTTGATTTTTTTTTCATATTTATTGGATCTTTATGTTAATAACCAATGCTTCATTTAATACTGGAATTGTCACGAGGACTAATCACAAAAAAAACTAAAACGAAACTTACTACTCTCATTCTTCTATCAATTTTGCAGTGAGAGCGCATGAGGACAAAATGGTTGAGAAAAATACCAGGTTATTGTTGAGAGCTGTGATATACAACTTTGATTTCAACAAATATTTTACACGAAAATTGTTCAAGAGTTTACCACTGGACAATTGTTTGATCAGATAGGTAGTCGGATGCTTTTTTTTTATCAATGAGAGAATTTATTACTCCCTTTTTTAACAATTTTATGCTGAGAGCACATAAGGACAAAATGCTTGAGAAATATACCAGGCCATGGTTGAGAGCTATGATATACGACTTTGCCCACTTCAATACCGGTTTCTTCAAGAGTTTCCCTTCTCACTGCTTCTTCCAAACTTTCTCCAGGCTATAAAAAGTTATAATTGTTTTTAAGACAAAGAAAGGAGGTGCATAAATTTTTTAAACACGTTAAGGTGCATAAGAAAAAAAGTGAGAATGTCCTTAGGTTGTTAAATAATGACCATTGGATATAAATGTCGATCCATACATCATTTATAACCGATAACAATTATGATGCTTGAAATTTGAGGATTCACCAATAACATTCAAAGAATAATGAAATGATATTTTTCAAGCTGGTTACAGAAAATACCGTGCTCCAATATTAGCCTTTTGACAAGGCTTTGAGCATCATCTCATGTCTCACTAAATGCAGTGTTCGCATCTAACTCACGTGCTTTTTGAAATGGCAGCACAAAACCTTTAAGAGTTAAAATGCTGCTGGTAATGAAACACAACAAGAATATCGTTCCCCTCTAGCCTTAGCACCATTCAAATTGCCTCATCAAAACACCAAAAAGCAAAATAAAATATTCATGACCAATCCTTACACGGGAAAACCGATCAATGTGTTATAGTAATAACTAGAAAAGGAGCCCCCACTTCCTTGCAGATTTTATCAATACTAATTAAATTTGATTGGTTTTTTATTACTTATGAAGTTAATAGATGTAAAGAAATTTAATGTCTTAATTAAAGAATACTTTTTTATAGAGTTTATTTGTAGTGTATTATTTTGAGACTTCAAGATAGATTTTCTCTTATTCAATTAAAAATATATCCAAGGTTCAGAAATGCGGTTCATGCGGCCGCATATGCGCATGCGGAGGGGTAGCAGCACCGCATATTGAATATGCAGTGATATGCGGGCCTCACGCATATGCGGGCCGCATAAACCGCATATGCGGCCGAGTAGGCGGGTGCGATATGTGGTATACCCAATAGCATGATTCGATTTTGGACTCTCGAAATAAAAGATACGATTTATGATTTTTAGGGAGTGGATCTTAGGGTCTTAAACCCGTTTTCGATAAACCCTAAAAATCCCAGTCGCCCTCCCTCTCGGCCAAACCCCAGTCGCCCTCCCTCTCGGCCTTCCACCATCGCAAACCTTCCAGTTCCAGCCTCGCCGTTTTGCGCCGCCTGTTGCGCCGCCTCTCCCTCTCGGCCTTCCACCATCGCAGAGCTTCCAGCCTCGCCGATTTGCGTCGCCTGAAGCTTCTCTTGCGCCGCCAAGCGTCGCCTCTCCCTCTCGGCCTTCCAGCCTCGCCGTTTTTCTCCGCCAAGCTCCGCCATACTCCAACCGCAGTGCCTCCGCCATACTCCAAGTTCTCGGTACTTTGTTTTCTTCAAAATTTCAGAAATTATGTTAGGTTTTCCGTTTTCTAATAATTTTATCATTTCATAATTTCGCCTCTCCCTCTCGTACCTCGGATAAAGTTTCGTTTTTTTCTCGTTTTCCAGCTCTGAAAAATGAATATCTGCAGATTTGTGTTGTCTCTATCTCTCGAAATATCTGTTTCATTTATTTTTGGGCGTTAGGAAGCATTTTTTAATACATTTTCTGCTGTATTTGCCGTCAAATCTGTGGGAATTTCTGTTCGTCAGAAAAGCAAAGAAATTCCAATGGTTAACTTTAAAAATAACCAGTTGGATTTCTTCCAAGAAAGGGAGAGAAATTATATAATACAATTTCGCCTCCAGTTTTGTTGCAATAGTGCACCAAAGCCCTCTCTATGTGCTCTAAAGATCAAATCTTTCCCATTGTTCTTTGTGGGATTTTTCAATGCAAATTATATGTTCCTCTTGAATCCGTCGGCCGGATTTTCAGATAAATTCAGCATTGAATATAACTGAGTTTTATGGATTACATTGTGTATTTGTTTTTTTATTAATGTCACAATTTTTGTGTCATCCTTAGGTTTTTTTTGATATGGCTACCCCTTCCACTCCTACTACGGATTCCTCCACATTTTATGTTCCACCTGGCTCTACCGATCCAGGGTGGAAATACGCATACCTTGTTGAGAGGACGGATTCGAACACGGTTGGGTGTCGCTTGTGCGGCAAGATCATAAAAGGAGGAATCAATAGAATGAAGCAGCATCTCGCACACATAAAGGGAAACACGAGGGCATGTCCAAAGGCCGATGGTGAAGTACAGAAGGAAATCAGAGATTATGTGGAAGATATTATGAAGAAGAAGAATGAGAAATTTGTTAGTATGAGAGAACAGCATGAGGAAGTGGCAATCAAAACATCTGATGGATCTTCTAACCATCCATATGAACGAGAAGCCTCAGAAAGTGGTGCAAAAAGACCTCGTGTTTCTGAAGATGATGCATCTTTGGGTGCAACAATGCGGCAGACGGTGATTAAAGATGCATTAGCCAAAGAGGAGCGTGCACGTGTCAACAAGTATGTGGCCAAATTTTTTTATGATGCTGACATTCCCTTTAATGTAGTGACCAAGAATTCCTTTATCCGAATGTGTGAGGCAATTGGACAATACGGAAGCGGATACAAACTGCCTTCATATTATGAAATTGCAGAAACTTTGTTGAAGGAGGAAGTTGATGAAACAATGGAATATTTAAAGCGCCACAATGAATCGTGGAAGAACAATGGTTGTTCAATAATGACCGATGCGTGGACCGATATGAGGGGAAGGAGCATTATGAACTTGTGTGTGAATTGTGACTTGGGCACTACTTTCTTGAAGTCCGTTGACACATCTGCAGATTCTCACACAGCTGAATACATCTCTTCTCTGGTGGAGGAGTGTATCAAGGATGTTTGAGAAGACAATGTTGTACAAGTTGTTACTGACAATGCTTCTGCAAATATGGCAGCTGGGAGACTCCTTAAGACCAAATATCCAAGGATATTTTGGTCTTCATGTGCAGCTCATTGCATTGATCTTGTACTTGAGGAGATTGGCAAGGAATCGAAGATAAAAAATTGCATCACTAAGGCTAGAACTCTCACTCTCTTTATCTACAGTCATGCAAAGACTTTGAGCTTGATGAGACAGTTTACCCAGAAGGGTGAAATTGTTCGGCCAGGGCAAACAAGATTTGCCACCACTTTCCTTACACTACAAAGCGTAATGGAGAAGAAGGAGAAATTGCGGTTGTTGTTCTCTTCTGATGAGTGGAGGGAGTGTAAGTGGTCAAAAACAAGAAAAGGTGAGGTGGCTGCATCCGTTGTCCTCAGTTCATCATTTTGGAGCCAAGTATCCTTGACGCTGAAGATCTTCTCTCCACTTGTATGCCTCTTGCGTGTTGTTGATGGAGAAAGGAAGCCGTCAATGGGATTTGTATATGGAGGATTGGATGATGCAAAAAAAGAAATAAAGGTCATTTTTAAAGATGTTGAACATTCATACAAGCCCTTTATAGATGCCATTACCTTGAAAACGAAAGGAAGATTGGATAGCCCACTCCATCTTGCAGCTTTCTATCTCAATCCCTATTATTTTTATAGGGATAGCGATGCGATTTCTAAGGATAGTTTCGTCGTTGATGGTTTAATGGAATGCGTGGAGATATTTATCTTGAGTTGGAGATTCAGGATGCCATCACGAAGAAAGAGATTCATATTTATCGAAAGGGAGAAGGAGCGTTTGGAAAGCCAATGGCTGTCAGACAAAGATCCACCAATGATGATGATTTCAATCCTGGTAATATATTTCAAGCTTATTATCGACTTTAAAGTTCTTAAGTTAGATTTACTATTTTACAAGAAATTAATTGTCTAATCTCTTGTAGCTCATTGGTGGTTGTTATATGGTTCTCAAACGCCTTATTTGAAGGAAATGGCTTTGAGAATTCTAAAGTTGACATCCTCTTCTTCTGGTTGTGAGAGGAACTGGAGCTCTTTTGCAGCGGTATAACTCTCACCATTTGGATGTACAATTGAGTATATTCATTGAGTCATTACAATTTATAATTGATCAATGTTACATATTATTCTTAATGCAGATTCACACCAAAAAAAGGAACAAACTAGAAACTAAGAGATTGAATGATTTGGTTTTTGTGAAATTCAATTCAAAGCTGAAGGAACGTCGATCACTAACTGGGAGAGATCCATTTGTTTCAAAGGACAGAACACATGTTATGGATTGGATTGGTGCCAGTGAAGAAGAAGAAGAAGAAATCTTCCACGGATCAGGCCTCACATGGAACTTGGTTGCAGAAGCAAGTGGGGCAGAAGAATTTGTTGAGAATAGGAGGAGCCAAAGGAATGTGGAAGCTTTGCCAACTTTGGGTGAAGAAGAAGAATTTATGAGTGATTCAGAGAGCGATGATGATATTCCAACGATCAATTTTGAAGATGATTTAGATTAGAATTTAGAAGCTGGTTTATAACTTTATACATTTGAACATTCTATATTCAGGAACATATTTTGATATCTATATGAAGTATGTAGATTTTTATTATGGTGCGTTTTTTCCAATGTATGTCTTTGTAGGAATCTAAAGGAAACATGAAGTTTTTTTGTCTCTGACATCACAGTTAAATATATATCTTTAATATTTTTAATTAAAAAAATGCAAACCGCATAATCCGCATATACTTCCGCATATACTTCCGTATATCCGCTTACTCGCTCGGGACCGCCTGACCGAACGAATACCGCATACCGACTTTCCGAACCTTGAATATATCAATATACTCTAAACTACAATTGAACTGTATGTTTGTATTTTTATATTTTGACAATTTAATACTATCAAAATTTAAAAAAAAGGTTCATTAATTTACATAGAGGGTCTCATTCTGGTGTGGAAAAATTATTGAGAAAAAATTGTCATCTTGATACACATGATATTTCAACAACAAAAATCATGTTAATAATCATATATGCATATATAGATCGAACTGGTATTAATGCTTTGAATTGAAATTTTTATGAACTATTATTGCATGGTGTACTTAGAATATCAAAAATTATGAGTTGTATTTTTGTCGTTAGCAACTATTATTTGCATAACATATTATTTGGCCTTACTAATTGATTTTTATCATTATGATTATGCACCTTAGAAATAATTAGTACAATACAAGGCGTGTTTTGGTTTGATATAAATTTTATTTGTTATAAACATTCAAGACTTTAGATTGGATTTTTAAATTGTCTAAATATTAAATGAAGAAAGTAGGGATGTAAGTATAATAAGATATATTGAATAGTGGAGAGCACAATATGAAAGTGAAAAAGGATTTTATTGGGTCCAAGGGCGAGGATTTCACACGAAGACCTTTTGAGGAGTGGATGGAGAGGCGAGTGAGGGCGATCTGGCGTACGAAGGGCGAGGGAGAGGCGAGCTCGTCGAGGGGCGGGGGGGAGCTGTGGCGGGGCTCAGAAGCGGGGTGGTGCCGAGCTATCGGCGCCTGGTAGGGGTACTGGGGAGGGGAAGGTAGGATCTGGCGCGGCGCGGGGTGGCGGGGAAGATGGCTGGGTGCTGGTTTCGCGTAAGAAGATGGGGAAGAGGTGCTTCCGGTGCGGCATGCATGGTCATTTGGCGTCCTCCTGTCGTCTACCTTTGCGATGTTTTGCATGCGGAGGTGTGGGCCATCGCATGTTCGCATGCAGAGGTGTGGGGAGTTCTCGTGGCTTCTTTTCGAGCTCGAAGCCGACGCAGTCGAGTGTGCAAAGGGTGCATCGTCGCCTAGCTTTCTATTCTGACGGTTGTGATCCACGGTCCTTTGCGCAGGTGGTGCGCGAGGGTGCAGTCGAGGGGCTGGGTGGCGTGGTGGAGGAAAGTTCGGCTGCGTCGATGGGTCGGCGTGATGGGCCTGTTGGTGTCGATCCTTTACAAGGGGAGCCTCCGCGAGGGGAGGAGGAGCATGGAGTGGTGATCTCCAGGGTGCCGGCTAAGGTGGGAAGTTCTCGCGTGGCAGGTGGCTCCCTTGCTGCGGTGGGAGTCTTGCAGAGGCCCGGCTTGTCTTGGGACTTGGTTCAAACCAACACTTTGGAGGTCTTGGGGCCTCTCTTCGGCAGGGACTTCGTGGTGCTCGACTCCGTCCGCTGCTGCGTTCGTGGTCTTTCCCTGGAGCAGCGGGAAAGGCTTTTTTTCATTTGACGGCGATGGCGATGTGATGTGGAGGTGTCTCAGGGTTGCTGACGGTGTTTCTTTTGCTTCGGAGGTTTGTGTGGCGGAAATCCGGGGAGTTCCATTCCTTTCTCGCACGATTCCTGTGCTCTCAAGGGTGGTCGGAGCTTGGGGGGATGTTTTGGTTGTTCTCGATGATGGTCTAACTCCGGGTGCGGATTGGACATGCACTAAGATTCTGCTGGAATGTTCCTCTTCATTCCTGACCACTGCGACGAGTAAGGTTCTCTTCGAGACCTTGAAGATCGGACGTTGGTCGTTTAAGTTGGAGGTCTCCATTCTCTCGTCTACGGCGGCGCCGGTGACCGCGCCGTTGTCCCCGGCGGTCATGATCGCGTTTCACTCCCCGGGCGTGGGGATGGACAGTTCATCTCCTGGAGGCCACGTGTCAGCTTTTGGAGGGATTCCCGAGGGGTCGTCTGCTATGCGTATCCCTTCGGGCCCGCTTCTTCTTGATTCTCAGAAGACGTGTACGGATCCTAACAGGCGCGATATCTTTTCCTTGGGTACCTTCGAGGTCGATTCTCATTCCCACCAACCGCCACCTTTGTTGACTTTTTGCAAACGCGTCTGTCTTTCGGGCCACGTCAGCAATCATCCAGCGCTCTCCCCTATCGGATCCGTGCGTTTCGGATCATGGCCGCAGATGCGGGCTTCAGCTGATGATCCGGTTACGTTACCGGATCCCTTGGCAGGTCTCTCTTCAGGATCCATTGGATCTACGGTTCTGACTACATGGATCCTCCTCGAGGAGTTCGATTCCATTGTTATGATGGCTCAGCCACCCTCACCTCCTTCGGCATGGACTCCTCTGGCTATCTCTTTGCTTGGAGACGTTGCGGTCAATCAGCTCATGGATCCCACAGGGTTTGATGTCAGCACATGGGCAGAGGGTGCCCCCTCAGCGGTGGAGGCCTCGTCCTCTTCAAGATTCGGGAAAAGCTACAGTAGGCGAATCCGCTCTCGCCTTGACGCCCCCGTGGTTTCCTCATGCCCGACGCTGCGCGACTCGGTGGCGGAGGCGGCTGGCCTCTCTTCTGTAGGGGGACATTCTGCTGGTTTTTAATGAAGGTCCTTTCATGGAACGTTAGGGGGCTCGGGGATCCTCTCAAGCGGCGGGCCTTGGGCTTGCGCTTCTCCGAGTGGGAATGCGATGTGATCTTTATTCAAGAGTCGAAACTTTCTGGTGTCGATGAATCCTTATGGAGATCTTTCGGTGCTCTTGCCATTGATGAATTTCGTTGTATTGATGCAATCGGCGCTTCGGGTGGCATCAAGGTTGCAGAAAGCGGTAGTCGGTATTCAGTCGGCGGGGTCACCTACTAAGGATTAGTCGGCAGTCGGGCGACTAGTCGGAATTAGTCGGTCATTAGTCGGTTTTGAATTTTTAATTATTTTAAATATATAAATCAGTTTTTTATACATATATTCGTATGTATATACATATATTTGTACATTTTATATGACATCATGATGAAACAAAAGAAGTAATTGACTTTAAATATAACATTAAGCATATTAGAATATGTTTGCTTTAAAAAAAGTGAAAAACAAAAAAAAATAAAAAAGGTTGTTGTACAAGTCGGCCGATTAGTCGGCCGACTAGGCCGACTAGTCGGCCAGACTAGTCGGGTGGACCGACTAAGGGCCGACTAGGCCTAGTCGAGTCGGCTACCCCCCCGACTCGACTAGTCAGACCGACTAGTCGGCCGACTTTTGCAAGCTCGGGTGGCATTATTCTGGCTTGGCGTTCGGGGATTTTCAATTTCTCTTCCTTGCGCGTGGGGCGGCATTCGCTGTCGGTTGTTTTGACTCGCATTGACTCGAATGTTTCTATTGCTTTCTCAGCTATTTACGCTCCCACTTGCCACTTGATGCGGCGGGATCTTTGAGAGGAGTTGAGGGGGTTGTCCTCTGAATTTGCGGACATCCTTGGCTGCTGGGAGGGGACTTCAATGTTACTGCCCTTTCCTCGGATCGGCCTCGCGGCCGCGGGGGGCGGGACCCTGGATCTGATGACTTTATCGCATTCATCTCGGATCTGGCCTTGGAGGGGTGGTGCCCAATGATATTTCCTATGCATGGTGGAGCAACGCTTCTCGCTCGAGAATTGACAGGTTCTTGGCAAATGGAAAGATCATGGATCTCTTTCCTTTGAGCTGGGTGGCCTCTCGGTCGCGCTCTTTCTCGGATCATAACCCTATTACTTGGGACTCTGGGGAAGAGACTCGTCCTAGGGGTCTCTTCCGATATGAAAGGTGCTGGTTATTGGAGCCAGGGTTTAAAGACTTGGTCAGGAACCATTGGACCCAGGTCTCTTTTGTTGGCTCGGCTGCTTGTCGTCTGGACCACAAATTAGCCTCGTTGCGGAGGCTGTTGGCTACTTTCAAGAAGGATACGCGCCTAGCCCAGGTGGCGGCTAGGACTGTGGCAGAGGAAACTATTGTGCGGCTTGATCGCATGGAGAATGGCCGCGATTTGATGTCGGAGGAGCTTCTTGAGCGCTCCGAAGCCCTTGATATTGTTAAAACGGAGGACAAAAAAAGAACAATTGAATGGCGGCAATGCTCTCGATTGAGGTGGCTTTCGGAGGGGGATGCTAATACCGCCTACTTTCACCGGGTGGCTAGTGGTAGACGTCGCACCAATGCCATCCGCTCTATTTTGCTCAATGGCTCCTTCATTTCTGGTGATAGGGAGTTGGGTGATGCCTTTGTGGGGCACTTCAAGAATACATTTGGGTGCAGGTCGCCTCGCCGCTGGCGTTGGTTGGGGAGGGGGGCCACATCGATTTCTGACTCCGATGCTCTGTCATTGGTCAGGCCTTTCTCCTTGGTGGAGCTGAAAGACGCGGTGTGGGACCTTAACGACGACGACGCGCCGGGCCCTGATGGGTTCTCCGTGGCGTTCTACCGCGACTTCTGGGACCTGGTGGCTGGTGATATTTTCGCCGTTGCTCTCGACTTCTTCACTGGCAATCGAGGGTTCGACAAGAAAAATAAGGCCCTGATTGTGTTGATCCCCAAGGCTCACCCGGCTATTCGCATTGAAGATTTCCGCCCGATCTCCATTTCCAATGGTATTTATTTAATAATCGCTAAGGTCTTGGCCAGGAGACTTGCTCCACTTCTGGCATCGCTTATTTCGCCTACGCAGGCGGCCTTTATCCGTGGCCGACACATATCTGATTGTTTTGCTGTGGCGTCGGAGCTCGTGGCGGCGTGGAAGAGATCCAATACTAAGGGGATCCTTTGGAGGATTGACTTTGCTAAGGCGTATGATTGCCTTGACTGGCGTTTTCTATGGTCAATATTGAGGCGAAGGGGTTTTCCTGCGACGTGGATTTCTTGGATGCGGCGATGTGTTTCGACGGCCTCTCTCTCCATTATGATGAACGGGTGCCCGGTGAGGGGCTTCTTCCAACCGAGGAGGGGGGTGCGGCAGGGGTGTCCTCTCGCACCTCTTCTCTTTGTGCTGGCGGCTGATGTCCTGCCTCGGATGATTGAGGGAGTGGCTGCGGCGGGCTTGACTAGGGGTTGTTATATTGGGGAGTTCCATGTCCCTTCCATTCAGTTCGCCGATGACACCTTGTGCTTTGTTGAAGGGGGTCCCGATGTGGTGGCCAGTATGGCCACCACTATCCTTTTCAGTGAGGCTTCGGGACTGGTCATTAATGCGTCGAAGTCTAAATTGGTCCCTTTCGGCATGTTGGAGGGGGAGGTTCGAGAATGCGCGCAACTTTTGGGGGCCGGCCCCTCTTCTCTCCCCTTCGACTATCTTGGGCTCCCTCTTACTGTCGGTCGTTCTCGGCTTCGCGATTGGAAGGTGGTGGTCGAGAAGATGGAGGCCCGTCTCGCGGGATGGCGAGCGGGTTTATTGTCCAGAGGTGGACGGTTGGTTCTTCTAAAAGCGGTACTTTCATCTATTCCAATTTACTCTTTCTCGGTTCGTGGTATGCCCAAGGGGATTCGTCAACGGCTGGAGAGATATATGTGTGGGTTCCTGTGGGGTCGGAAAGGGGATGGTTGTAGGGGGGTTCACCTTGTGGGGTGGGAGATAGTCTCTCGGCCCAAGAGGTGCAGGGGCTTGGGGGTCAGGCGCCTGGATTTGGTTAATGAAGCTCTTTTGCTTAAGTGGGCTTCTCGGCTGTGGGGAAATGAGGAGAGCCTTATGGTTAATGTCCTGCGGGAGTTGTTGGGCGCGGATTTGTTTGGATGCTTTAGGGGCGATTCATTGGGCCGGTTATCTCCATTATGGCGTGGTATAACGACTGTTCTTAGGCATAATCGATCGCTTTTTAAGCCACTGTTGGGCAAAGGGAGATCCTTCCGCTTCTGGACCGATGACTGGACCGGAAGGGGTGCTTTAAACTTGATGTTCCCGCGTCTTTTTGCTTTGGTCGACAACAAGGACGTGTCTGTGGCCTCGTGCTGGGAGAACGACTGCTGGAGCCCTACGTTCGCTGCTACCCTGTCCGAGCATCGGGTGGAGGATTTTTTATCGCTATTGGCTCATCTTGGTGACGCTCCTCATCCCATTACTGGTTGTGACCACTGGGCCTGGAAGGATGGCTCTTTCTCTTCGCGCAAGGCATAGTCTGCTATTGATCCTGCCCACAATGACAATGACGAGATTTTGGTGCGTGATTGCAGATTCTTATGGGGATTAAAACTTCCTGAGCGCATTGGTATATTCTGATGGCTTCTTCGTCGAGGACGACTCTTGACTCGTGATCGCTGTGCAATTATATTTCCGAACGTTGGCTCAATGTGCGTTCTCTATGATGCGGAGCGGGAGACGATTCCTCACCTATTCTTCGAGTGCGGCCATGTTCGCAGCTTGTGGGATGATCTGCCTTGGGCTAACGCCATCTCCTTCCCTGCGTTGTGCGAGAGCTTGGCTAATTCAAGGGGGAGGGAAAGGAAGTCTCTTCTTGATCCAATCGCAAGACTGTGGAGTATCTTGCTGGGGAGGAACGAGGCAATTTTTGCGGCTCAACGATTTTACAACGAGAATATATTATTGAGTGCTAAGCGCTTTCTGGAGGATTGGTCCTAGGGTTGGCATACTTTGATTTTTGGGGGCTCCACTGCTGGTGCCTACCATCTCGGATAGGGCCTCTTTTTTTGTACCTTTTCTCTGTTCTTTGTAAAATTTCTTTCGTTTTTTTTAATATATTGGGGTGAACACCGTCGAGTGTCTCCCCCTCTTTTGAGCTTAAAAAAAAGGATTTTATTGAGGCTTAGTCAGATGACGCATGGAGACTCTTGTTCCCATCCTCATTTTTTTTATTTAGTTCTCATCCTCCTCATATCTGAGAATCTTAGCAATGCCTGGAGTTTTTAGCAATGATTAATAAGCTTTGGGAGTTAGAGGGGCCTAGTGCGGGGTGTGATAATTGGGGGTGGAGACCGTTCCATTCATAGTGAAAAAGGTATACTGCACATTAGCTTCAATGCCTGGAGTTATTTCTATGAACACACACGATGACTTGAAGATTATCTAGAAATCTAGATTGTCATTGAGAATATAATTTTTCCTTTGGCTACTACGGGTAGAGATGGGCATCGAATTGAGTTGGTCTAACCCAGCCCATGAGCCTAACCCCAAACTTGAATCAAATCTGTAATGGGTCAGTTTTGAACCAGAAATTTGAGCCACTAAATCAAATGGGTCAGGCTTGAGCTAACCTCGTCCCAAACCTATGAGCCTACTGAGTCGGGGCCCAATGAAACATCCCATATAACAACCAAAATCCAATGTAATAATATTCAAAACCTTGGATATCCAACTAATCTTTGTGCTCTACATAAATGCAATGTCCAATAACGCCAATTTCTCTTCTTATAACAAACCTTTGGTCAATATCATGAGCCATACCGCGATATATCGGTATCGACAGGTGACCAATATATCGATGATATGGTCGGGCCCTTCCAAGGTCATTTCCTTCACAAAATCGGGTTGAAATCGGTGATATGGCGCCGATATATCGTCGACAAATCCACGATATATCGTATTGACATGATACCGATATTCATACCGATACCGATATTACGTACCCAGGTCTATTTCCCCCCACATCTTTATTGCAACATCAATTTCTCGTCATATAATGACTAGAACTCATCTCATCTTGCATAATACACCCTTTTTATACATGACTCATCAACTTTAATCATTATTCTGTATACTCATAATGCTTGTGATATCACTCATCATCTTCATTACCATGGGTGCCTTCAATTACTCTTGTTCTTTCCCTATATTCCCATCCTAAAAGATTAAACAGGTCAACTTGATCCAATACTTACAATCCTTATGATGTCCATTTGTCATCATCGTTAAATCACTACCATGAGCACCTTCAATTGCTCTCATTCCTTCTTCATGTTCCCATACAAAAAAATAAACGAATCTGCTTGACCCAAACTTGAGCACATGTTATTTGGGCCAAGTTGGGTCATGGGCCGATTGAGATAGGAAACCGTTGACCACAACCCATCAAATTGAACAAGCCTTGGGTGAGGTCACCTTAGACCCAAAGAGCATGTCTGATGCTCATCCTTAACGGCAACAAAGTCAGATACTAACTAAATCATGCCTGCAAATGCCTTGTGCATGAGGGCTTTAAAAAATCCAAAGGATGGCAAGTACCCTTTTTCTTTTGGTTTTCAGCATTAAAGGGGGATTGGAGCATGTTGTATATGTAGATATTTATGTTATGTTATTCTGTACCGTTTCATATTTTCTTTTCCCTTCTGGACCCTGTTGGAAATGCGAGCCCACGGCGAGCCATTATGCAATAAATGTTATTGCACATATCATTCCCTGATCTGAAATGAAGAATGAATAATTTGTATAATAGGTCCCTTAGTACAATTAGGGTTATGTACCATGGTCATCTTAATAATCATGCAGCTGTTGATTCAACTATTGAATCATAGAGCCTGGTGCTTGGATGAATATCTAAAGAGTTAGATTAAGGACTCATCAAGCACCGTCAAATAATTATTAAGAGATGATCTCCAGCCTGAGTAGGAGATGGCAATCCTTATCTATGAAGGTTGATATCTGACCGACCTCTTGATGCAGGTCCTCTGCATAGGAATAGAGATTCGGAGGTGTCAGATTAGTTAGGTCAAAGAGTTGACTTAACGAGATCGAGATAACCAAAGTCCTATATTGTAAGCCGTCATGATATAGGCACGCATCCTCTGACCGGAGACAGATGTGTTCCTATATGTCTGAATGTGTACATTTGGCAGACCAATAGGTTGATGACTTAATCAAGGTCTATACACCGGCGCGCTGGTGTGCATATAAGGGCATATGAGTAATACGATCTCTCAAAGGGATCATACAGGTTCAGTTACTGAACCGGAAGACATGAGCTCACTCATGAGATATTGGGATGAATCAAATTCCATGCGCATGGTCGTCTCGCTTTGGAAGCTTGACTGAATTTGTAGGTTTGATATATACTTTTAGTATATGATCAAGACCTAGGTATAATATACGCTTTTGGAAAGTGTATGATTGATACCAACTCCCAATGATCGAATGAGAAACTTACTGATAAAACCATAAGGTAGACAGTATAAAGTTGATCCGATACTTCGGGTTTAGTCTGAGTCTTCCAGTATGCAGGATGTACAGGTATTGGGAATACCTGAGGGTGATTTGATCATAAACGATTGTATAACCATGACGCTTCCATTCCTAGGGAGTGATGAAACGGGTCTGGATTTTAGTGACTCCTCTCAGTAGAGAAGTGATCTGATCTTGGTCCAAGTGTTGGACATTGATCTGAATGTGATTCAGATACAATGAGAAGATTAGATTTACGGTCTTGATTTAATCAAGCATCTATGGGAGGCCCGCGATCTGGATTTGAGATATGAATATCCATGTCACTATACGTGGAACAATACAATCGCCCTGTCCTTATCTCCAAGTATCTGCGGAGAGATTGCATTATTCTTGAAGGGTTCAGGAATAATTCCATGAGATCTAAGCAATTAAGAGATCATGATTAAATGTGATTTAATCATCTTAATGTATGAAGAAATTATCCAATATAATTAAATGTGATTTAATTATCATGGATAAGAATAATGTGGATAGAAATATCCAATTATTCATAATATATTATAAATGTGATTTATAATGTATTAGAGAGAGCTAATTATAATTTATATGTGTTGATTAATTATTATGTGTATTGGATACACATTGTGTAATTAATTAACAATATGAATTATATGTTGTTTTGGGTTGTGAATATGATTCACAATTTTTCCATGGCAAGAATGCAATATTCTTAAAGATAATTGTGAATTATTTTTGAAGAATAAAACCCAATAAATTTGTTGCAAATAAATAAGAGAGATTCCAAGGAGATATGCAATCTCATGGATTTCCATGAGATTGCAATCTCCATGCAATCTCAAGGGGCGACACAACATTCCTATAAGGAATGTGTGGCCGTCCACTTGGAAGGTACATGGAGATGAAATCTCCATGTATCTTCTCTCCTTATTTGTTGGGTTGATTTAGGAATAAATTATATTTGATTTTGTCAAATATATTTTGACCTAAATTTGTTGCTTTTGACAACAACAATCTTGGCCATTGGATTGACATAAATCAATCTCACCCATTGATTTTATGTGTCCCATGGATTGAGATCCATGGATCCCAAAACCCTATAAATAGAGAGGCATACTATGCTCTCTAATTACTTGCAATATTGGAGCTCTCTCTCCCCCTCATTTCTTCATACACGCCATCCCTCTCTCCCTCTCTTGTTGGTGGCCGTCCACCATACCCTAGAGAAGGGAATCGTCGTCGCCATCGCCACCGCGCTGCCGCTTCGACGTTCTTCGGTTTCTCCGTCTTCTTGGTGTGCTACGCCCACGAAGGAGACGTTAGATCTCGTGTGACGAGATCAGGAGCAACCACGCTTGGATCAACTTCTTGGATTGCGAGGACAACGCGGTTCATCCCCGCGCTCGCAAGCAGTCTCGCCGACGATCGGACTTGAGACAGGAGGTCTCTTCTCTTAGAGACTCGATCAACCACGCTTCAAGAGGTATTGCATTATACTTGTTGTGGTTATAGATGAAACGATCTGAGAATGGTTCTCGGATCATGTGGTTTCATCGAATAAATTTTTTTTAAATTCCGTTGCACCGAACAACTAGTGTGACTAGTCGTTCTTCGTCGTATCCAATACGACGATCACGCTTACGTGATGCGCTTGAGGATAATTTCCATATCCTTCATACCCATGGATCCTCTCTATATAAGAGAACCTAAGGTTCTATGAAATAATAGATTGCTTATGGTATCAGAGCCAAAACCCTAACCCTAAAAGCCTCACCCCGTCGCCGCCTCTCTCTCTCCCCAACCCTCGGCCGCCGCCGCTAGTCCCTCCTCGCCACCGAGACCCTCCAGCCCCGTCGTCGATCTCCTCTACGCCGGCAACCAACCCCCCCCCCCCCGCCGGTCCTTGACGACATCGGCCCTTCAACGTCGTTGTAGAGAACCCTCACCGCCGGGTTCTCTTCTCTCCAGTGCCAACACCCCTTCTTCCGTCGGCTGCTATCTCTCCATGGATTTGAGTACATAAAAGTCTACATATGCACTCAAATCCAATCAATTTTATGTAGACACTGGTTTCTCGTCTACAATCCCAAGTTTTCGTCTCTGGCAACATGTCAAAAAGTAAAGTCGATATGCTCTCAATAGGCGTATTTAAAGGTCCAGCGCCAATAGTCAAGATGGATGGGACGAACTATGAGCTCTGGGCGATGCAGCTCATGAGTCTCATGAAGTTGAACGGTAAGAAGCATATACTTACCGAGGATGAGCTGGCAGAGAAGAATGGGATTTATGCCTCTTGGGAGGCTGATGATTCTTATGCCAAGGTTTGGCTATCAGGAACACTGTCGATGGAGATTGCCAATGATGTCCTCCATCAGCCCACCGTCAAGGCGATGTGGGATATACTGGCTGCCACTTATTCACAGGTGCAGAACGAGACCAAGATGTTACAGCTCCAGCATAACATTTTCATGATGAAGCAGAATGGGTGGCCGCTCCATTCTTTGTATACGTCCCTGCAGGGGATGTTTGATAAACTATATAGCACTATACCCTTCACGGCTACTCCTGAGCAGCAGAAGACCTTCCGAAATGCTACCATGGTTGGAGTTCTACTAGCAGCACTTGATCTTGAGTATGAGGCCGCCCACTCTCAGATACATGCCGATGCTACTATTCCTCCTATGGAGGAAGTTTACCGAAGGCTCAACCGCATCTCTGTTTCTTCCAGCACAACTATTCCACCCCCTTCGGCAATGGATGTATTGCGAGGGAGAGGTGGTCAGTCCTCCTTTCGTAGACGCGGATCTCGTGGCCGAGGAGGCCGTTTTCGCCAACCGTGCACCTTTTGTCATCGCACGGGTCACTCCGAGGATACATGCTATTTTAAGCATGGTTTTCCAGCATCGACGTGTGTAGCCGAGTATGTTACATCTCCATCAGCATCCACTTCAGATCACCGGTTCGAAGAGCTAGTGGCGCGCCTGCATAATATTATGCCGCAATTGTCTACTGATTCTCCAGGTGGAACCTCAGATATTGTCGCTTCAGCATCTGTCAGTACTTCTGCCGTTGCTAGTACCTCAGGTAGTACTACTGCTTTTACATCCTGTCATGATCTCTCAGATTGGATTATGGATTCCGATGCCACCCATCACCTCTGCCATGACCGGGATAGACTTGAGTCATATCGAGACATTCCACCTGAACGCTCAATGCTCATAATCGATGGAACTCATTCCCCCATCGTTAGACAGGGGGAGATCACCTTGTCACCATTTATGCATTTACAGAATGTTCTACATGCTCCTGAGTTTTCCATGAATCTATTATCCATTAGTCAGATTACGAAGGATTTGCACTGTCATGCTATATTTGACCCATCTTCTCTCATTTTTCAAGACTAACTAACGGGCAGGGTGATTGGTTGTGGCTCTGAGCAGAATGTTCTCTATTGTCTGGTCCGGAATTCATATGCTGGCGTCTCTTCCCACTCAGCCGGATCAGTCTCTCCATACACCTGGCATACGCTTTGGTCACCTCCCGCTTCAGAAGATGCGTCATCTTTTACCTCAGATCACTCCGAGTTCGTTGTTTCGTTGTGAAGCTTGTCAGTTGGGAAAGCATCATCGTTCTAGCTTCCCTAGTCGTCAGAGTCGGAGAAGTAGCTCCCCATTTGAGTTGTTTCATATTGATATTTGGGGTTCGAGTCGGATTCCTGATCATCAGGGACACATGCTCTATCTAGTTATAGTGGATGATTTTTCTTGTGTATCTTGAGTTTTCCTTTTAAAGAATAAAACTGAAGCAGGGGACGTTACTAAAAATCTTACCATCAAAGTACAGAATGTTTTCTCTTCTTCTGTCAAATATGTTCGAACGGATAATGCATTGGAATTCTGCACTCGCTCTCTCTCCCATTTCTTATTGTCCAAAGGTATTATTCATCAAACCACCTGTGCTTACACATCTCAACAGAATGGAGTGGCAGAGAGAAAACATCGCTACCTTCTTGATATCACTCGAACCCTGCTTATCCGGAGTTGTGCGCCTATCAGTTTTTTGGGGGATGCTGTCCTTACAGCCTGCTACCTGGTCAATCGCATGCCGTCCTCTGTTCTTGGTGAGAAAATTCCTCTTTCCGTTATTTTCCCAGATAAGGAATTGTTTTCACTTACCCCTCGTGTCTTTGGTATTGTTGCCTTTGTTCACCACTTGACTCCTGGACTTGACAAACTCTCTCCTAGAGTCGTCAAGTGTGTCTTTGTAGGTTACTCTCGGACTCAGAAGGGTTACCGTTGTTATGACCCTATAAACAAGAAATATTTTGCCAGCGCTGATGTTACATTTTTTGACTCCTTTATGTACTTCTCCCCTGCAGGTGACATGTTGGTTTCTACCACATCTAATGGCGATGTCTATGTTCCTCCCCTCCTAGTATGAGTCCACATGTGTCCACTCATGTCCCGGTTGTCACGTCGACGTCATCACAACCACCACTACAACCACCTATCCCACCATTACCTAAATTCTATAAACATCGGTCGGGTTTTGCTCAGGTGGCACATCAAGCATCCATCACGCCTTAGGTATGCTCAGATGCTATTACTAATGATGGGTCAGAAAATGTACGTGTGCAGGATTCTTCTTTGCAGGAGGAGGGTGTACCATCGAGTACAGTGGACGGTGATCATGATGTCCCTGTTGCTATTCGGAAGCAGAAACGGACGTGTGCATCTTATCCCCTTGCTTCTCAGGTTTCCTTTCATCATCTCACAGGTGACTTTCAGAGATTTGTAGCGGCTTTGTCTTCCGTGGAGATACCAAGGACTTATCAAGAGGCTATGAAACTTGACTGCTGGAGATTGGCTATGGAAGAAGAAATGCATGCTTTACAGTCCCGCGGTACATGGAGCCTGGTTACCACTCCATCTGGCGCATCTATTGTTAGTAGAAAATCGACGTTCACAGTTAAGTATCATGCATATGGCAGTCTTGATCGATACAAAGCACAACTTGTTGCGAGAGGTTTCACTCAAACCTATGGTGTGGACTATTTAAATACATTTTCTCCAGTGGTTCGGCACTTTACTCTTCGCGTTCTTCTATCGGTTGCTGTGGTACGTGACTGGTCTATATTTCAACTTGATGTTAAGAACGCATTCTTGTATGGAGATTTGCAGGAAGAAGTCTACGTGCAGCAGTCACCGGGGTTCGCTGCTGAGGGGGAGAATTATATGGTGTGTAGACTTCACAAGGCGATATATGACCTTAAACAGAGTCCAAGGGTGTGGTTCCAGAAGCTTTCCCACCTAATTGAATGACAGGGATTCAAAAGATCAAATGTGGATCACTCGTTGTTCATTCAGAAGACTTCTAGAGGTACGGTTGTCATCATGGTATATGTTGATGATATTCTGGTTACAGGAGATTACGTTCAGGGAATAGAGATGGCAAAAACATTCTTGAGCCGTCAATTTGTCACGAAGGATCTTGATACCCTAAGATATTTTCTGGGGTTGGAATTTGCCAGGAATGCACAGGGTCTGGTGATGACTCAAAGGAAATATATTACAGATTTGCTAGTTGAAACAGGCACGGTTGGATGTAGACCATCGAGCACTCCTATGGATCCAAGTATGAAATTGTATGACAATGATATTGAAGAGGTGGACAGAAGAAGATATAGAGAGATGGTGGGTAAGCTTCTTTATATCATTATAACTCGACCCGATATTGCTTTTGTAGTAAGTCGAGTGAGTCAATTTATGAAGCAGCCGAGACAGATTCATATGGATGCCATATACATGATACTGAGGTATCTAAAGTCTTCTCCAGGCTCAGGGTTGTTGTTTAGAAAGAACACATATTTATCTATTTCAGCTTATGCAGACTCAGATTATGCAGGGTGTCATAAGGATCGTAAGTCTACTTCAGGCTTTGCAGTTTTAATTATTTTAAATATATAAATCAAATTTTAATACATATACTCTCATTAATTATTCATATATTTAGCAATTTTAATATTTAGCAATAGCTTAAAAAATTATAGTAAGAGAAGAAAAATGAAGTACCTAAGTTAATCAAACTTGCAAGTTAGCCAATCAACAAACAGAAAGATAATTAAACTCACAAATTGAAGTACCTAAGTTACCTAACCATCATGCAAAACAACAAGAAATATCTAAATTAACTAACATTTAGGGCGTAATAAGACAATAAAGTAATCTTATATATAAGATACCTAACATGCCTTCATCATGAAAAATTAAATTTTTACTCATAAAATAAACTATCAAACTAGAAGAAATCCAAACCTAACAATTCAAAAACTATAAAGGAAAATCTAAGCAATAACATCTAAGATCAACCAGCAAATTCGAAGAGAAAATATATCCTAACAATAACATCTAAGATCAATCTAAGCAAATCAGCAATAACATCTAAGATCAACCTAAGCAAAAACAAAAAAATTTGAAGAAAACCTAAACTAGCATTGCTATTTGCTAACAATAACATCTAAGTTCAATGTCATCAACCTAAGAAAATTAGAAGAGAAAATAGAAGCAAAAACAAAAAAAATTTAAAAAAAAACATAACCTAATACTGTGATTCAGAGATCGGGGCAGATCAAGGAGGCGCTGGAGGGTAGGGATGGAGGCGGCGAGGCGACACGCTAGAGGATGGGAGGGTAGGGTATCGCGCACTGGGGGTCCAGGGGGGTCGGTCGAGTTGAATGAGGGTTACTGCCTTACAGTAACCCCTTAACTCTATACATGGATCCGATTGTCGGGTTCTCCTAAGCAAAAGTTGGCCGCCTAGACCGACTACACGCTCGATTAGTTGGGCTCAAGCGACTATAGGCCGACTTTGCCTATTCGAGTTGGGTACCCACACGAGTCGCATAGTCGGGCCCCCTAGTTGGCAGACTTTTGCAACATTGTAGTTCAACTTGCAAGGGTAAATGAGTAAGAGAGGAGGAGTGGAGTGGAGGGTGGTGGAGAGAGGTCAGTGAGGGGGGCAGAGCTTCTGCTCCAGATGGAATGAGCTACAATCATTATCTTCCACTAATATAACTGATTATGAATGTGTCAATGTCTCATTTCTTTCATGTTTTTAAGTCAGAATTTGACACATTAATGCATTTCATTCAGTTTCTTTTTCTCCCGTTTTCCTAATCCTCACAAGCACTGAAATCAACTAGGTATCAACACAATCATACAGTATACCTAGACAATGCATCCATCACAAGAAAAGGAGAGAAACCAAGGACATCTCTTTCTAGATCATCCCTAAGGTTGAATCCACTCCGAGTAGATAGATCCATTAAAAAAAGGTGGAAGAAATTGTACTGTAGCAGTGATGACTTCCATTAGACCAAGGTTAGGCAAAATTCAAGAAATCCTATATAAACAGGTGAGATGAATTAAAATCCAATCAAAAGAGTCATAAGCCTTATATAGAACTTCAGTAGAAAACTTTACTCCCTGGGTCAAAATGAGAAATCTCCTCTAGGGAGAATACCGGTAATGCACCTTTAGTGATAAAATCGGATTGACCAGAAGGTACAAGTTTCCAATAAACACACACACCCCAACCCCACTTGGGTAATTTGTCATTAACATTACACTGCCACCTTGCTCACTGTGACTAATGCTAGGCATAATTAGGATTCACTCAAATAATCCAATCAAATTCTTGAAAATGAGCCAGCTAAATTGGGACGGGATGTATCCAACCCAAATTCCTTTAATGGGTATCAGGTTGTTTGGTGAGTCTAATGCATTCCACCAACACACCAAACAATCAAAACTATCATTATGGGTGACCCATGACTTTGACCCACCCAACCCACCAATATATAGTTACCATATAACGTTTAGAAATCTTGACATTAATATATTTCAAGTTTTCGCTTCTCATTCTCCCATCCAAGCCCTCAGCTAGCTAGTCAACCTAGGTTCCTCGAGCCTCATTTCAACCTTGATTCCTCGACTAGTGATACACAATAGCCTCTTTATTCCCTTGAAAACTCAAGCCTTGTTCCGATGAGCCTAGAGCATACTGCATCATACAAACGCTAGCGTTAAGTAACAACCTCGTTATTTTAATGTCCCCCAATCTACTTCAACCCACTCGACCCTGACTTGTGCCTACTTTGGAATCTTTCATCCTACTTCAATGGCTCCATCCTTGCTCGGCCTTTAACTCTATCCAATCTTTGGTTAACATGATTTTTTTACCAGCATAGATTGACCCAAGATAGATCTGAACGGAGGCGAAGAATCCATGTAGCCGATCCTACTTAATTGTGGGAAAAAACTTTGTTGTTGTTGTCGTATAACCGAACCCACTGGACCCAAAATTGTTCACCCGAACATCTCAAAATCTAATGTGATAGAGCGATGAATGACATTTTGTCAACCAAAATTGAATAACTCAAACACATCCAAATGGATCAAATATGCAATATAGGAGGATTTGCATATTGCATCATGTGCTCTGCTCATCAGCGATTGACAACGCCTCTATTTTGCTCCACCCAGCTGGGATATTCCAATCGATCAGCTCACCTTCCTCCCGCAACTTAGGCCATTTTTCCCTAATTTATTTTTATGCTTTGATTATTGTCCATTTCAAATTCATTTGAACATGTAAGATTGTGAGTATATTTCTTATGTTTGATTTCTATGCTTCTTATGCTTGATTTTTGTCTATTCCATATTCATTTCATCATTTGACTATGTAAGAATGTTCCTTCTTCAAAAAAAAAGAATGTTCCTTGTGCGAGATTTTCTTTGCTTCTTATTCAATTGATTGTGATTGTTTTTAATTAATATATATGTTTCTTATTAATAATAAAAAAGTTAAATTTTTTAATCAAAAAAGATGGCTACATCTAAAAATGTTGTCTGATAATGACAATATTTTACTCGTCACTCGGGCAAACGATCTTGCATGACAATTTGGATTACTCCAGAAGCCAACCAACGCAAATATTATTATATGTAGTGTGCAATGTGCAAGGTTTTGAAGGGAGGAATCTACATATTTAAGCAACACCTTGCACATTAAAGAGAAAATACATCCCTATATCCAAAAGTTGATGAAGAGACGAAAAAGTAAATGGATGCGTACTTGTATGAAATTACGATGAAGGTTCAAAAAGCCAAAGAAATTGACATGACGAAAAAGGAAGAAAAAGATATCATAGGAGATAATGGATCAAAAAGAAGAGATAAACGACCTTGATTATCGGAATCGGTCAAGGACATGGGAAGCCACTGACCCGTGCATCAAATGACAAATAAGGATGCATACTCAAAGGATCTTCGAGAAAGAGTCGTCTCTCATATATGCGACTAGACATGTATGTCATCGGTTTCATTTCATGTATGGACCATCAAACCTTTTGGGAAGACACTAGAGGCAATTGGGCAATATGTGGTTGTTGCCTTAAAACCTCCCACAATACATGAGAAAAAAGTCCGTATTTATAGAAGGCAGTGAAAACAGACTCCAATGAATTGAATTGCTACATAGAAATATGAAAAATGACATGATGCTCCATAATGAATGATACATGGACGGACAATCATGGAAGGATCATTATGAACTTCTGCAGCCTCTCTCACCCCATATTTGAGCCTCTATTCGATGGCATCGCTTCGCACGGGTGGAGCACTTGGGAGGAGCAGCGCTAGGGTTGCGACGGATGATGCCAAGGGCTCGGCGGCGGGGGTCTCTCCATCAGGAGAGGCTAGGGGTCGACAGCAAAGCTTCCTCCAGTGGGTGAAGATAGGGTTTTGGCGGCAGGGCTCTCCCTGACAGGGGCCTCTGGTTTTTCGACGGCAGTGGGGATTCCCCCGTTAGGGGTCCAGGCGGGGGTGGGAGGAGCTGGGGCGCATCCCCCCCTTCTTGACAGCCTTGTGGCAGGCGGTTTGTGGCTCTCGCATGCTGCGGGAGGTGGTCGGAGACTTGTTGTGGGTTAGGACCCTCTTCCCAAGCTGGGGGAGTTGGGCTTGGCTTCAGTGGGGGGGAGCTTCGATGGGAGGAGCGGTGGGGGGAGGTTTGCGTGCGAGATGTCAGTGATAGGGAGTTTCGAGAGGTGGGATGACGTGGTGAAGGGGGCAGATCCGGGAGATGGCCTTGGGCATCTAACCTTGGAGGCGAGGGGTGGCTTTCTGTGGAGGAGGGAAGACTGCTGGAGGCGGAGGCGGAGGGCTGGCAGGTGGTCTCATCGAGGAGGAGGGTAGCGGCTCCCCGAGGTGTGTTGAGGCTGAGAACCAGTCACAGTTATGGCTTCCATCTCGACCACGACAGGAGTCCCTTTTTGTCTCGCAGGGGGACTCCCGACGATGTTTCAAATGTGAGGCACAGGGTCATCCGACGATGGTCTGCAGAAATGCGTGGCGTGTTTCTCTTCGGAGGAGTGGGATATCGCAGGAGGAGTTGCCCTAGGTTGTGGCGCAAACCGCCAGCCTGGCGGTGCGAGAGTGGGTGTCGACGACCTATCGTTGGAAGTTTCTTGCAGTGGGGGAGCAGGCTTGCAGCTCCCCCTGTTGGTTGTGGACCCCTGGAAGGCGTCTTGGTGGGTGACTGTTATGATTCGACGAAATGCTTGAAGTCGGCAATGGCGGACATTGGGCAACGAGTGGATCTGGCTTTTTGGAGGAGACATGGTTCAGCTCCAGGAGGGCGTTGTTTGCGCTAGAGGGTTGTCCGTTTGGGAGGAGGCCAGCCTGCTACGGAGGTTGTCGGGTGGGTTGGTGGTGTGGACGCACCTTGCTCGGGTGGTTCTATAAGATCTTGCGGTTGAAGGGAGTGCCCTTAAGGGCACGAGATATGCAATCAGTTGAGGCGTTGCTTGGAGGTTTCGGGAAGGTGGTTTATGTCTTGTGTTTGGGCCTCTCCAAGGGAGAGGGCGCTCATGTGAAGGTGGAATTCGCTGCGAGGACGACGGCTCTACCTTCAGAGCTGCCACTGAAGATTGGATGTGCATCTTTCTGGGTGGAGCTGGAGGAGCAAGTGCCTGGGGGTCCCATTGTGGTGGCAAGAGAGCCAAGCAGCACCGTGAGGGAGTGTGCGCTGGAGAAGGGACGGGCAGTGGACCCCAAGCTAGATCCTTGTGAACGAGGTCTAGATACAGAGGAGCCTTGTGTTTTGGAGGCGGGGGAGGGCTCGCGGTCTGTGCCACAGAGAGTGAGTCCGGCATCCAGCTCTCGCCTTGGTGTCTCTGTTGCTCTGGAACAGTCTCTACAGCTTGGATCCGGTCGTTTTGTGCTCTCTCTGACGCTTGGGGTGCTCGAAGCCCGGATCTTTGGCTCGGATGAGTGGGAGCGGGGGTGGCCCTGGGATGGTGGCGATGGAAGACCAGTTGGTGGAGGCAGCTCGTGATGCCTGAGGTGTGCCTTTCAGCTCGATGGAGGTGGAATCAATGTTGGATACAATGGTTGTGGCTTCTTCGAAGTCCAAAAGGGACCTCTTGCTACGATTATCCCCTCATGGAGGTTTGGGAAACGTACTTGGTTCTCCTCCAACAAGAGCAGGAGGTGGAGGATGTCGGTGTTCGACGCTCTGAATCGGGTTGATGGCTTACGGGTTTTGGCCTCAGGAGAGGAAGACTTGCTTGGGCATAAGAGGGATTCGGCGGGAGCGTAAGCGATGCGGTAAACGTTGAGCCTTTGGTTGGAAGCAGCGGAGACACCAGGGTTTGGAGGCGAGTCAAGCTCTGCTGAACTGCTTGGGTGTGGTGTTGCCATCAAGAATTGCTCAGGTTGATTTATGAAAATCATCTCTTGGAATGTCAAGGGTACAGGGTGGGCGGAGAAGAGAATGGCAATCCATAACCCGTGTGCATAGGTGTTGGCGGATGTGATGTTACTGCAAGAAACTAAGATATCCCAAGGCTTTGATGAGTTATGTGGCTCGATGGGAGGTTCTCACCTGAGCGAGTGGAGGGCGTTGGATGCTTCGGGGGACTAAAGAGGCATGACGGTGGGATGGAGCGGGGACAGCTTCGATCATGTGGAGGATGTGAGCAAGGGGAGGCACTCTCTCGGTCCTATTGCGACGGAAGGCCGATGGAGTCCGACTGTTTGTGTAAAATGTGCATGGGCCTCAGACTGTCCAAACGATGTCTGAGTTGACGGATGACTTGAGACTGCTCCGAGAAAGGTACCCGGACGAGGCCTGACTTATTTGGTGGATTTCAACGTGACACTACACCCGGAGGATATGCCTCACTTGCATGGGGGTACGGATGCAGGTTGGGCGGAGTTGATGCGGTTCATTATTGAGGTGAGCTTGCAGATTTCTGATGTTGGAGGGTGCTGCTACACTTGGAGAAACGCTAGGTCGAGATCGTGGATTGATCGGTTCTTGATATCCCAAGAGGTGGAAGGGCTTTTTCTGTTAGCGGGCGTGTGGGCTCTACGTCATGCTCACTCTAATCACAATCCGATCATGTGGTACTCTAGTGAGGATGCGAGACCGAGGTATTTCTTTATATTTGAGAGATCATGATTGTTGGAGGCAAGGTCCTAAATGCCGGTTTCGGTCACCATTTCGGTGGCCGACCGAAATGAAATATCGGTGGAATTTCGGTCGAAATTCGATTGAAATTTCGATCATTTCGGTTATTTTTGTACCAGGGCTCTCATATTTCGGTCATTTCGACCATTTCGGTCAAATTTCGATTTCGACATGATATCAATTATCGACCGTATTTCACTGAAATTTGAGGCCATGATTGGAGGAGAGATTTTGCGACATGGTAGTGGAGTTTTGGCAGAACACGCAGCTGGAGGGGTCGGCTTCAGCTATTCTGGCTCAGAAGCTCGAGTTGTTGTGGAAGCTTCTAATTGAGTTCAAGAGGTGCACCCGTGAGCAGAGGCAGAGTGTGAGGGTGGTGGTGCAGGAAATCATCTCTCGCCTCGATGCGGTAGAGGACATGAGGGAGTTGTTGGCTCCTGAGGTTGAAGAGAGGTGCGCTTGATAAAAAGGAGGTCGAACGGAGGCGAGGTTGAGATACAAATGGTTGAGGGAGGGGGATAACAATACGTGCTTTTTTCCATTCCATGGCCAATGGCAAAAGGTGCCGAAATTTCATTAGGAGCATTGAGGTGGGAGGAGTGCAGGCGACGAGTGACGTGAGGATTGGTCAGCAGCTCATGGAGCATTTCATCGATTTCTCTAGGAGAGCCAGAGGAGCGGGTTAGGGGTGGCGTAGGCAGAAAGTGAGGTGTATCTCCACCCAGGAGACTGAGCACGTGGTGGTGCCTGTCACGAAGGATGAGGCCAGGCGGGCTCTTTGGCAGCTGAATGCGGATAGGGTCCCAGGTCCGGATGGTTTCTCGGTGTGTTTCTTCAGGAAGTTCTGGGAGTGTGTGAAGGAGGAGGTGGTTGCAATCCTGCAAGAGTTTGAGGAGGGCAACCAGGGATTTGAGCGCATGAACAAGGCACTCAAGTTTCTGCTGCCCAAGCGGGAGGGAGCCGTTCGTGTGGAGGACTTTAGGCCTATCACGTTGTCCAATGCGATCTACATGCTTGTTGCCAAGGTCTTGGCAAACCATTTACGGAGTATCCTGGGGGTGTCATCTCGCCTGAGCAGACAGCTTTTGTGCTTAGTAGGCTTATGGCAGAATCTTGGGTGATGGCTTCGGAGTTGGTGCTCGATTGAAAGAGGGAGAATCAGAAGGGAGTCGATTGGACGGTGGATTTCTCCAAGGCATACGACTGCATTTATTGCCACTTCCTTTGGCAGTCGCTGCAAAAGAGAGGTTTCTCTGACATATGGATTGGTTGGGTGAAAAGATGCATCACATCAATGTTGTATTCGGTGTTTGTGAATGGTACCAGAGGGCGGTTTTTTCCAGCCCCAACAGGAGGTGCGGCAGAGGTGCCCGTTAGCACCGCTTCTTTTGTGATTATGGTGGATGCACTTGCGGTGATGATGAGACTGGCAACGGCTAATGTATTTTGTACTCGATACATGAGAGGCGACAATTCCATTCTCATTCTGCAGTAGGCTGATGACACGGTTATGTTCATTGATGGGGACCTAGAGCATGCGAGGAATGCCTCATGCATTATGGATATCTCTGGGGAGGTCTCGAGCCTGAAGTTGAATAGAGACAAGTCCAAGGTCATCCCATTTGGTGTGACACAGAAGGAGGTTCATGTCCTTTGCCAAGTCTTGCGGTGTCCGGAGTGGGACTCCCTTTGACTGTTGGGCAGTTGCGGGTGGCAGAGTGGAAGATGGTTATTGACAGAGTGGAGAGTAAGGTGGCGGGTTGGAAGGCGAGAATGCACTCAAAGGGGGGAAAGACGGTCCTCCTCAAATACGCTCTATGTGTTATCCCGATTTTTTTCTTCTCCGCGCGGTTGATGCATGTGGGGTGGGGCAGAGGTTGGAGGGGATGATGAAGTGTTTCTTTTGGTTGGACGGAAGGCAAGAGGGTGGGGGAATGCACCTGGTGGACTGGGACACGATGATGATGACGAAATGGGAGGGAGGCCTAGGCGTCCGCAGTTTGGATCTCATGAATAAGGCTCTGGTGGTGAAGTGATCCCTTAGGGCCTGTTTAGTTAGTGGGATGGGGTGGGTTAGGGTATCCACTTGTGAATAGTAGGTGTTTGGATGGTTATGAGGGTTGGGAGAGGGTTGGAGTAAGGAATGTGATGTGATGTGACCTTGATTTGTGATAGATTTCCAACCCAGGGTTGGAGGGGGATACATCGGGGTACACCGAGGTACCCCAGTGACCAAACGGACCCCTAGAATCTGGGAGAAGTTTGATGACCTGGTTTGCAAGGTGTTGCGAAGCATCTATGGGGTCAATAGTTCGTGAAAAGTGGAGATATGCAGGCGGCCTTTGTCGCTTTGGAGGGGGATGTCTAGTGTCTTGTCAGAGCTAGGTGTCCTCATGAGATCGATGTTGGGCGATGGGCACGGCTTTGGCTTCTAGAGGGATGATTGGTTGGGGCTGGATCCTCTTAGTGAGAAGTACTCATGTCTCTTCACCATTGCGGGGGACAGGAATGCTATGGTGCAACAGATTTGGTCAACGGGATCTTGGTGCCCAACCTTCGCTTATGTTTTGTCGGACCAAAGGTGCAATGAGATCGCAGCCCTCTTGAGGGATCTGGTCGAGGTTGATGGCCCCCATGAGGGCAGTGACCATTTTGTTTGGGAGGGAGTTTTTCAGTAAAGAAGGCATATTGATCTTTCATAAGGACGTGTGGGGCTATTTAGGAGGAGGCCGCTTGGGACTACAAACTTATTTGGGCTAGCAGGGTTCCTATGCAGATTAAGTTCTTCATGTGGCTAGCAAGACGTAGGCGGCTGCTTTCAAAGGCATGCATAGCAAGGCTGCTGGATACCAGGGAGATCCTATGCGATAGATGTGGCCTTGAGCAGGAGGATTCTGAGCATCTCTTTTTGGTTGTTGTACACCAGTCACAGTATGGGAGTGGGCGGATGTGTCATGGCTTCAATCTGTGGACAACGTCGTAGTGGAGTTCAATTAGAGCGGCTTGTGGAAGTTCTCAAGAGGACGCGGCTAATCCTTTTGCCCTGCTTTGGGCCATTTGGTGTGCTAGAAATGAGAAAATCTTTCGAGGACGTCCGTTTCTCTGTGAGAGGGTGTTGGAGCACTACAGGGCACTGGTGTTATTGTGGCATAACATGTAATTTCGAATGTCTGGTAATTTCTGGTTGTAACATATATGTACTCGATTTTTTAGTTAAATAAAATTGCAATGGGTTCCAATCTTGGGACTAACCCTCATTCTTCTAAAAAAACTTCTGCATCAAATTTTCACATAGGATTTCGTTATTGAGATCTGTGGATGCCTTTGATGAATCACGTACTATAAAGTATATCTTCTAATTAGTTGATCAATGAATCAAAAAGTTGGGGTGGAATACTTTGTATAAGTTATGGTCGATATTTACAAATATGGTGGATATCATGTGATGTTGTTGTAATTGATCATGTATATATGAAATTAACAAAGAGTCCGGGATAAAGAGTACAATTACAAAGGCAAAGAAGCCTACAATTTTCATACATAGTCATACAAGAACTTTAACTCTGATGTGGAAGCTTATCAAGAAGAAAGATATTGCTAAACATGAGAAAACTAGATTTGCAATGACATATCTTATATTTAAAAACATCTTAGAAAAATTGATCAAGTTGATAGTTTCTTTGAAAGATGAATGGAGAGATTCCAATGGTCAAGGACAAGAAAGGAGAACGATCATCACCAATAACAACGAGACCTACATTATACCAAGTTACACTTGTTATAAAATGTTCAAATCATTGGTTTATTACGTATGGTTGATGTACATCAAAAGTCATTCGTGGGATTTGTATGTGATACCTAGAAGAAACTCAACATGAGATAATGTCATCTTTCAATGGAGTAAAGTCATCTTATAAGTCATTAATAGAAGATATTATCTATAAAGAAAAATGAAGGCTTAATACTCCATTGCTCCTCAGCAAATTTTTTGGACCTTGCTTCTTCTACAAGGAGTGCACTATGAGTGATAACAAATGTCAGCATGAAGAATGGATGTCTAGATTACATGGAAAATTTCTATCCATATTTGGATCTACAAGACATCAACACGAGGAAAGAGTTGACGAATGTTTGGTAAGCTGGTAATAGTAGGACAAAGATCAACGAATGATGAACATTCTGGCCCATATAATATTTTTATTATTATTTATTGGGTCTTATGAGTCTATATTAGTTTTTCTAACTTAAAATGCTTGGACATCAATGGTGGTCTCTTTATGGGAGTAATACACTGCAATTGCAAGTTGTGGCTATCATGATTTTGAGCTTGACCTACTCATCTTCTAGATGGCGAGAAAAATCGAAGTTGGATGTCAAGAGATTAAATGATCTTGTTTATGTGCGGTTGTAATACCAATGTCAAAGAACGTCAACACATCAATTAAGGGGACCAATTAATTCAAAAGATCGTCCTCACCTAAGTAAATGGACCAGTGACAAGCAAGCTTAAGATGATGTGAGATTTTCTGGTTCAAGATTAACTTGGGGATCAATTATCCATGCATCTGGTACTGAGGATATCATGCAACCAATGAGCCATCCAAAAGGGTGAAAGTGGCACGAGAGCTTTTGATTTGAGCTCAAGAGCAATATCGATGCTTGAGTAAGAAGAGGCTAGCACTGAGGATATCTTGCACCCAAGGAGCCAAAGAGGTGAAAGTGGCATGAGAGCTTCTGATCTGAGCTCAAGAGCAATATCGATGTTTGAAGAAGATGAGGAATTCAATTATGAAGAAATTAATGAAGATGAAAACGATGAAGAAGAAGAGGATGTTCCTTTGGATGATGACAATTAGTGGTAGTTGTTTTTATGTTAAGCATGTTATTATTCTTTTATGATGGGGTATATTTGTGCCTTTATAATTTGAACATTTTGACAATATTTTATATTGCAAACATTTGGTTCTCAACTTTTGTTATCATCAGTTATTTTTCCTGTGTATATAATTCGGTGATTTTTAGAAACCATACATTATAATCATCAGGTTATCTCATAAAATATAATTTAAAAATTCACTTTGATAAAATACTAAAGTATAATCACTGATGGAATGAGTATATTTGTGTAATTACATAGAAATTTTTTTCTTGGAAAGAATAGTAATTTGTTATTTTGTAATATAAAAATCGAATAAATCCAACTAATCATAAAAATATCATTTATTCTATGTTCACCTTGTCGACTAATTACCGAATACCAACTCTTATCTACGTTGTAAAAGTCGGTCGACTAGTCCGACTGGTCGATCTGTTAGTCGAGTCGACGGGATGGTCGATTCAATATTGACTATGTTGAAGTTATTGTAGCAATCTTATAAGGGCATCTATGTAATTTCCTTTTTGTGTATGCTCCCTAGGGTTTCATGCTATATAAGAAACCTTAGAGTTATGGAATAAACAAGTTTTTCATTATAAATTGTTCCTCCACATGGTATCAGAGCAACGGTCCTAGACCGTGGTTCGTGCCCTAATTTCCCACCGCCACCAGCCACCCTCCATCTCTCTTGCTTGTCTCACCGGGCTCGCGTTACCGACACCGAACACCGCTCTGCAGCCCCGCGTCGGCCCATTCAGCCACGATTGGGTCCGTGAGGGACCTATCTAGGGCTCTTCGATGTGGATAGAACCCAGATCGAGGCCTCACCAAGGAATTCGCAGAGCTGCTGCACTACATATTTGCACCACCAACAGATCTGCATCGCCGCCAACACTCCAGATCAGCGGTGGCGCCGCCGCCAACGTTCCAACACCCCAGATCAGCCACCACCAACACCCTATATCTACTGCCAAATAGAGGATTTTCAGGGTTGTTAGCCCCAATATCACAAGTCCAGCGCAGATCGGGGTGAAATCTGGACTTGATAGTCCCTGTTTAAGCATTTTTAGTCCCCAAAATTGGGGATTTCAAGCAAATTCAGTCACTAATCGGGACTCCAGCAAATACAGTCCCTAGATCGGGACCGGGACCGTACTCTCCTCTTGGGCTGCTGAAGGGGGTCATGTGACCTTTTTTGATGCGTGATTGAAAGATCTCGAACTCTAACTGATTTTTTTCCATCTCTAACCATGATGGCCGTGGCTCCAATCAAGACGAAGTCCCTGTATTCGACGACATATGTGACGATCCAGGGTACCTCCATCAAATTGAAGGGCGCGAGAAATTACGTGCTCTGGTCTCGAGCATTTAAGGTCTTCATCGAGGGTCAGAGGAAGATATCGATTCTGACGAAGGAGCCTCTAAAAGGAGGTGACAAGCACTATGAGTCCTGGATTGCAGACAACTATCAAGTCATGAACCGGATGACCAACAGTGTGGAGCCACATATTGCAACGAATCTCCTATTCAAGGAGACCGCCAAAGAAATGTAGGAGGATTCGGAACAAACATACTCCCACAAGAGTATAAAATCGCGTTTAGCAGACATCTTTTATGCGGATTTGGTCCGCAAATCAGGGTGAATCGACTATCGCCAACTTACTGGCATGTACGAAGAGCTTGCTATTTTCCAACTAGCATGTTGTACAAAACAGGTAGCTGAGCAATCAGAATGGCAGGTTTACATATTCCTGACTAGTTTGCATCCTTGTTATCAAAATGTCAAGGAACAGCTCCTCACATTAGATATTATTCCGTCTATTAAGGTTATTTTTGGATGCTTGGAGGAGATTGATAATTCTTCTGCTCGTACTCATTCTCCAAAACCTATGGAGAGCTCAGCTTTCATGTCGTCCTCTAGATGAGAAGGTCGTTCTAGCTATCGAGGAAGCGTGGTCGTGAATGTGATCATGGTCGAGGCCATATTCGCACACCATGTATTCATTGCCAAAAAACCAACCATCCATCAAAAAAATGTTGGGCGAAGTTTGGGATGCCACCACAAGCTCATCTCGCATCTGATTATGATACACTTGTCACTGAGGCACCCGATCAAGATTCAAATGGACAGACGGTTCAACTTTTAGCCTCAGATTACTCACACCTGATGCAGATGCTGCAGAAATCCAAGTCCACCACCAATGAGGCTACTACACACTTGGCCACTACCTTATGTATGATGGACAACTCTGTCATGGCAATTACTCATGCATGGATCATTGACTCAGGGACATCCACTCATCTGACTGGCGAAGGTAACTTATTGACCACCTCCCAACCTTCCTTAGATGTGAAGTCAGTCAGGCTGTCAGGGTAGCCAACGAGGCTCATTCCCCTATCACTACAGCTGCTATAGTGGAGTTTTCATCCAGCCTCTGACTTACAGGAGTTCATTGTGCCCTTGATTTCCCATTGAGCTTGATATATGTTCATAAGTTGTGCTCGTAATTGAACTACCATGTGATTTTTTACAAGAAATTTTGTTATTTTCAGGACATACGGAGGACCAGTGTCCGAAAATGCGGTCCATACGACCACATATGCGTATTCGGTCACTTGACCGAAGCGCATATGCCATATGCGACGATATGCGATCCGAATATGCGACATATGCGGTCGCATATGCAGTCGCATATCTGAACAAGGGACTTGCATATAGGATTCATGTTAATCCATAACATGTTAACGACACATTAACTCGATTTTTTCCGAGCAACTCTTATATCATCATTTACATTAACGCATCTTTTCGTTATCCTCATATATGTCGCATTTGGGAATATAATTTAGGATTTTTTTCTCATATCCATATCTTTCTATTGTTTTCAACACTTATTGATGAACTGTTTAGTGCCTTTTGATTTTTTCTAATGAAATTCATTCTAATTCTTTGAATAAAATATGAAATAATTGGCTAACAATTTGGCACGTTATATTTTTGTGCTTCTAATAAATTTTATATGCAAGTACATTTTTTCCTTATATTTTGTGTCAACATGTTTTGTCCCTCGGAGATCCATATATGTGTATAATTTTGGGTGTATGATTTGTATACCTATGATTATTCTTTAGCTTTTGTTATCTATAGGATCTATATATGCATTAAAGGTTTTCTTATGGAATTCATGTGTTCCATGTTGAATCTAAATTTGTGTGTATATATATATATATGCATTAAATTCAAAATATACACTAAAAAATAATCAATTTATAATATCATGCTTATATATCTTATTGATTATATTATCTTATTAGAAAATTTTGATTTTGGATTTTGTTAGATCGTCGACTTTTTTATATAATCACATTTTATTATTATATTTTTTAATATTTTAATTTAAAATATTATAAATCCTAGAAATCGCATATGCCTCTGTATATTCTTTCGCATATCCGCTTATTCGCTTTAAACCGCGTGATCGAAAGAATACTGCATACCATATTTCTGAACCTTGATACGGACGATGCAAATCTTCGGTAGGGGATATGTGAAGAATGGCCTTTACTATCTTGACATTCCTTCAAACTCTTCTTTTGTTGACGTCACATCCATCTCACATGATCTGTTCTCGTGGCATCTGTGGTTGGGTCATCCTTTGGCTAAATTTCTCTCCACGGTGTTCCCCGAACTTTCGTCACTGAATCCATTCGAGTGTGTGTCAGTTTGACAAACATCATAGGAGCTCTTTTCCTTCCAGGGTGGAACCTCGTCGATCTATATCCTTTTCTTTAATTCATTGTGATGTCAGGGGACCTTGTCCGGTGCGAACTGTATGAAGTCATAGATACTTTGTGGTTTATGTGGATGATCATAGCAGATGTTTGTGGGTTTATTTAATAAAAGAATGCACATATTAATATAATTATCAAATCCTTCTTTCAATTTAGTAAACCTGCTTTCTCTAAGTGTATTCAGATTGTACGGACTAATAATGCTCTTGAGTTTTCTCATCATGATCTGGTATCATTCTGACTCCCAAGGTATTGTCCACCAAACTTCATGTCCCTACACCTCCCAACAGAATGGGGTTGTTAAGAGAAAAAATCGTCATCTTCTAGACATTACCCGATCACCACCTACTCATATACGAGAGCTCCCAAAACATAGTAGGGAAATGACATCCTCACTGCAATCTACCTTATAAACAGGGTTCCCTCATCTATTCTCCAAGGAGCTACTCCATTCTTTGTTCTCTATCCGGATAAGACACCTTTCCTCTCCCTCTACATATTTTTGGTTGTATTGCTTTTGTTCACAATTTTCATACCGGGGATAACTTGTATGCATGTGCAATTAAATGTGTGTTCCTCGGGTACTCTAGGACTTAAAAGAGGTATCGTCACTATGATCCAGTGGGTCATCATTATCATGTTTCCGCGGATGTCACTTTCTTTAAACAAACTAGTTATTTCACATAATCTGTTGGTGAGATACCTTTGGAATTACCACCACCATCCATTGTTTATACAAGAAAGCATACTAGTTCCTCAAAGTCAGTTGGAGATGCCTTCTTCAAGTATCCCGTCATCAATACTCGTCTGGATGCCCTGTTGGATCTTCCAATAGCTTTATGGCGAACTAAGCGATAATGTACAGTACATCATATTTCTTCTTTTACATACACTGACGACCTCTCTAGTGGTAACAAACAATTTACAGATGCATTGATAGCAATCTTCATTCCTCGTGATCATCATAGTGTGTTGCAGAATCATGGTTGGAAGAGGGACATGGATGAGGAGATGGATGCTCTGATATCCAGGGGAACTTGGGATCTTGCTTCATGTCCATATGGGTGCAGCCAGTTGCTTGTAGATAGGTTTTCACCACCAAACAGTCTCCAAATGGCACACTATACTGAAGGCTAGACTAGTTGAGAAAGGATTTTACTCAGACATATGGTGTCAATTACTTTGAGACCTTCTCTCATGTGCGAGATTAGGTTCTGTTAGCACCATCTTTCCATTGCAGTCAACGATGGATGGCAAATATCTCAGCTTGATGTAAAGAATGCATTCATGTACGGTGATCTTGAGAAAGAGGTTTACATGATGCAACCTCCTGGGTACTCCATCAAGGGGGAGTATGTATGTCGACTTCGTAGAGCCATCTACGGCCTGAAACAGAGTCCTCGAGCTTGGTTTGACAGGCTTACCATAGAGATCGGTTCTCTTGATTTCCAGATGATGAAATCTGACTATTATGTATTAGTTAAACGATGATCTACTAGGGTTGTGACATTAGTTGTATACGTTGATAATATGATAGCGACGGTTGATGACAAGGTAGGTATTGCAGAGACCAAGGCCTTCCTTCATAAGGTATTTATCATAAAGGATCTTGATCAGATCTGCTACTTTCTGGGTATAGAGGTGATACGCACTAAAGAGGAATTGCATTTATCACAAATGAAGTATTGCTTAGATATCCTCACAGATGCAGGATTACTTGGATGTAAACCATCCGGGATACCAACAGAGGCACGAAGGCATATTATATCTCATGATCCTGAGTTTGAGGATCCCACTCGATACAGAAGTATAGTGGGAAAACTACTTTATCTTACTGTCACCAAACCAAATATATCTTACGATGTCAGTCGAGCAAACCAGCATATTGAGAAACCATGCTACAACCATTGGGAGGAGGTTCTCCTAATACTTCGCTATCTGAAAGGATCCCCAGGGTGTGGCCTATTCTACAAGGCCAACAGTCATAGTAATGTTGTTGCATATGTTGATGCAGACTATGCTCGTTCTCCTGAAGATAGAAGATCCAATACATGTTATGCAATATTCGTTGGTGGTAACCTTGTAACATGGCAAAGTAAGAAGCAGACCTTTGTGTCTAGGTCAAGTGCAGAGGCAAAATATAGGGCAATGGCCCAAGCCACGTGTGAGATTACCTGGCTCATTTCCTTTTTGACAGAAATTGGTCTGCACATCGTTACACATGTTTCATTGTATTACGATAACAAATATGTCACACATATTGCCACTAATCCTATCTTTCAAGAGTGCACTAAACATACTGAAGTTGATAGTCATTTCATACATGATGTTGTACGAGACGGAACTATATGCATCCCACATATATCCACTAAGTTACAACTTGCAAATATCTTCACTAAGGCACTACCTAAAAGACGGGTCTCATGCCTTATTTTCAAGTTGGGCACGCATGATCGACAGATATGCTCCAACTTGAGGGGGAGTGTTGAAGTTATTGTAGCAGTCTTATAAGGGCATCTATGTAATTTCCTTTTTTTGTATGCTCCCTAGGGTTTCATGATATATAAGAAACCTTAGAGCTATGGAATAAACAAGTTTTTCATTCTCAACTTTTCCTCCACAGACTAATAGGCCAATACTCGGTCTGTCGATTTTTGCATGGAGAAACCAACTTTTTTTCCCTTTTTTAAAAGCAAACTTATTCTAACATGCTTAACATTTTATTTAAATTCAATTACTTCTTTTATTTCATTATGATAATATAGAAAATGTACAAATCTATGTAATTATAGAAGAAAAATATGTATAGAAATGATTTACATATTTAAAAAAATAAAAAAATAAAAATTGACTAAAGGCCTACGAAATCCGATTAGTCGTCCGACTGCCGATTAATCCTTGATCAGTGACCCGACCGTCCGAGTATTGAGTACCGTTTTCTACAACCTTGACTTCCGCAACACTGGAAATTAACATACGAGAACCATGTTAAATATCCATGACAAAAGATGGAATGACAATGCAGAACCTTTTAATCAAGTTTCAGTCTCAAACTTCCACTCCGAGAAAAGCTTTTAATCAAGTTTCAATCTCAAACTTTCACATTTGATAAGAAATTGCCTCAAAAACTCAAGCCAAGGCATGGAAAAAAATAGGATATAAAAAGAATTGATTGGTGAACTAAACTACATAAATGCTCTCAAGAGTGGTTCCAAGGAAAGATCTTAACTATTTCAAAAGAATTGATTGCTGACCTAAACTAGATAAGCACTCTCAAGTGTGGTTCCAAGGAAAGATCTTTACTATTTTAATTATGGAGAATATGTTATTCAAATAGGTTACTCAGAAATAGCAAAAGCTTGGTTCGATCAAGTTATCGAGTGATGAAAATGGGTTATATCTCTTACTCCGGCTATTTATATGTACACAATTGTTTGGAAATCGCTGCTTTGTATAGTTTCTTTGTATTTTATTAATTTTTTTATAGCAAGATAAACAACCTTGATATATTTATGGCATACCTCAAACTGCTATCTTTATTATCAAAACAGGGCTTTTTAAGAACGTCTCATTGCATATGGTGGATGTTTGACAAGTTAATCCCATTAATGAACTTGTATGTGCTTAACCTCACCATTTTTTATACATCAAACTGTGACTGAAATGCTTTAACAAAAGTCCATACCTCAATGAATCCAGCAAGGCAGCTCCACATGCGAGGCACAAATCTTGCTTGGCGACTTAAAAGTGCACGATCATTTTCTTTGTCAATGACTAACATAATAACTACCTGAAAATTTAAGAAGGATATATAAGATGAAGCTTGCGCTAGAAAGGAATTCCTTGAAGTTACAGGATATGAAGTCACCACTAAGAAAAACATCATAGATCACTACAATCTTAAAGAACCTCTGTCATCATTTTTTAATCAAATAAAGAACCTATATCATGCAAACAGAGGCATCGTGGAACCTTACAGGATCTACTTTAGGATATACTCGTTTCTTGCATGATTCTTCAGTGCATTGCTTTCGTTTCCCTGCATCAATTGTTTTGGTAGGAGCTCCACAATGTCCGCAAAAACGTGATGTAGCATGCCACTCTATTAGTGCTTTTGCCTGATTTAACATGAAAGAGAAAAGAAGAAATCTAGTAGCCTTATTAAGTTATTAGCAATGATCAAATGCATAAATATCAAAAATAAAATCGTCAATTAGCTCCATGTAATTATGCATTGTGACAGAAGATCCAACATCTCCTGAACATAAATAAAAAATGGCATTTTATGAGAATGATCTACACTACCGACACAAGGACAGAGTTGATCGTGAAATGACATGTATTAAAATGCTATTAATCATTGTCCTTACTCTAAAGGATAAATATTGCAAAGGATATATATGGCTAAGTACAACCACCCCCCCCCCTCAAATTACATTGCAAACATTGAGAATTCTTTATCAATAAAGTACAAATATGTCCCTCTTGATCAATGTTTTATAGCTCTCTTCCAACTCATCTCTATAAGTGAATCCCAACTGGGGAAAGGTCTCGAGAAAGCATTGACTGTTTTCCTAGAAGAGATTATGTATACAGATTATTGTACTCAGCAGCTTTCGTCCAAATATATAACAATAAATTTCACAAACTCAGGCAAAGACAGTGACCAGAAAGCAACTCATATTAGCAGTTGCCTATCCCTGCTGTCTAAATTTAACCATGAGAAGCCAACGTAAAGTTGGCACTGTAAAAATCGTCACAATGAGACCAAGTGATCATGTTTTCTACTAAAACCCATACAACAAGAAGTCCATGAAGATTTCATTTACATTTTCTATAACAAAGCAAACCAGGTCCACCATAATCCCGTTATTTTAGCTCTTTGTATACCATCTACAATTTAAAGAATACGTCTCCTTCCTCAACATCAAACAATGAAACTCCTCCTACACATATCCAACCCGTATCTTCTCCACAATACAACTTCCTCATCCCCATAAAATCCATGTCCAACACTCATTCAAATGTAATATACACACCGACATTCGTTCCCACTCCTACACTATAATCTAAAGCAACTTTCACTACAATTTGATTTTTTTAGTATTATAACATGATCCGATCGGTCAGGAATCGTCTTTCTTAGCACAACCAACTAGAATTCCGAGCATACTTCTGCAAAGAGAGTAAAAAACAATATATGTTCATCCATAACAACAACAAGAACCACAACCACTCACATGGCCGGCGACGGCAAGCTCCGTCATCAGGCTCCCATCAGCCCAATCCGTCGCAACCATCAGCGTCCTGAGCTCCACAAACGCCCTCCCACCACCACCTCCCTCCAAATCCACGTCGCAGTGGGACATATCCACTGCCCAGTGGCCAGTGCCGCCCCTGCCGGCGCCGAGGAACACAGAGGCATCGGCTGGCCAATTGGCCCCCAATTCGGAAGGGCGCATCCAGCAGAGGCGCCACGAGGTCTCCTCGGATCGCGCCAAGACGCGGCCTTTCCTGAAGGGGAGGACCTTTATGGAGTCAAAGGCGGCTCCTTTGGGGTTGTCGGCGAGTAGGAGCGGTGGAGGTGGATGGGAGGAGCGGAGGGGGTTGCCGGCGAAAGCGTGTGAGCGGAGGCTGATGGCCATTGGGGTTGAGGGCAGGGCCGTTGTAGTTGAGTGCAATGGCGGGTCCACGGAGGAAAATTCGTGCGGGGGTAAGTTTGTAATCAAATTCACCCTATGCGGTATGTTTTATTTTTTTTTATTAAGTACCGTAAATAAGCCGCCTCTTCAAGAGGCGGCTTTGGTTAAGTAAGAGCCGCCTCTTCAAGAGGCGGCTTTAGACCAAAGCCGCCTCTTAAAGAAGCGGCTCTTAGCAAAAGCCGCCTCTTGAAGAGGCGGCTTTGAGGCAGAACCTTAAAAAAACGGGGGGAAGCAGCAGCTCTGCTGCTCGCAGCGCTGCTGCTTCCCCTCTTTTTTTTATGGAAATTATACGTTGGCGAAGTGAACGTCTTGCACAGTATGTAATAGCAAATATGATATTAGAACAACTTTTAAAGATAAGATTCATAGACAATAGTGAAGTGAAGACAATAGTGAGATTCATAGAAAGTAACTTGATCATAGTTGCAAACACATTTACATGCTTGGTTTACATTACAAAAAAATGGCAACATCACATTCTATGGTCTACGCTCCCTCCTCCTTTTGTATTGTAGTTTGACAGGTCTTTCATCCGCCATGATGGTCTCCGGTGGTCTTGGGTCAAATCCATGCAGTTGACTGTTGCGATCTATGTCGTCGATGTTGGTCATCTCGGGTCCTTCAACTCCAAAGGACAACGGGAGGGGTGAATGATGTGAAGGTCCTGCATTGTTCTCCGCTCGATCCCTCCGGGGTGCAGGCGGCGTTGTAGGCTGTGTAGATGTCCCACACTCAGGAATTGGGGTCTCAAATTCTACGCCAGACTGAGGGGGTTGTGTATCCACTGGGACATCTCCCTCGCCAGAAGGCCTCTCTCCCCTTTGTTGTTTACCACGTCCCCGTCCACGTCCTCGAACACGTGAACGGGGATGAGATGTACCTTCTGCATCGGCGTCTTCCTGTGAATGCTCATCTGTAGGTCCATCTCGGAACTGTCGTTGTATAGAGTCACGTATCCTAGAACTTGCTTCAGCAGCAAGTTCTCTAATACGTGGTGAACCATCATCGCAAAGTCGAACAATCTCCTCGAATTGAGACACCTGCAATATGATCAAATCTTGTTAAAACATGTAAAATCATACTAGAAAATGTAAATCAAGTAAATGCTATCTTACCGCGTAATCGAGTGTGCATCCATGTTGTCCAATGAAACGTCTTGTTATTCGACGATACCATGGCATGTACTCGGCGGTCGTATCTGGTCCTCCCAATGAAATGGGAGTCATCGACACCACGTAGTCTCTACGGATGTTCCATAGTCTAATATAGACGGCATGGAACTCCGTCCAATCCACATTGCTCTTTCCTCGGAGATCGATTGCATGCAATTGAGATGAAGTGTCGCAAGCCCTTGGAACCCCCTGAATGCCCCCAAACTGTCGAAGGACTCTGTCCGGTGTGTGTAGCTCAACAATACAAAAATGAATGAGGGGGACACGAGCCACATGTAAATACTCATTGCCACGGCAATACAATGGCAACTGGGACAACACGTCCTCTGTATATGGCCTCCAATCGCCGTACACCATCTCAATGCCTTTCCTTCGTGCGTCCCAGACCCTTCTTCTACTCACATGGAAGCCAAAATCATCTTGAATAGATGTCTGAAGATAAGAAACCTTGACTGAAGGAGAAATCTTAATTTGATTCAAGAATCTTACAGCCATGAAGTTGCAATCCAACTGAGGATGGTCTTGATTAACAGCACGGTTCAAGCAAGTATGCGGCTTCTCAACCATTGAGACAACAAACTGTCCATCTATTGGTCTACGATGACCACGCAATCTCCAAGAACAACCTCTAGCTCGTTCGCTGCAGTGTATATCCCACACCTTCTTATCAGATTCCAGTACCGTGAAGTTGTAATGACGTTTAATGTGGAAAACTTTCACGGCGAACACCAAATCGGCTTTGCATTTGAAAAGCATGCCATTTTTCAACTCGTTAGACAGACTGATCCCATCATCGGTATTCATGCAATCTTCACCATTCAGAATATAGCCATCACCACCTCTCATGTTCAAAAATGGAATATCATAAACAATACGGTTTCCAACATGATGATCCTCCTCCTCATTGTCATCATTTTCCATCTCATCATCCGTATTCTGTGGTGAGGGTTCCATTAACCTGTCCAGTTCCGGATCATGAAATGGATCCATGTCTACCACTGGAGGTACGGACCCACATTGTGGTACAGAAACTGGAGGTACGGATCCACATTGTGGTACAGAAACTGGAGGTGCGGATCCACTTTGTGGTACAGAAACTGGAGGTGCAGATCCGGGTATAGAGACAGCGACAGTAAATATCACGGGCCGATATGTAGCACCCATCTCCTCAGCATATTCAACAATCTCTCGGACATCATCATCATACTCGACACAGCCAATATAAAAACTTGCTCCATCTTGGGACATTTTATGAAAGACCTGTAACTCAAGTCCTTGAGCTAAATCCAACCTGAATACGGACTTAATGTGCTCAATCAGTCCCAAATATGACATTTCGTGACCGATTTTGATGGTTTTCATACGACCTCCTACGTAGGTTACGTCCTTACTAGACTTCGATATTGTACCCCCACAGTGACAGAAACAACGAACTTCTCGAGACATCCTACATACCATTACGTCGACATCAATGTATTAGAGTGAAGAAAATATTTCAAACAATTATTTAAACCCTAAACATGTGCCAAAACCCTAAACCATAGACAAATCATACCTTCCTTGAGGTGGAGAAGGAGATGAATAGCGGAAATGCGGCCAACGGACGTTGGCAAAATGACCGGAGAGCGTACGGCGGCGGGAGGGGGAGCCGAAGGCCGCTTGGAGATCGCAGGGGGGCTTGGGCGGAGGAAGGGCTCGCTGGGAATGGGTTCTGTTCGCGTGGGGGAGGCAGGGGCCGCCCGCTGGGGTTTATTGCCCGATAAAGCCGCCTCTTCAAGAGGTGGCTTTGGTCTAAAGCCGCCTCTTCAAGAGGCGGCTCTTACTTAACCAAAGCCGCCTCTTCAAGAGGCGGCTTATCTACGGTAGTTAATAAAAAAAATAATTCCGACCGCATAGGGCGAATTTGATTAACAACTTACCCCCCACGCGAATTTTCCTCCGGGTCCAACAATTTGACGGGACTATATTTACATATTCTCCCCCTTTTAGTTTGGGAAAAAATATTATTTGTTCTCTAGAATTCTTCTAGAATCGAATTTTTGACGAAAGAATTCACCAAAAATGAGCTTTTACAAAATCAAATTTTGGATGAAACAACTAATCGAAAAATGGATCCTTATGGAATCGAAGGTAACTAACTCAATGTGAAAGTCCAAAATTTAATGGGATTCAGTAAGGGCACAATGTTCCCCAAAAAATTGTTGAGGGTCTATTTTTTTCTTTTGCATAGGACCCATAAAATGTCAGGGGCGGCACTGGTTGAGAGAGAAGGGTTGGTGGCGGGGTTTGGTGGGAGGAGAGGAGAGGCTCTGCCTAAGGAGGAGGAAGCGAGACGTGTAGCATATGGATGGGAGTGGTGATGAGGGCTTCTTATGTTCAAAATGTTGGAATCTTTTGTTTCACGTGGAGAAAATTTTAGAAAGAAAAAATAGCATATTTTTCCATTAAACATCAATGTGATTATATAGTATTGGTGTGGATATGTTACTATCAGCGGATTTTTCATTATAATAGTTCTCCACCAAATTTGTTTATTATTATCATTTAGAACACATGCTTCTGCAAATTTATATACACATGTAATCTGTCCATTTTCTGATTTTACTCGTTTGATGATTTTTTCTATAACCTAACAATATATACATTGCTTCTCTATGTGCTAAGGTGACGAGAGTGCTTACATGATCATCATTCGTGTATCCAGCAGGTATTACCAATTTCTGGGTAGCTACTTCGTTGCACTTTGTGTATCAAGCTCCATGTGCTTCACTGAGTTCTCCTCTAGCTTCGTCACTTTATAATGCTTCAATAATATTTGGATTTTGATTGTATTCCACAAGTCATTCTTATGTGATGTGATAATCCCTCAGCATACCTTGTCATCTATGTAATACTTCTCTGCGTTAAAAGTTCTCCATAAGTTCAAATTATCATGACTACTGTTAACATCCACACATCTCTCCAAAAAGATTTTGATACTCAACGGTAGTAATGTCTAGTATTATAATGATTATAAACATTCACTGGATGATTCTATTTTACAGTTTGTACAAATAGTCGTATATATTACAAATATAGACCCAAAAAGTTATGACATTTAAATGTACAATAATTTAGAAGTTGAAATAAAAAAGCCACAAGAAAAGGTAAAAACATGTCGTTGAAAGTCTATCATCGATGTCCCAATCGCTTACTTTATTGCAAAGTATTCAGTTGTATAGTATTTGGAAAATATGATAATTGTGAGAGAGCGAGAGAGTGTGTGTTAAGTAGTGAAGGGATTAGATACTTCTATAAAAAAGCAAGCAAATGGATTTTGAAATCTACAAGAGTAAGAATATGCATTTCAATTTCTTAAATTTATTTTTGAAGTGTTTTGGGGACATGCATGTCTTGGTGTTGTTAGTATTGTGATCGCATGTTAAATGTATTATTATTTTTATGATAATACTTTTTAAGTACAGATAGTGTTGCAAATATCATGATAACTTCACTCCAAGTATGAAGTACAAAAGAGCCAAATTATGGAGAACGAACACCAAAAGCAAAGTTGTTTAGCTTCTCAAGCACCTATTTTACAAGGATGGCAAAGGCATATTCAACGAACAAGTTGAAAGATGTTAACAATGCAAAGAAGAAGAAAGGACACTTTTGAGATAGGCATATGTAAAAAATATCAATATATACATGCATATGTAATATGTAGGCATATTAAGTCCAATCCACTTGTGATTGATCGACCTTTAGCTTCTGATCGATCACTACATGATCCATCAATCATCTCGATTACTACTTGATTATTCAACTTCTACCTCTGATTGATCACTTCCTGATCAACCAACAGTTTCCGCCTTATAGATAACTATTGATCAATCACTTTCCCCACGTGATCTATCACATTTCAAATTCTGTCAAATGACTACATAACAAATACTTTTGATTGATCAATTGGGATCAATTGATCGTCCAACTTGAATATTTTGATCTATCAACTCACCCTAATCTTTTTTATTCATTTTCATTCTTGGATCAATGGCTATACTTTTGAATGGACCACCCCCAACACTATAAACAAAGCCACATACCACTATAAACAAAAACCCACATCTTGTTATTAACACACATCTCAGAACATTATCTATAGCATATCTTAAAGCTCCATTCGAGGCATGCTCTCTATTTAAAATTTCAATCTTGATAGCCATTCTACACACTTGGTTTTCAGTTTGATTAGTTGTTACAGTGTATATTTCAGCCTTATTATTCATTGCATGTTCATATTCAAGGTTTTATAGAGTTTTGTACATTTCCTTTACATTATTGTTGTATTGTAACACTTGCTATTTAATCCAAGGTGTACAAAGAACTTAGTGTGTAATACAAGTATGGGAAATACTTTGGTGTGTCCCAAAGCATTTGTAAGTGGTTGAGTTATATGCTGGGATATAATTAAAGTTAGTTGAATGTTGATGTCGATCGAAAATTCTAAGTCAAGGGGCTTGGGTCATGATTGTTACCTAGTAGAGTTTCAACATTATATACTTGTCTCCCATAGTTGTATTTGTATTGATGATTGACTATTTATATTGTGATGATTATTAGACCTCCCTTTATTGTGAAGGACAATCCATTACTAGACATCCCTATATGTTAAAAAAGGGATATGTGTTTACTGGTCATAATGATTTGTTTAGCGATCCAAATACACTCTCATTTGGTATTAGAGCTTGACATGCAGAGAAAGTAACTAAAGTCCAAGCACAAGGTCGCACTTAACATCACCTCAGAAGGACAATCCACAACAAGACCTCCCTTTTTTAACAATATTGACTTCGGTTATTGAAAGATTTCCATTGAAATTCATTTAGAAAGTATGGGATACATAATATAGGATATTATCCACTTCGAATATCAAAAGCCGGAAGGAATCATCACCATTAGAAAAGAGAAGAAAAAATGCAACAAATAACTCGAAAAAGATGAACGCTTTATTTTACCGGTTAGCCATAGAAGAATTTAATGGAGTCTATGCATGCAATATGATGTCTTAAATAAACTTATCATTATACATGAAGGTACGTTTAAGGTAAAGGAAATCAGAATTAGTTTATTATAACGAAGATACAAGCTTTTCATTTTAAACCAAAAGAAACAATCAAGAAAATGTATACAGGATTCACATACATCTTAAACTCTCTCCAAAAAACTCCTTAGATTACTTTGTGCTATTACACATTTTGGCCATGTCTCTACCTGAATTTTCATAAAAGCTCTAGAGAGTTTTCCCAAAATCTCATAGGAAATGGCCTCAATTCCACACTCATATAGGTGGATCATCATCAAATGTATACTGCATTTATACACCACCCAATTTGAGATATGATGTCTATTACGAACATATATGTTCAACCTCACTACTTTTCACACTATCCTGTTGTACACCATAGGAATAAGGAAGAGTTGAATATCCTGCAAGTCGTCTCGTGAGTTATTTATTCCATATGAGTCTTCTTCATGGGATCTCCCTTCACGAAGGTTGGGTTTCCATCACTCGGGCACAATCTCATTCCCCTCGATGTATTCTCCATAAGCTTTTTGCTTAGTGATTTAGTTAGAGGATGGGACAAATTTAACTCGGGTTTCACGTAATCTATGGATATGATGCCATCACTAATAAATTGTCTCAGAATATTGTGCCTCATACGAATATGCATGCTTTTCCCATTATAGATTTTTTTAGCATTTGTTATAGTAGCTTGGCTAACACAATGGATGAATATAGATGACGTTGGCTTCATCCAGATGGGAAGATCTACTAAGAGGTTTCTCAACCATTTGGCCTCAGAACTGCATTCTTTAAGGTAGTAAACTCGAATTCCATTGTAGACCAAGCAATGCAAGTTTGCTTAGTTGATTTCCAAGCGATAGCTTCTCCTGCAAGGTTAAAATTGTATCTACTAGTATATTTCAACTCATCTGAATGTGAGATCTAGTTTGCATCACAATACCCCTCAAGTGCTAGAAGTTCTCCACAAAACTTTAAGCAATATCACATTGTTCCTTTAAGGTGTTTATGCACGCTATTTGGAGTGTCCCAATGCTCTCTATCGGGATTTTGAGTATACCTACTCAGTCTTGCCACAACATACACAATATCGGGTCAAGTACAATTCATTAAGTACATAAGACTATCAATTATATGCATATTCCATTTGAAATACATTGTCACCTTTATTCTTCTTTAGTTGTGAGTTAGCATTGAAAGGAGTACATACTGATTTACATTCAAACGAACAGAATGTTCTTGCAAGAGTGAAATACAAGTAAGCTTAATCACAAGTTGTATTCTCAAAATAATAGTTGCTTCTCTATGTCTTTCATATCAAAATGAGAAGCTAAAATTTTTTTTATATGATAACAATATCCACAGTAGTACCAAAAATAAGCATGTCATCAACACATAAGAAAATAATTACACAATTTATATCATCAACTTTAAAATTCATACATTTATCTGCTTCATTTATTTAAAATCATTAGAAATGAGATTTTATCAAAATTCGCTTGCCATTGTTTAGGTGTCTACTTCAATACATACAAAGATTTAACCAACTTACATATTTTGTTCATTTCCTTAAATAATACAACCCTCGGGTTAATCTATATGGATTTCATCTTCTAAATCAAAATTTAAAGGGCAATTTTAACATCAATTTAATGAATCACTAATTTACAAATTGAGGCTAAAGCAATTAAAATTCTTAAAGACGAGATTCTAGTTACAATAGAAAAAGTGTAAAAATAATCCACATCTTTCTTTTGAGAAAAAACTTTTGCTACTAATATTTCTTTTATGTTTTCTCCAAAACCATCAAGTTTCAGCTTCCTATTAAAATATTCTTGAACCCAATAGTTTTAGCACCTCGTGGTAAATGTATCAATTCTAGTCTCCTCCCATGTTGACCTTAGCTTTTTCTATTGAGTTAATTTTCAACTTTAGAATTCTATTATAAAAATATTTTTAAAACCTCATCTTTTGATCTTAGAAAATAAACCATAGTATATGAAATAAATCATTAATAAAAGTAATGTAAAACTTTTTCCCACCTCTAGTAATATTCTCTTTCAGATTACATAAATCGATATGAATAAGCTCTAATAACTTAGATTCTCCATTATGTATGGAAGCACAATGCTTTTTAGTAGACTTGGAATCTGCACAAATTTCATATTTTATTTTGCAAAAGATTAACGTAAATTCTCAATCAATCCTAATAGTTTCGTTTTTTCATATAAGAAAAGTTGAGATGTTCTAATCTTCCATGCCAAAAATCAATTTAGTCAAGCATATAAGCAGAAGAAGTAGGGGCTTCGTTATTCGCCACATCAATAACACTCAATACAAAAAGACCTTAATTACTGTAACCTTTTCCAACAAAGTTCCTAGATTATGTCATGACAAATTCGTCAGACTCAAAAGTAAGCTTCACTCCATTTTTTATGAGGATGGCAATCGAAATTGAATTCACGCAAATATCATGTATATGGAGCCCATCTCGTAGTGAAACGATTTTGTTAGAAGTAAATTTCAACTCGATTGTTCTCTTCTAATAACTGGAGATGTTTGAGTGTTATCAAAATACACTTTCTTTTTTCCTTCTTTCAAACGTGTATAGAAGCTAAAGGCATTCCTATAACCACATATATGACAAGTGGCATCAGAGTCAACCATCAATTCTTTCCATGTGCCATCAAGATTGCCTCGCTTCCCATCACGTCGACAATTCCTGTTCAAGTCATCATGTTTGCTTTTGGTTGATCACCTGATTTCATGTATCTACATTGAACAGCTTTATGACATGATTTCCACAAATGTAGCAGTTTTCAATTTTTCTTTTAAAAGTTGGATTGCATTTTTTCTTTGAAAATTCTTCACATCCCCTTGTTGACTGTTCTTAGTTTTCTAATACAAGGTTTAGAAGATTTATTTGAATTGCTCTACATCACATTAGCTTTGACCACCATTTCTTTAGCCTTTTCAAAATTTTCACCTAATCTTACTTTGCTCTTCATTTCTAATGTGAATAATTATGTCATCAAGAGTCATAGTCTTTCTCTCATGCTTCAAATTGTTTTTATATTCTTTCCATACTATAGGTAATTTCTCAATCAGGCAACCGACAGAAAAGAATATAGTGGTTTTGTACTTTCATTTTTAAGACATCTACTAAGATATGAAATTGACGGATTTGCGAGGTTATATCTTTGTCTTCTATTATTTGAAATTTAGAAAATTATCTATTGTAAATTTTTGATTTTCTGCAACCTCTAAAATATATATTTCTGTAAACTGTCGTGAATTTCGGAGGCTAAATTAGATGTATAGTAGACATCAAAAAGTTCATTTCAAAGTGTATTCAAAATAGTATACCTACGTATTTTTCCATGCAAAGAAGTCAATTTTTTGTTTTGGGGTACTAAGAATGTTAGCCACATTATTTAACTCTAGCAATATAAAAACCTACTCTTGCCAATGTTTGCAATGAGAATCGAAAAACTAGTCAATCTTAAATGCATCATGAAGAAATGTTTTTGAAGTAACCATAATAGTGTCTTCCATCAAGGATATGAACGAGCAATTTCACCAATGAGGCATCTTCACAGTCATCTGAAAGGTTTAGGGATTCATAACCAGAGCATATTCTCAAAATTTCTTCACAAGATTTGCTAGAACAAAGGGGTATTGCTGGTGTAACGGTATCCCCGAACACACCACTCCATATGTGGAGACCTCTTCTACTCGCTTTCCCCCAAAATACGGTACAGAACCAAAATCCAAGAGCCACTGACCTCTTGGATCGAAGAGTATTCCAGTGTCTCATTGGTATCTTCCGAATCAGCTTCAACAATGAGATGGTGCGCGGAGATTTTCCACATTCGGTCGAAGGCGCGTTCAGAGAATACCAGTTCAAGGATCTCAATTCACCCACTTCAATGATGTGATTTCCTTTGACTTAATGAACTTGTTCTTGTTTTTGGTTTAAGTCCCACATAATACAAGACCAAGTTGACTTTAGCAGAGAGCCATAGTTGTCAAAGAGATGGAAAAGTGCATCTAAAGAAAAATAAAAAAAAATCACTGTGCAACCCAAATATGTTGCAAGGTGAAGAATAGTGGTATCCATGGAGTCCAGCATTTTGTATCATCATATTGCTAAAAATGACATTAATTCCTTGAACTTTTTATTCTATTTTTAATGATCAGTGCTTAAAATATTCTTCAACTTTATCGATGAAATATTCTGTGATTGCAACCCAAATAATTGAAATATGACAATTCAGTGCTTCTAACTATGCAAATGACACTTGAGGATAGCATTATAGTTGTATTGTAATGTCCTCACTTCGCTCATCCTTTATCTGATAGCGACGGGATGCACATCTCACCATCCGGGATATAGGCCATCCAATCAATAACATTTGTAGTGTTCTAGGCCTCAGTCTGAGCCATTATAGAGGATAAGTAGCCCTCACAAAATTGTCTCTCGAGTTCAAGTGAACCCATTCACGATCATCCAAAATGCTTAAGCCTAGGTTGTTAAGTAATAATCCCAACCAGTTATAGCTCACTTTCGCTCTTTGTGAGTTCTAGGTATGGGATTATATATGTTTGGAGTGTTAAAACCTCTCCGCTTCTATTCGCAATGTCTCTGTTACGATATTGTTCATTATTTATTCCTAATAATAATGGTGATTGCACGCTCCAAATAATATTTTCTTCCTTTCTCTTTGTAAGGGTTGCTCCACCTTTCAGGTAGCCATTTTCCACTATCAGATGGAACCCACTCGTATACCGGTTGTAGCATTCACTCCACTGATCCCATATAATAATTACAATGAAAAAATAAAATAGATATGCATGAATACACACACATCCTCATACTACTTTATTACATCGACCTCAAACATGAGCCAATAAAAATGCAAAGTAAAGGATTGAATAAGAGAATAATCATAGAATAAGTACATTAAAATTAGAAAGATTGAGGCCATGCCAACTGCAACTTATTGGAAATAATGTTGACATGTTACTCGCCCTCATTATGATTGTTTGAAGTAACTGCAACACACGAGCTTCCATCTCAAGCTTGACTTAAGTGAAAGCCCATCAATTGTATACAAATATCACGATAAATAATCTAGAAAAAGAGCAAATATTCAAAAGAAAAAACAAAACCATTAAAACTACCAACTATCACACTTGACTATCTCTAAAGAGTGACTAGTATAGTGGGATATTGGCATATGATAGCCAAAGTGCACATACTATGGGAGGTCAGGACATCAAGAGAGTGATTATTGGATAAAAAATGACAAACCTCCCTATGCTAATCGGTTAGAGCAATGGATGTTGATTCTGAATGGGAGGAAAATTGATGTGGATTATGAAAAAGGGAGAATTTGCCATCTATCTTAGGCCCCACTCATTGCTACTTGTTTTGGCATCCAAGTATCTTCTTCTTCAATGGCATAATGCAATTTATTCTTCCTCGACCTCCTCTCCTACTTCATTAGTTTGTAAGACCTACCAACTGGGGAAACACCGCTTGAGTACCATTTACGCTATGTCTTTGTTTAGTTCGATCCATTTTGATGTGTGAGAGCCAAGTTGATATCCTGGTAGACATGGTCATTGATATTATCTGGTCTGGTAGATGATTTCTCTCGAGTATCACGGGTATTCTTAATAAGTAATAAGTTTGATGTTCTTTTTATTTTTGTTGAAGTCATACTTTTTTGTCATGGTAAATTTCCTCATACCATTTCTTTTAATACATCCTAAGTGAATGGAATTGATGATTGTAAAAATAGACATATTCTTGATATTGAAAAAACTCTTCATTATTATAGTGTACCCACTATTTTAGGGATGATGCTATTTTGAGTGTCATTTTTAAATATTTTATTCCATCGATTGTGATTGATGGATAAATACCTAATTGATCTTCTTCTAAGTAACGGGGTCTTTGTGATACCTTCTAGGGTGTTTGGATGTGTTTCAAGTCAAGATTGTTGGTATTAGTAGGGATAAGCTTATAGCGGGGCTACCAAATATGTTTTTCCTATATACGTGGTCTCACTTTTTCCTAATGCATTAATGACAAGATCCTACCCGTCGGTGTAGTACTAGGATCAAACAAGTTAAAATAAGAAAGGCATATCCAATGAAGGCTCGAGCACAGTAAAGGCGATGCTTGTTTAACTTATTTAGCCCAAGGACGAACTCGTAAAGGCAATACACTAATCAATCACATGAATGAGAGACGTGCATGTGTTTTTGTAATTTTAAGAGCTTTATATTTTTAAATTGATTTTTTTATTTAGATTTTTTTATATATTATGATTTTTCAAATTTTTAGCTTTTACTTTTATTTAAATATAGTTATAAAAAATAACATAACAGATATATAATGGATGTATATATATGAGAGGAAATGTTAGTATTAAAAATAGGAAAATAAGAGAAAAAATGGTTGTTTTGGCTCTATCCAACTAGATCACATAAGCCCTCTTAGAAGTAGAAAATGGTAGAGTAGAGTTCTATGCTTGATTTATAGAAACTATATAAAGGGGGTGAAGATAGGGGGTCTCTCTTTCGTCATCAATGTAAAGGTGGATCCTTTATGTCTCCTGAAAATCCATCCAGGGAGATGACTGAGGACCCCTCCCCCAAGAAAGCATCCGAGTAGACTTATCCGAGAGGGGCACCCTATTCTCCGGAACTATGAGATTGTGCAAATATTTTTGGCTATTTTCTAAAGAGAATGAAGTGGAAGTAAAATGCAAAAGAGAAAACAAAAGTGAATAAGGAAAATACATAGAGAATAGGAAATTTTGAGAATATATTTTTCGCTTAAAATAGGTATTTATAAGTTCTCAACATCCTTCTTTCTTTTTTGTATTTTTGATTTTGTATGATTTTTTAACGATTTTCCCAAGTTTGAAAATATTTTCAGTTTTTAGATAAAATATATAATAAAGTAAAACCTAAAAATAACATAGATATTAGGTAAAAGCAAGATAACCTATTTTTTGGATTGTTTAGTAATAACAGGAATAAACTAAAACTTGTACAAAATGCAAGGCTATAGTCAAGTTTTTGATGTTTCTAAGCAAGCAAACAGTGGAATAAAAATTATGAAAAATCATAAATATATATAGCATCAAAACATCTATCTAAGCATACTTTTAGATTTGTAATTGGATGTAGTATGCTTATAGAATAAGTTAGGTACTCCGGATCTAATAAATATTCCACAAAGTCAATAAAGACAATATTTTTATAATTCTCTTCTGAATGTTTTGTCTCACTAAGATTAGTAAGATCATGTGAATTTTCTGTGAATTAAATACGAGAAACAAACAGATTGAGTCCAACAAATTGACAAATTCTGGTACATAGTAGAGCATGAGTTTATAATAAACTTGGCATGTAGATATTTAAAAATAAGCAAAGGATGAGAATATATTAAGGTATAACTGTCGAGGTATCAATGAAATAATAAAATATTTGAACCAAGCTCAAAAGTAACATGAAGGGCTTTATGTAAATTCCAAAATCCATAGGGGTTTTCCTTGAAATTTTAAATCAAAGCACAATGATAAAGACTGATGAGTTGGGTAATACACAACAAGAAGGGACATGGTGATTCTAAATCATAGCAAAACATTTTGGATGGTTAGTAGGGTTGAAATGGAAATATCATCATTGTGATGTGATGTCATATTGCTTATATGTTATATTGATTATTTTTATGATTATAATATATTTGATGTTAAATTTTTTATTTGAACGTAGTCAAAAATATTATAAGAAAGAAAATGTATTTATCCTTTTTTGTTATATACTTTTTTAATCATGTTCAAATGAAATAGCTAACATAAAAATATATTATAATCATTAAAAAAACTAATGTAACACATAATTAATGTGAGACATGTTAAATTTATCATTCCAACCCTTCTAAACATCCAAACTACTATTCACACGAGGTTACTCCAACCCAACCTAGTTACCAAAGATCATGAAACAAAGAAGAAAGGGACATACCTAGAATTGGAACAACTAAGTGGACGTGTCGTCTGATGATTGAGCATTGAAGCTTGGTCTTCGCCTCGAAGGAGGAGGTGGTTCTCTTGGATCTCAAACGGATAAAGGTCAGTTTCAGATGGTTGATGAGAGCCCCTAGATCTCACCACAGAGGGGCCTTCACCCTTATCTTTGCCTCGACTTGGGCCCTTCTGTCACAAGAGCAAGGAAGCTGGAGAGAAAGCTCCTTGCAATGGATAAGGGCAAACAAATATGGGCTTTGATATTTAAATAGGCGATGAAGGCTTAGGCACAGATCAAATCTTAGGAAGGATGTTGGTTTGGTAGAAGGTACGATGATGGTATGTTGCATTGGCTGTAGCTGAGGGAGCTGGTCAAGATTTGGCTTCAGCAGCCAAGGTTTACCAGATTTGATGGTGGCTGCTCTACAGAGGATGGAAGATGGAGAATGGGTCTGATGCAGGTTGGTGTCAGGTCATAGGCAAGGACAAAGGTGTTGGTTTACAGGTCTATGGGTTGTGGAGTGTTGTTGTTTACGGATGGACCAAGAAGATAGGATATGGTTGTAGGCTCTAGAGAGGTGATGAACATATTGGTTTTGTACATGGGTTGCATGGTGGTGGAAGTTTTGGTTGGTGCCTCGAGGAAAATAGAGTTGTGGGTGAGGGATGCAGGGATTGCAGGTGGTGGGAGAGGAGATAGATCGGATGGATTGTGGAATGAGAGGAAGATGGTGGATCGAACAGTAGATTCGTGGGGTATGGAGAAGGGGATGTTGACCTATTGTCAACGGTTCCACTGTAGTGGACGGATCTGGCCAATCAAGAGAGGGAGTTGACCCACCATTGACTGGATCACGGTGGGTCAGCAAGAGCAAGGGTCGATTGAGTCACCTGTCATCGTGTATCGAGCGAGTCAAAGTTGTGGTTAGGGACACGTGTTGCCTCTACAAAACTCAAGAAATTGAACTAAAAGAAAAAAATAAAATAATAAATGACATCAAAATAAAAAATACAAAATATAAAAGTTAATGAAATTGAGATCACTTTCACGAGGAAAGTTTTCTCATAATAGGTCATTTATATATAGTTAAAATTTTAGCTGACATTTTATGAGTATAAAAAACCTAAATTTATTTGATTTTTTATTTTTTTATTTTCTCGTCTTAATAAAATATATACGTGTTATATTATACGAAGGGAAAAGGGAAGCTACATCGGCTGGTGTAGCCAAGTAGATGCACCCAATCATTTTTTTCATTGGTTTTTTATTTTTTCTGAAGGAAATCTATGAAGGATATTGAGAATCCTCAAGCGCATCACGGAAGCATGTTGATCGCATCATATGCGATCGGGGCTACTAGTCGCACTAGTCGCAAGATGCAGCGGAATTTAAATTTTTTAAATCTAGTGATGAAACCACATGATCACGAGAACATTTCTCAGATCGTTTCATCAAACCATAAAGTATAAGGAATACCTCTTGGAGTGTGGTTGTAATCGTGAGATCCCAAAACAAGAGACCCTCCTGTCTTAAGTCCGATCCATGAAGAATGCACTTGCGGGCGCGATGATGAGACGCGATCCTCCCGCAATCCTCGATGAAGATCCAAGCAACGAATCCCCTGATTTCATCCAATGAAATCCGGCGTCTTCATTTAGAGCAAGCAGTCCCAAAGAAGAAGGAGATCCTTGAGTCGTCGAAGGCGAAGGCAAGAGACTCTCTTTCTCAATACATGATGGACGACCACCTTGAAGGAGAGAGAGAGAGAGTAGGCGAGAATGTGAGAGAGTGAGAGAGAGTAGTAACCTTGTACAACTCTTGATTATGTACCTTTGAAAGGCTAGGTTAGCCCTCCTTATATACTAGTTTGGTATCCAATGGATCTCCATCCATGGGACACATAGATCCAACGGCCATGTTGATCTATTTATTAATCAATGGCCATGATTGTTGTTGGTTAAAAACCGACAACATTAATTTATATTTAAATCAAATATATGTTGCAACATTGTCAACATAATTTAATTTTACATAAATTAATAATCAAGAGATAATAGGATAAAAAGAATGAGGAGATAATAAATCACCCCAAAAATAGGGGGCGTCACCCATGGTGCACGCCACCTTTTTGTGGTGATTTTATCTCCCCTTTATTCTATCCATTATCTCTTAATTAATTTTGTAATAACCACTATCACAAAATTATCCACCAAACTAATTCCAAATTAATTTGTGGATATTTCAATCATGCCATTGAAAATATGTGAATCATATTCGCAACCCAAACTAATTTATAAATTACATTTCCAATTAATTAATTAATGTGAATCCAATCCACATTAATAATTAACAAATGTTATTTACAAAAAGTTCTCTCTCTTCGATATATGTATATCACAAATCATATTTATAATACACAAATATAATGGATAGTATTATCCGCACTCTCTAATCTTTGATAATTAAATCCCATTTAATTATCTTGGATAATTATTCTCACAATATGAATCTCATTCATATTATGCTTGATAATTAATTCTCATTTAATCATCAAGTCCTTCTTGCTTGGACATGTAGTTCATCAAATGAATTATTCTTGAACCCCTTCAAGAATAATGTGCTTTCTTCGCAGATACGTGGAGATAGAGACAATGCGATTGTATTGTTCCACGTACAATGACTTGGATGTTGAGATCCCATCTCAAATCCAGATCTTACAAACCTCCCACAGATGCTTGATTAAAACAAGACCGCAAATCTAATCTTCTCATTGCATCTGAATCTCATTCAAATCAATGTCCAACACTTGGACCAAGATCAGATTGCTTCTCTACTAAGAGGAGTCACTAAAATTCAAACCTGTCTCATCACTCCCTCAGAATGGAAGCGTCATGGTTATACAATCGTTTATGATCACATCACCCTGAGGTATTCCCAATACCTGTACATCCTGCATACTGGAAGACCCATGGTCAACCTGAAGATCAAGATCAATTTTACATTGTCTTCTTCAGGGTTTGATCACTAAGTTTCTCAATCTTGGTCATTGGGAATCGGTATCGATCATATGCTTTCCCAAAGCATATATCATACCTTCAAATTCATGTCATGCTTCCAAAGCACGACGACCGTGCATGGAATTTGATCGGTCCCAATACCTCATGAGTGAGCTCATATCTTCCGGTTCATAAGTGAATCTGTATGATCCCTTTGAGAGATCGTATTGCTCATATGCCCTTATATGCACACCAGCTCGTCGGTGTATAGACCTTGGTTAGGCCATCAACCTATCGGTCTGCCAAATGTACATACTTAGACATATAGCAATACATCTGTCTCCGGTCAGAGGATGCGTGCCTATGCTGTGACAGCATTCAACATAGGACTTAGGTTATCTCGATCTCGTTAAGTCAATCCATTGACGTAACTAATTTGACACCTTCGAATCGCTATTCCCATGCAGAGGACCTGCATCAAGAGATCGGTCAGATATCAGCCTATATGAGAAAGGATTGCCATCTCCTACTCAGGCTGGAGATCATCTCTTAATAATCATTTGACGGAGCTTGATGAGTCCTCCATCTAACTCCTTAGATATTCATCCAAACACCAGACTCTATGATTCATTTAATGAATCAACAGCTATATGATCATCAAGATGGCCATGGTACATAACCTTAATTGTACAAAAGGACCTATTATGTAAATTAATTATTCTTTATTTCAGATCAGGGAATGATATCTGCAATAACATTTATTGCATAGTGGCTCGTTGTGGGCTCACATGTCCAACAATCTCCCACTAGCCCAAAGAGCCATTAATGGACTAATCATTTAAACCCACACTCATGTGACAATCATAGGCTATTTAGAAATAGCTAGGTAAGCTGATCAGTCACTTTGTTCCCAAAAGACTATGCCAAGTCCTTTTACGGCACTTGCATATCCCTAGGTAACAGTGCTCGCATCCAATGCGAATGTTGCATCTTATGCAACCAATACTCAATCTTGATAAAGCAATTATAGTGTCCTTGACACTGTTGCTCAGTAGTTATTATAACCAGTATTTCCATAATCCTTATTAGAATACCTTTATTCCTGGAGATCTCTATCTCCCAAGGCATCTACAATTAAGACCTTTTAGATACTATCTATAAAGTCTTAGGTTCTTGATGATGAGACTTTGATATCATTATCTCTAATTCTTGTCGTGTTTGAAGTTTTTGTTATTATTACTGTAATCAAGTGTTTTCTCTCTCCATAGTAGGATTAGCAACACTTTACTACTCCCACTGCATGGCAGATATCTGGCTTTTATACACATCTAGCATACACTCAGCTTCTCGTAACTGATGCACAAGTGCATGAAGTTCTAGCATTCACTTCCTCAACTCTTTGAGGTGCCATCCCTTTAGATAAGTCAGTACCAAATCTTAAGATAAGGAAGCCTTTCTTGGAATTTCCAAGAATGGAATATGTCCAAGTTGTACTACAAATTTGACTGTCCCAATACCCTCTTTTCTTTGTTTCTGAACACCTTCAGAATTAAAATCCAAGAGGCATCTTTGAGATTATATCTCAAGGTATGGAATAACCAGATCATGAAATACTTATTATCATCCTTATATCATTCTAAATGATTAGGATATTATCTTCATTTAGCACAATGAACACAATAGAACTCCCACTAAGCTTCACATGGTTCATCAAGATTCTATCTGAAATAATAACATTTATAATTTCATCAAATCTTATGTTCCAACAACAAGAAGCTTATTTGAGTCTATAGATGGATTTCTTTAGCTTTCACACCTCACTTTCCCCAATCATGAAGCCCTGGGGCTACTTCATGTGAATATCCTCGGAGAGGTTTCTTAGAGAAATGCAATCTTGACTTACATCTTGAAGATGCAATAGTCAAGTTGTGTAGCTAAGGTTAGCAATATTCTGATGATTTTAAGCATGGTTAACAAAGAGCAAGTCTCATTGCAAGCAATGTCTTCTCTTCCGGTGTGTAGCTCATGGTTACGAACCGTGCTTTGAAGGTCTCTACCTTCTCATCATCTTCCCTCTTTTCTTGATGATCCATTTACACCTTAATGGGTCTAACTCTTATAGGTGGATCCTCGAGGGTCCATATACAACACTTGTATATGAAGTCTCCTTTAGACTTTATTGCTAATATCCATATTTCAATGTCATGATCCTTAGGAGCTTCATCACATGAAGTCGATCATTGTCAGACTTAACTGACACATGGAATACATCCTCAAACTCATTTGAAGAGGTATTAATGCTTCATCTTTAATTGTCCCTTTTATTTTCTGATTTCAGGAGCCTCATTATCTTCTCAAGATTAAATGAGTTCCTACACTTCATTTTTGTCTTGATTCTCAAGAGAGTCATCCTCTAAGAATCATATTCTCAGAGATGAGATCTTTTAAGAATCTCAGGGTTATAAAGTAGGTATCCAATACCATCCTTTATTATCCTAATGAAGTAGCACTCTCAAGTGTTAGATTCCAGCTTACATTCATGGAACCTGGTTGAGGATATATATTGCAGTCTCTACTACACATATATACCTGGAAACTAAGGGATAATTATGCTAAAATTCATCATTGATCAAATCATGTCACACATGATCTAATTGTATCTCCCTATAACTCCATTGAGTTTAGGTATGTTAGGAGGAATGAGATAGAAATGATATTCATATCTTCATAAGGTATTCTTTGAATTCATCTAATAGGTACTTGCTACCTTGGTTAGATCAAATTCATTAATCTTCCTTCAAACTTTGGTTCTAAACCAAAATTGTGAAGTCTTTGAACATTTCAAAGGTTTCTCGGGTGAAGAGAAGAAATCTCATATCATACACAATCATCAATAGATATCACATATCCATAATGTTCACTATGACATATATGATCTACATGCATCGATATGTATGAGATCTCGAATACCTTGACATCTTACACCTTTTTCTAAGAGAAGGGTGTATTGGACATTCTTCGAATATAATATTCACAAGTATGTAAGATCTGAAATTTTAGACATTCTAAAGTTTCATATCTTACTAGTTTATTGATCTCATCAGCAGACATATGTCCAAAACTTGATGCCAAATCATTGTCAAATGATCTTCATCCTCCTATTGATCTTACAAAGGTTTTAATTTTCAGTATTAGAAATCTTAATGAACCATTCATTAATTTTCTAATTTTGTGAAGTCCACTAGATGTTTGATTACCATCTGAAATATATCCATCATAACTCTTTATGATAGTTCTATTTCAGAATTCATATTCATTTCCAACATTTAGAAATAAACAATGAGTGCATTCTAATATCTAGGTCATAGAGACATACTCTAAGACAAAGGGCTCTCCCACTAAAAATATGAAGTCCATCTATCCAACAGAGATTGCTGCAACAATTACATCAATATCCATGTAGATGACTATTAAACCTTAAGATCAAATTTCTAATTTTCTAATATATATATATATGCAACCAATTGCAAGTGTCATTAGAAGATTGGGATACAATTATCAGACTTTATATTATGAAATAAGTAAGTCAAAGTCAATGATTATATGTAGATTTTTTCGATGCTCTATCTGAGTCCTTCACTAAGGATTTTAGACAGATTTGATAGCCATACTATCAACACATCAACTTATTGCAGTATTGGCATTCATCCAACTCTTTGGATGTAATATGGAAGTCACATAAGTACAATCAATTCTTTGACTTTCCTTCTCACATGGGTCCGACCCATGCTTCCACTGTGCTCTCTTCATCTATAAACAACCATTGTTCAAGATAAAGAATCTCTTATGTTGAATTCAAAAGATCTCAATACAAGAGCACTTCAACATTTATACATGCTTCATTAAATTCATACAAAATGATTATTATGAAGCTCATGAATGACTTGAGCATGGATAGTAGAATGATGACACTCATCATATCTACATACATCTTAACTCTTAGAGACTTAGGTTCAGGTAGGTATTCAAACATTTTGAATACATCATCTCTTTCGAGCTACCATTCTGCATAATGCAGAGAACCATGTCATTCATGATTAAATGTCTAGAGCACATACGTATGCCAGAACATCTTCTTAGATTTTATAAGGATTATTTGACAATTGCGATCATCATCGACATGTCACTTCCAAAGTACACTCTATGACAGATCAAGACTATAGAGACATACTAACCCTAAGGTGATGTCTTATTGTCTTATATAATTGTCATTCCTCATTACGTTGAGGAAACTTGCACATTTCAATCACATACATTATGTGTCCAATTGCAAGTACAATATCTGGATCATGAGTCCAATCTATGATATTTTACTGGTTATCATTGAGTATAACATTGAGTGGATTAAATGAAGGATTATCTGAAATAAGAAATTTGCATGTGTATATATTTATATATATACATATTTTTCTTTGATTTAGGAATTTTTATATCAAAGTTGTCTTTCCTTGTCAACAATGAAAGTTCATTCCCTTAATCACTTTCAATGTAAGAGATATTCTTACCATTATATCCCTAGCAAGATCTGGGATCTCCTTTCTTATCTTCGTCACATCCCAATAATATGAGAACTTGCGACTCCGATAAAAAGAAGTGGGAACACATTCCTAATTGCAAGTACAACTTGCATTTCCCAATTCGGTCTTTAACACCCGGGCCCATCACCCCTAAGATGATGTTGACCCGTCGTTAATTGAACAAACAATCAACAGGATTAGAACTCGCTGCGCGCAATCCAATATCACCCCAATAATATGAGGACTCGATATTGGGGTCACTACGCATACGGCCTTACTCTTTCGAGAAGCAAAGAGCCCGATCCAGATGCGCTTGCATACAGGAGCTGACACTTCGGATAGGCGTCTCCTACATACAATACCTGGCGACGGAACTCTTCGCCTTGACGGGAGACCATGGATGTCACTTATGTGATCCTCCACCTCATATTCAAATTTTAATAATTAATTATCGTGAATCATATTCATATAATAAATTCTTCCAAGGGAAATACACATCTATTCATAATAGAGGGTTTATTGGATATAATTAATTTAATCACATTAAATTTATCATTAATCCAATCATCAACAAACTTGATTATTATTTGAATAGTAGGTATAATCTCAAAGTACATATTATTCGAATTTTAATAATTAGAAAAATACACTTTGACTTCTCCGGCATACCCGCTGTCATGGCCAATACCGACGAGAGTGGGACATACCACATACGTTGCAACCCGCAACCCCAATGCTCTCCGACTAGTCACCATATCCACCTCAGGAAAGGATAATGCCAGATAGATCATGTACTTTGAGACGCTCATCGGTTTTTCAACCGAAATTATACCATATAATATACATCAAAACAATTTTTGATAATATTATAAGGAGATTTGCTAAACAAATCCCCAGTCATATTCAAGCAATAAGGTTTTCATGTAAGAGTTGTCCTACAACTATTGTAGGATAAACTAAGGTTCTTCATGAAAAAATGTTTGTTGATGATTCCATTTCAACCAATGATCAAGATCAACTATCTTATCATTATGGTTAGGTAAATGTTATTCAATGAAATAATTATCTCTTTAAATATTTTACAAATATTTATCACCAATTATTTCAGAAAATTAACCATTAATTTTTATCATCATATTTGAAGGACTTATGTTAGAGTATTTGGTAGTGCATCCATTGAGTTGTAGCAGGGTAAATGGATCATGGAGAAGATCCATTTACCCCATCCAGTGTTTAGTCCCACATCGTCCAGTGGTGGGACTTGGACGCTCTGGAGAGGCTATATAAGAAGCCCCAGACCTCCTGTGCTCATTAGAAAAGCAATACATAGCATGCCCCTTTGAGGGCTTCTCCCGTGGTTTCATCCCGCTCCTCACGGGGTAGGGTTCCACGTAAAATCATGGTGTTCTATGTTTGATCTTTCTTGTTCTTATTGCTCTATTTATCAATCGCTTCCACATTCTTCATATTTTATAACATGGTATCAAAGCAGGTCGATTCTCGAGGAGTTTATATTCATCCTGTATTCATCGATGTTGATGTTTTATTTGTGAAGATTATTATGTGTTCTTGATTGAGATCTGTTCGGAGTTTTTTTTAAACCCCTATTTTCTTGAGTGAGTTGAAGTGGAACAATCATCCTGCCGTTTCTTTGATTTGTACACACGGTCCACTCATCATCTAAGTTCTAGAGTTTTCTCATTGAAACCCTAATTCTTCATGCTCCAGATCAGGGGCCATATTCAGCCGCCTAACATCGCGTGTTCCCTCCAAATCCAGCAAGCGGAGGTGGCAAAGATTACACCTCCAATCTCCAGCAAGCGGCAAAGTTGGTTCCCAACCCAAGGCACACCTCTTCCCAGGCGGGAAACCCATCCATGCGGTGCCGATTCAGGTCTCGCAACCAGCGAGCGAGATCTCCGCTCGTCTCGCGTAAAGTGCAGCTGGTCTCCAAGTCCCAACAAGAGGGTGGCGCACCTTCCCGTCGCACGCGCAACCCTCTAATTTCCTTCTCCGATGAAGAGAGCCTTCTGGCGGAGCCCAAGCCCCAGATACGCCAGATTGCGCGTGATCAACAGCCCTTCACGCGTGCCCTCCAGTCCATGCGCGCGACCCCGCATCTCCTCTCCGCGCGAACCCCAAGCCCCAGCCACGCCTCATCTTCTCGCGTGCCTCCATCACCCTTGCAAAGCTCCTCTCATCGCATACCAGAGCAAGCGGCGCAGACCCAGCCCAGGCGGGGCTCTCGGCGCGAGGCGATGCACTTGCATCGGATCCAGAAGCCTCAACCTCCAAGTACGATACATACAACGAACCCCTTCCAGGCGCAATAGTGCACGATATTCAGATTATTATTTTCCATGCGCAATACATACAGGAGCCACATGAGGCCCAGGCGATCACGACGCAAGCGATCTTTGGTCGTCTCTTCTCCTACCTCGCAGTTCTCGAATCTTCGGCGACAACCCCCACCTCACGCGATCTCCCAGGGTGATCCCCATCTTGCACAAAGGCACGCACCTCCAGGTTCTTCTCCACGCAGGCGACGTGTGAGAGAAGCCCTCCCCATAGGGAAGATCTCCTCACTAGTGCGTCCCTCTAGGTGTGATGCCTCCATGTGTCTTCTTCGTCAACAGTTCCTGACGGCGATACCCCAACCCGAAGCTCCAGGGGAGCATCCTGAACCATCCAGCAATTGCGCGCGAGGGCACACAACCCGGACCCACGCGATAGCTACGCAAATCCCATCATGCGTCCCTCCTCCTCCCTCCGATCAGACTCACTCTAAGGCGGCGACCTCTTCCCCATGTTGATCGAGTCTCGTACGCAAAATCGGCGGTGGCCTCTGATAGGCTCCCCGCACCCTTAGTTAATTCGAGCAAATTAATGTCCAAATTAATGTTAATCGTTCGTTGTAGTCGGATACGAGAGGCTAGTCAAAAACCACTTATCAATTAATGTTAAGTTAATTTTAAGAGGCAGAATATTTTACTTGGTGGAAGTCCAAGATCGAACTCAGGGAGGCATCTGTCTCCTTAGGTAGATTTTGAGCAAATATCCGAGTGTTAGATTGTCGAGGAGTAATTTTTTTTGTTCTCTTTTTTTATTTTCAATGCAGACTCGTGCAAAAATGCAGGACAATATAAAGTTTAATTCAATTATGATATCAAATGAAGTCCAAAAATTCTAAAAATCGGCCAGATGATTAATTATGATGAGAACGATCTACACTAATTTTTTTTGGAATTTTTAGACACTAAATGAATTTACTATGAATTAAATATGCAGACAGGGTGATTTTCACAATTTAATTTTTAATAAATAACAACTCACAATTTTTTCAAGAAATAAAATTATCCTAAATAGGAGTAATGATGATGAATCCAGGAAAATTGACAGATCTGAATTTTAATGTGAAATGAATTTATTAAAATTAAAATAAGAAAATAACTCAACAATTTATTTAGGCCTCGATATGTGTGCAAATGACATGAAATTTTTATGGCATGTTAAGAATACTGTCTTTAAGCTACTGTGAATTTTTGGAACCACAAAGAATTAACTAGAAATTAAAAGGTGTCACTGGGCAAAATATTCTAAAAATATACCAATTAATTCATTAATAATTCCACTGAAATTACAGAAATGTGACACGTGGCTCAATAGACAGAGGACAAGTTTCTCAACAAAATGCAACTTTTAGAATTGAAAAATGATGTAATATGCAACCTAGGGATGTGTGCAAACACAGGGGTGTAAATGCAATACAGGAAAATAAAAAATACATAAAGTAAATATGCTGACAGGGACTAAAATGCAATTACCTATTATGCGGGGGACTCAAGTGCAATTACTCCAACAGGCACGTGCTCCTCACGTGGGCTCAGCTTCACAGGGACCTTTTTGCAATATCTGAAAGCTCCAGGAGCCTCTGTGTAAATTTCCCAGGCCGTACGTGCTCCTCACGTGGACGGCCTAGGTTCGGATGGCTGCGGAGGCTTGGGGCTAGGCTCGGTCGCTTCTGGAGGTTTGGAGTGAGGCTCGGACGACCCGAGCCTAGGCTCGGAGAAGAGGCTCGGGCCGAAGCTACGTGGCAAGCTGTGGACCTTCGGATCGAGCAAGATCCGATGGATGGCGGTGAAGACGCGTGGCGTGACCTCAGGCCATTAGATCTGGGCGGATCCAACGGCTACTGGACTCGATGGAGACAGCGACGTGGCTCAAGATCAGCCGCTGGATCAGATGAGAGATCTCAACAGCTGAGAACTGCTGCAGAGGGGAGACGCGTGGCGTACTAGGCGTCGTTGGATCTAGATGAATCCAACTACTCCTGTGAATCCCGGTGAAGAGGCGACGTGGCTCGCTGAGGGCCGTTCGATCGACGTGATCGAACGGTAGCTGTGCGTCTGCTCCGATGATCCTCCGCCGCCTGCGGAGGAGATGGCGGGGCTCCGCCGAAGACGCCTTAGCTCCGCCTATCCTTCCTCGTGTCGTTGACGCTCTCTGACTTGTCGGAGATATCCCAGAAGACGCGTGGCGATGCGGCGAAGATCTTGGTGGTCTTAGGAGCGACGGAGGGTGGTCTGAAGTCGATGGCGATGAAGCTCCGAGTCGGCTCCGGCGAGCTTCCGTTCAATGAGCAGAGAGGCACCTGCAGGTGTTAGAGATAGAGCCGGATCTCGTGCGTGCGCTCGTGGAGAAGTGAAGGTGATCGGAGAGGCCTAAGGGGTACAGAGGGCGTATGGCGAAGGAGCTCCAGCCAAATGGCGGAGCTGGAGATCGGGGTGCTATGATGTGTGTCGTCGGAGGTCGTGAAAGGTACCGCGAAGATGGGAGCTTCGACGCGAAGCTTGGCGGAATGCAATGGAGGCGTGGGAGTGACCGGAGGCGGAGAGTAAAAAGCTAGAAATTCAAAGAAGAAATGAAGAGGAGATCGGAGAAGAATGGAGGATTCACCTGCGGATTGGAACTCGTCGGGGAGTTCCAGGTCGTCGCTCGAAGGGCCGGTGGCTCCCTGAGCTCAAGCAGCGTCGAGGAGGGCAGCTGCGACACGGCCGAGATGCCGTGGATCTCGCCGGAGAAGACGCCTGTCTTTGCTCGAAGAGACGGCCAATTGCTGTCACCAATCGAGAGCTCTGAGCTCGGGGGTTTCTCAAATAATGGCGGATGGGGCTGAAGTTCGCCGGTGCTCGAGTATTTATAGGAAGAAGGTCTCGGTAGGTCTGGTGATGGGGCGAAGTTCATGGAGGTCGTGGAGCGTCTATGGTGGAGGTGGTGGCAAGTGGGGTAGCTGGCGAGGATGAGTTACGAGTGGGGAAGGTCGTGGGAGAGTTGGCGGACGGCGAAGGTGGCTGACGTGCGGCCGAAAATAGAAAGGGGACGCCCCTCCCGCAAGGCAGAGAACGTGGGAGAGAGGGGTGCCAGAGGTAGGAGACGAGGCCCTGGCCGTTGGATCTTGTGATCCAACGGCCTAGATCAAAGCGCGAAGGGACGTATAGGATTAGATCAAGGCAAGGTGATAAGAGGCCGTGATGGCGCCACGTGGAGTGAGCTGGGCGAAGCGCGAGCGAGCGGCTGAGATCAAGTCAAGGCGACGCGATCTGAGGGTGCTGAAGCTGCCACGTGTCGTGGAGAGGCAGCGGCGCGAACGAATGGTTTGGATGAGGAGTTGAGGTTAATCGAAGGGACGAGGGGCGCCAAAGGAAGAGCGGCTGTGATGGAAGATCAGAGAGGTGATCTAGCGGTGTACACGCCGCCACGTGGCGAGTTCTGGTGAGGGCGCTAACGGGTGGTTAGGATCGGAGGTGGAGATGATCAGATGGCCAAAAATTGAGGCGTACGTGGAAGCAGCTAAGCCGTTGGATCTAGAGGGAAATCCAACGGCTGTGGCTGCGGGCGGATGAGGCAAGGGCAGCGGGCCACGTGGCTCAACCAGAGGGCGCCACGTGGCCTGCTGTGAATGGCTGGAAGAAAATAGATGTGTAGAGAGAAGAGGGGGCCGAATTTGGAAAAACTCAAAACATAAAAGTTGTAGATCTTGATGAGATCTACAAGTTTCATGTTGACCAAAGACGGAGATGAGGTCAAGTATAATACATAAAATACAAAGATACAATTTATACATATATGTAGTATACAAAATAGCCCAAAAACCCAACTTTCTCATACGAGCTCCAAATTGGATGAAATTAGCCTCATTTTAAAGGTCTTTTAATGTGTAGTATTCTAAGAGTGAGTAGACCTATTTTGGAGTTTGTATGAAGGCGCTATGGGTATTTTATTGTCCAGGGGTCCTAGGGCTTTATTGACTAATTCACAAGGGGGATTTTTGGTTTTCTTTCCTATATTATTAACCGAGGGATACATATTGTAAGGAAGAGGTTATTTTAGTAAGTGGATATTTCACAAGGGATTTTGGCTTCTTATTTAAATGTAAATGGACTGCTAAAATGTATGTATTATGTATGCATGAATGCTATTTATGCATTATAAAGGGAAATATGCCTCTATTTACTCGTGAACAAGGCTCTATTTTTAACTTTTGTAGTGATGAATCACAGATTCATCAACCCCCTATACTTAAACCTTGCTCGTCCCCGAGCAACTAAATGAAATGCAGAAGTGAAGTGATTTTGGGTTCCATACCAAGGTCATGAACAAAAGTTGAAAATAGAGCTTGACTCGACCTTTGGATTAATTATGTGTCGGAACCTTATTGGGATCTGAGTTTAAGACCTAACAGACTTCAAGTTCCACAAGTCTTCTATTTAAGACGCCTCAACACACCAGATCAGAACAAGTCTACATACACAAACTCTAATGACCATGAATCTTTCCATGCAGTGTAAGTGATATATGACTCCCCACCTCAGAAGTAACAAAGAAACAACCTCCCCCAACCTGGTAACTCTAATGCCTCGGTCTAGCAACTCTTTCCTCGAGAAGCGGGGTATTCCCTTCTAAGTTCAAGTGCAGCCGACTCAAGAAGAGGGGGAAGAAGTATAGACTTTTGGGAGCTCAGCCAGTGTAGCTAAGTCTCCCGCTGCAAGCTTCATGATATGTAACATGAGGACCATAAGCTTTTGCTTCTCTTGGCTACATACACTCCGGTGGGGTTATTAAATTTTCAATCCGACCCACCACTTCTTTGGAGTTCTTTTTGCAAAATATTTTTTTTCACAAGTGCCTCTGTACAACATATCTACATGGTGCAGCATATATACAAGAAATTTCCTCTTGAGCCAGTAGACTATCCCTCTTTTGAAGCTTTATTGCAACCCACGGCTTCTGTCTTTAGCCTTCATCACCACTAGGCCAAGTTGAGACGCACTTCCTTCACTAGAAGAAGAAGAGAGGTTCCGCCTAGAAGTACTACCCTCATATGCTACCCCAAGCCAAAGGAAACTGCCTCCTCACCACCTCATCCGTGAAGAGCCATGTGTAAAGTGCTGGTGCACGTCAAGCCATTGTCTCTAAGAGTCATGTGTGTGTTGTTAAGTGCTCTACTCAGGCTCATCAAGATGACATATGAACATAGACTTGCAGACTTAAAGAATTAAGTCACCTGACCTGAAAAATCTTAACTCCAGTTCCTATAAGGTTCCTCTGAAATTAGGTGGATTAAGGTCAAATCACTTCCATCCTCAATATCTGCTCATAACTTAGTTCAGAACCCACTAGCTTTTCACTTTGCCTATGCAAAGTATGCATATGAGATGTCATGCTATGAAAATGCAAGACTCTTTTTTTTCTTTTTGGATGCAGAGATGGTATGCAAGATTAAATAAGAAGCCTTTATTTTCAACTTTTTCATTTTATTTTCTATTATACAACAATCTTTAGTTTGTAATAATATACATAGTATCATATTTTACAAGAGTTTTATTTTTGTTTTATACAAGTAAAATATTTATTTATTTATTTATTTATTTTCAATTTTTACCCACCGTACTTATTGCATAATATATACAAAAATACGTGAACATACGCGAAAGTACGAGCTATGGGTAAAGTATATATGTAATATATACACGCCCCCCTATACTTAGCGTGTGCTATGTCCTCAGAGCACGAAAAGTGACTAAAAAGACATAGCTCGGGCTAAGCGTAGGAGAGCTAAAATAACAAAAAGTATAGAAGTCGTACCGCCCCCCTATACTTAGGCTTTGGCAGCCTAAGTGTAGAAGAAGATCAAAAATGGGGCAGACGAGGGAAAGATGAGAAGTGGATGAATGTATACAAGGCGGCCATCGGTCCCCCCATACTTAGGCTCAGGTCAGCCTAAGTATAGGACGAAAGTGAGTATGAGGACCAATGTGATCTGGAGAATGTACAAAAATCGACTCAAGTGACTTCCCCCCTATACTTAGGATCTGGTCATCCTAAGTATAGTCTAAGATAGTGATGTAATGAGATGGGGATGAGTTACTAGAGTCGCGGGAGAAAGGATAGGATGTACAAAAATGATGATATATACAGATGAGTCGGTCTGAATCTTTCGAGATGCTGCGGATGGCTGCGGGTACCCTTGTTCTGGTCTGGACTGAAAGCGCGGTGTAGGAACGAGCCTGGTTTCTTGGTAGGCTGGGGATGGGCGGTGTGACTGATCCTTCCCCATCTCGGCTTGCCTAACAATCGGATCACGGCTATACCAAAGCCCATTGATCTCGTACACTTACGGAGGCTCCTCGTATCCTGTCTCCACTTGTGGGGGTGCGTGCTGGTTCTGCTGGGTGTACGTCTGATCCCAGCTACTCTGAGACCCCGGTGCCTATTCCTGTACAAGATGGACTCGATGTACAGGGGCATGTGGTGCAGAAGGGGTAGGTAGCTTTATCTTAGCTACCTTCTCAGAAAGTTCCTCCACTTGCTTCGGTAGACGCGAAAGAGACTACAGTTCCACAACTCTCTTGTGGATCTGCTCGACCATGGTAAGCTTGTCGGCAATCATCCTCATGCTGGGGATGAGGTCCTCAGTCAGATCCGCTACAGTCCTTCGGATTGTCTCATTGGATAGGATTGAGGGAGACAACTGATAGGCCCTGGTGGCCTGCGACCTGCCGGTTTCCGCCATCTGCTCCAGGATCTTCCATACGGCGTGCTCGTTTTTGTTCAGATAGCTTCCTCCACAGGCGGCACTAACTAACCCCTGCATCTCTGGGGTTAGACCACAGAACAAGGTCTGGACTAAGATCGCCTTTGAAATGCCGTGGCAGGGGCATTTCTGTACTAAATCATTGAACCTATCCCAAGCGTCATGGAAAGGTTCACTGGGTCCTTGGGCGAAGCTGGATATCTTCGTTCTCATCTGGTTTGTCCTACTGAGAGGGTAGAACTTTTTCAAGAATAGGTCCTTGAACTGCATCCAGGTATTGCATACCACCCCTAAGTTTTTCAGCCAATGAGCAGCCTTATCACCTAAGGCAAAAGGGGTGGCCTTCAGCCGAATATAATCTTGGCCAACATTGGGACGGCTAAGATTGTTGCACACCAACTCGAAGTCACGGAGGAAAGTGTATGGTTCTTCATTTAGGTTTCCGTTGAACTTACGGAAGCAGACTAAGGAAGTGGGGCTTCAGCTCAAATGCCTGGGCGGGAACTGTGGGTGCCAACCAGTTCTGAATCTCGTTCTCTGCCGGGTTATAGGTATCGACCATTGGTCGGTCGATTCCTCCTGCTACTATAATCTGTCCCATCCGCGCCGTGAGATCTGCATTCTTCTGTTCGGCTTCAGAGAGGCGAGCAAGAATCTGTCGTATTTGTTCCTCATCCGGTGGTACTTTTGGCGGCATCTTGTCCTTAGTCCTGGGGGGAAAGTAAGGTCGATGTCAGAGGATAAATCAAGGAAAGGATTACCGACGCGATGATCTTCCTCGATAATATCGGAGGAGATGAAAGGGTTGGTTTGAGAGTAACCACCCTGAGTATGAGGAAACCAAGACTCAAGAGGGTCATGAGTCCTGGGTGGTCCAAGGTGCGCTTGGGCCGATGAAGACGAGTCGCTTGGGGGTCTCATAGAGAGATCAGTGAATAACGCGTCGAGATCTCCTCAGTTACTCATCTTAATGTGGCGAGAAGAAGATAGGGTTTTACTCCTACCTGAAGCAAGCAAAATCAATCCAAAACCCTGGGTTCACACTCAACACAGTGAAGGACTCGAAATCGAGTCCGATTAATCTTATACTTTTTAAGTGTGATTGTTCAAACAAGATAGCAAGGATTACGCGGCCTATAGGGAAGTCGGCTTAGAGCCGGATGCGTCTTCCCTGTTTATCCTGTCGCCTAAGATACCGCCGATCCTCCCTTTCTTCGCTCCTATCCGGAGTTGGGGACTCAATGACGTGCCCCTATCTACCTGCAAGCAGGCGGAGGCTGACAAAGCTAGGCCTTGTCGCAGAGTACCGCTGGTTCGCCCCTATCTACCTGCGAAGGCGGAGGCTACTTGGTACTTGTCAATGAGCTTAAAAGTATCCCACTCGTGATATTTGCTAAGATCAGTTGGCTCGTGATATGGAAGGCGGGGATTCGGGCTCTGCCTTAAGGTGTTCACACACACTCAAGTACCCTCACTCAGCCTGAAAACAGAGTCGGGGATTAATCTCCCGCAAACAATTTTCAAATTTTATTCTTTTTTTTTGGTCAATACTGTTTAGCAGTCCCGATTTTAAGTTAAGTTATCACAGATTAAGTCCACCACACAGCACGCCTATCGGACAGTCCCAATTTCCGTTTAATTAAATGTGAAAATCAGAGGGAGAAATCGAGAAAAAGCCGATGCAAGATAAAGCAATGATGCTATGCTGAGTTCAGGAGACTTACAGTGATCCCTTCGCTTTTTTTATGCAGGATGCAGAACAGAATTGAAAACTTTATCTAAATGTAGATGCAGGCGATGAAAGCCGCTCCTAGACAGGCAGTTCTATTAGCGTGAAGAGCAGGTTGATTTGACTAAGTACTGCGGTCTAAGTGCGTCTTTTAAGTGATTTGTGTGGTCCTAATGATTACGAGCACAAGCAATTCCTAGATTGTCTCGGGGAGCCGCTAGTGCAAGCTAAGTTACATTCACCCACACAGCACACAGGGACATAGTTCCACTATTTTTACACACGCGAGAACCCAAACGGGAACCGCTGGAAATGATGCGAAAAAATATGGAAAATGATTGAAATTTACAAGTTCTCTCAATTCACTCAAAAAATGTCGATTCCTCGAAGCGTCTTCGACTCCTCGCGTTCCTCGCACAGAAATAATTTCGATGTCAGAGAGAGAACGACTCGAAAACAATGCAAAACGTTAAAGAACAGAGAAATATTCACAAGAAAAACCGGGGGTCAGACTACCCGGGGAAAGAAAATCAAACACTCAAAAGTTCACCAAAAAATAACCTAAGCCGTGCCTCCCCGGCAACGGTGCCATTTTGATAGGCTCCCCGCACCCTTAGTTAATTCGAGCAAATTAATGTCCAAATTAATGTTAATCGATCGTTGCAGTCGGATACGAGAGGCTAGTCAAAAACCACTTATCAATTAATGTTAAGTTAATTTTAAGCGGCGGATTTTTTTACTTGGTGGAAGTCCAAGGTCGAACTCAGGGAGGCATCTGTCTCCTTAGGTAGATTTTGAGCAAATATCCAAGTGTTAGATTGTCGAGGAGTAAATTTTTTTTGTTCTCTTTTTTTATTTTCAATGCAGACTCGTGCAAAAATGCAGGCCAATATAAAGTTTAATTCAATTATGATATCAAATGAAGTCCAAAAATTCTAAAAATTGGCCAGATGATTAATTATGATGAGAATGATCTACACTAATTTTTTTGGAATTTTTAGACACTAAATGAGTTTACTGTGAATTAAATATGCAGACAGGGTGATTTTTACAATTTAATTTTTAATAAATAACAACTCACAATTTTTTTCAAGAAATAAAATTATCCTAGATAGCACTAATGATGATGAATCCAGGAAAATTGACAGATCTGAATTTCAATGTGAAATGAATTTATTAAAATTAAAATAAGAAAATCACTCAACAATTTATTTAGGCCTCGATATGTGTGCAAATGACATGAAATTTTTATGCCATGTTAAGAATATTGTCCTTAAGCTACTGTGAATTTTTGAGGATTTTTGGAACCATAGAGAATTAACTAGAAATTAAAAGGTGTCACTGGGCAAAATATTCCAAAAATATACCAATTAATTCATTAATAATTCCACTGAAATTACAAAAATGTGACACGTGGCTCAATAGAGAGAGGACAAGTTTCTCAACAAAATGCAACTTTTAGAATTGAAAAATGATGTAATATGCAACCTAGGGATGCGTGCAAACACAGGGGTGTAAACGCAATACAGGAAAATCAAAAATACATAAAGTAAATATGCTGACAGGGACTAAAATGCAATTACCTATTATGCGGGGGACTCAAGTGCAATTTCTCCAACAAGCACGTGCTCCTCACATGGGCTCAGCTTCACAGGGACCTTTTTGCAATATCTGAAAGCTCCAGGAGCCTCTGTGTAAATTTCCCAGGCCGTACGTGCTCCTTACGTGGACGGCCTAGGTTCGGATGGCTGCGGAGGCTTGGGGCTAGGCTCGGTCGCTTCTGGAGGTCTGGAGTGAGGCTCGGACGACCCGAGCCTAGGTTCGGAGAAGAGGCTTGGGCCGAAGCTACGTGGCAAGCTGTGGACCTTCGGATCGAGCTAGATCCAATGGATGGCGGTGAAGACGCGTGGCGTGACCTCAGGCCATTAGATCTGGGCGGATCCAACGGCTACTGGACTCGATGGAGACGGCGACGTGGCTCAAGATCAGCCGCTGGATCAGATGAGAGATCTCAACGGCTGAGAACTGCTGCAGAGGGGAGACGCGTGGCGTACTAGGCGCCGTTGGATCTAGATGAATCCAACTACTCCTGTGAATCCCGGTGAAGAGGCGACGTGGCTCGCTGAGGGACGTTCGATCGACGTGATCGAACGGCAGCTGTGCGTCTGCTCCGATGATCCTCCGCCGCCTGCAGAGGAGATGGCGGGGCTCCGGCGAAGACGCCTTAGCTCCGCCCGTCCTTCCTCGTGTCGCTGACGCTCTCCGACTTGTCGGAGATATCCCAGAAGACGCGTGGCGATGCGGCGAAGATCTTGGTGGTCTCAGGAGCGACGGAGGGTGGTCTGAAGTCGATGGCGATGAAGCTCCGAGTCGGCTCCGGCGAGCTTCCGTTCAATGAGCAGAGAGGCACCTGCAAGTGTTAGAGATAGAGCCGGAGCTCGTGCGTGCGCTCGTGGAGAAGTGAAGGTGATCGGAGAGGCCTAAGGGGTACTGAGGGCGTATGGCGAAGGAGCTCCGGCCAAATGGCGGAGCTGGAGATCGGGGTGCTGTGATGTGCATCGTCGGAGGTCGTGAAAGGTACCGCGAAGATGGGAGCTTCGACGCGAAGCTAGGCGGAATGCAATGGAGGCGTGGGAGTGACCGGAGGCGGAGAATAAAAAGCTAGAAATTCAAAGAAGAAATGAAGAGGAGATCGGAGAAGAATGGAGGATTCACCTGGGGATTGGAACTCGTCGGGGAGTTCCAGGTCGTCGCTCGAAGGGTCGGTGGCTCCCTGAGCTCAAGCAACGTCGAGGAGGGCAGCTGCGACACGGCGGAGATGCCGTGGATCTCGCCGGAGAAGACGCCTGTCTTCGCTCGAAGAGACAGCCAATTGCTGTCACCAATCGAGAGCTCTGAGCTCGGGGGTTTCTCCTGTAATGGCGTATGGGGCTGAAGTTCGCCGGTGCTCGAGTATTTATAGGAAGAAGGTCTCGGCAGGTATGGTGATGGGGCGAAGTTCATGGAGGTCGTGGAGCGTCTATGGTGGAGGTGGTAGCAAGTGGGGTAGCTGGCGAGGATGAGTTACGAGTGGGGAAGGTCGTGGGAGAGTTAGCGGACGGTGAAGGTGGCTGACGTGCGGCCGAAAATAGAAAGGGGGCGCCCCTCCCGCAAGGCAGAGAACGTGGGAGAGAGGGGTGCCAGAGGTAGGAGACGAGGCCCTGGCCGTTGGATCTTGTGATCCAACGGCCTAGATCAAAGCGCGAAGGGACGTATAGGATTAGATCAAGGCGAGGTGATAAGAGGCCGTGATGGCGCCACGTGGAGTGAGCTGGGCGAAGCGCGAGCGAGCGGCTGAGATCAAGTCAAGGCGACACGATCTGAGGGTGCTGAAGCTGCCACGTGTCGTGGAGAGGCAGCGACGCGAACGAACGGTTTGGATGAGGAGTTGAGGTTAATCGAAGGGACGAGGGGCGCCAAAGGAAGAGCGGCTGTGATGGAAGATCAGAGAGGCGATCTAGCGGTGTACACGCCGCCACGTGGCGAGTTCTGGTGAGGGCGCTAACGGGTGGTTAGGATCGGAGGTGGAGATGATCAGATGGCCAAAAATTGAGGCGTACGTGGAAGCAGCTAAGCCGTTGGATCTAGAGGGCAATCCAACGGTTGTGGCTGCGGGCGGATGAGGCAAGGGCAGCGGGCCACGTGGCTCAACATGAGGGCGCCACGTGGCCTGTTGTGAATGGATGGAAGAAAATATATGTGTAGAGAGAAGAGGGGGTCGAATTTGGAAAAACTCAAAACATGAAAGTTGTAGATCTTGATGAGATCTACAAGTTTCATGTTGACCAAAGACGGAGATGATGTCAAGTATAATACATAAAATACAAAGATACAATTTATACATATATGTAGTATACAAAATAGCCCAAAAACCCAACTTTCTCATACGAGCTCCAAATTGGATGAAATTAGTCTCATTTTAAAGGTCTTTTAATGTGTAGTATTCTAAGAGTGAGTAGACCTATTTTGGAGTTTGTATGAAGGCGCTATGGGTATTTTATTGTCCAGGGGTCCTAGGGCTTTATTGACTAATTCACAAGGGGGATTTTTGGTTTTGTTCCCTATATTATTAACCGAGGGATACATATCATAAGGAAGAGGTTATTTTAGTAAGTGGATATTTCACAAGGGATTTTGGCTTCTTATTTAAATGCAAATGGACTGCTAAAATGTATGTATTATGTATGTATGCATGAATGCTATTTATGCATTATAAAGGGAAATATGCCTCTATTTACTCGGGAACAAGGCTCTATTTTTAACTTTTGTAGTGATGAATCACAGATTCATCAGCCTCTTCCCGACTTTCTTCCCTTCAGGCGGCAAAGAAATGAGAGGGTTCCAAGCATGGGAACCCTAAGCACACATCTCTATTTTATAAAAAAAATCATTTGAGGGCTATTTGCTTAAGAGCCCACATGGGCTGTGTTTTTTTGTAAGGACCCAAATGAGCCGTATTAAAAAAAGAGAGGGGAAGGTGATGAGTCGCAAAATCGACCCTTTAATAGTGCAAAATTAGTACTTGGAGTTGTCATAGCAGTCGGGCCAATTCGGGCTCATCAAAGACCATCTGATTTAAATTTGTCAATCAAAATGAGATGGTCGCTTTTTTTATTTTACTTACAAGAAACCAAGGTCGAACTCAGGGACACGAACCTTTCTCTAATTATCCGAATTTCCATCTATTTAACTAAGTGTTGAGTTAGAGATCTATAGGTCAAATTATGCAGACATGACACAACAATGCATTAAAAATAAACATGCATTTTTTTAATCAATTTTTATCATGCAGATAAATGCCATGAAATGCAATGGAAATAACATGCCCTAGGTTAAAATGATGAGCGAACTAAACCACAAGTTAGTTTCAGATTTAAATGGAGCAATAACTCACTTGACATATATTGCAAGGTTAATCAAAAGGCATAAAAGACGCTCGAGTTGTTTAAAGAGATACATTGAGATCATAGTGTCAAAACAAGCAAACTAGTATGCCATTAAGAAGTACGTCAAACGAGCTTTAAAATGAAACTGAAATCAACTTAATCGGAGTTACGACGCTCAAGATATGCATGAAGAAAGACAAGGGCATAACTGAAAGGAAACATGAAATGATAACTACAAACAGATCCCCGAGAGGGACTAAAATGTAAATATGACAAAGTTCGAGGACCTCCCTGTAAATAAACCAAGCGTGCGGGGACATATTTGCAATTATTTGAACCTGCAAGGGTATGAGTGCAAAATGTCCAGGCACGCAAGTGTTGCACGTGCTCCAGGGACCTATCTGCAAATTGGAGAAGAAGGTGGGGGCTCCCTACAATTTGCCCAGAAACGCACGTGCTAGGCACGTGCTTTCCAGGCTTGGTGGCTGCTGTGGCTCGGAGTAGGGTCGGTGTTGGCTCGGGAGGGCTCGGACAGCTCAAAGCACCAGGAAGGCTCGGCGTGGGCTCGGGAGCTCCGAGCTTGATGGTCTGGCGCCAAGGCTCAGTTGTTCTCTGAGGTTGACCCGTGGCTGCTCGATCACCGTTGGACCTCGAAGATCCAACGATTTCTGAAGTTGTTGGCGTGGCCTCATCGGGACCGTCAGATGGTCCCCGAGGTGCGACCATCCGACGGTGACTGTGCTTTCTCCTCCATCTTCAGCGGGCGGCGGGTTCAGATCTCCGACGACGAAGCGCCAGCTCCGTCGCTTCACCTTGGGCTCGTCAGACCTTCCCGGAGCTCCACGAATGATCGTCGAGGATGCTAGGAGCTCGGGGAAGGCGTTGGACTCTCTTGCTCAGACCATCGGTGGTCGGATGTCGTAGGCGATGCGGATGAAGTTCACTCCGACGACACCCCGGCCATTGAAGCCAATCAACCTGCAGGTTACTTCCAGCCATTCTATGCATGCAGGGGAGTTAGTGTGCGTGTGTGTGAGTGGATTGAGGTTCCGTGCGAGTGAATGGAGGTGAGGAACCGGAGCTCGATCTCCGGCGATCGGAGATGAGGTGGGTCGGAGGTGGTCAGGGGCGAAGAAGGGATATATGGTGATCGGAGGAACTGGCGTGGATGGGTGTGTGTTGGCAGAGCTCGTGATATGATCTATGGAGGTCGAGGATGAGTGATACGGCCTAGATAATTAAGAGATAATAAAGAAAAAGACAAGAAAGATTAGGAAGCTTACCTGAGCGATCGTGGAGGGTATGGCTTGTGCTTGAGCTCCATGGCGGAGCTCTGGTCTTCGCTGGACCTCCTCAGCCGGTGGAGGCAGCTCGAGCGGGCTCATGGCGCTGCAACTCCGCCATGGAAGGCGGAGGGTCATCACCGGAGGCTCCCGTCGTCATCGCTCGATCCGACCAACTCCCCCTGTCATAGGGAGATGGCGGAGGGCTGGGCCGTGCCCCGCGTACAGGTGAACGAAGGTTGCAGGAAGAGGGGGCGGCATATTTAAGGATGGGGAATCGGCGGTTGGCTGGCGAGGACGTGGTTTCGACTGAGATCGTGGAACAACTGGAGGGAAGTCAAGGGTAGTGGAGATGTTGGCGAAGAAGCTGGATGATGGAGGAATGTCATGGGGGTGTTATCTGGTGGAGACGTGGTCGGAGAGAGTGGTGAAAATAGGAAGGGTGTGGGTGGTGCGAAGATGGGGATCGTGGGAGAGAGGGGGCGTCGTGAGGTTGACGAAGACCTCTGGCCGTTGGATCTGGATATCCAACGGCAGACGTTTGGGCGCTGAAGGACGATCGATATTAGCTTTGGGGCGATGCGATCAAAGGCGGGTGTTGCGCCACGTGTCATGGTCTGGCCGCGGCGCTGGCGAGCGGTGGAGATTACTTCTGGAGACTGATCGGGCGGTTGCAATCCTCGGGGCCATGAACGGTGGTGATCAAGGATCTAAAGTTGAGATCTGAAGGCGCAAGTGCCAACACGTGTCATGAGGCGGGACAAGCGGATATGTATGGTGATGATGAAGGGTGGGGAGTGATCTGACGGCAGGGGAGTATGGTGCACGTGGAGAAGGTGAATCCGTTGGATCAGAAGTAGATCCAACGGCCAAAAAGCGCGGGCGGATAGAGCTAAGGGGAGCGGGCCACGTGGCTCACCCAGATTGGGCCACGTGGCCCAATCAGATTATTCAGAGAGAATTTTTTATTTTTGAGGGTTAAAATGGTCGAATTTGAGAAAACTCAAAACATGAAAGTTGTAGATCTTGGCGAGATCTACAAGTTTCATGTTGACCAAAACTGGAGATGAGATCAAACAAAGACCCGAAATATTTTGGAGGGTTTTTATAAGGCTAAAAATAACACAGATTTTTGTTTTTGTCATTTTTTGTGGTTTTTAATTTATTAGAGACTATGATAATTACAGGACATTAACTGGGTTTTTATTGACACAAATTTAAGCAAGGGGGTTAATAATGGGAAATTATGATGATGAAATCGAGTTTCATCAGAAGGTTGCAAAGTTAAAAAAAAAAGAAAAGAAGAAAGAAGAAGAAAGCCGCAATATTTCAAGGAAAAATTGGCAGCATTTGTTTGGACCCTATTTGGGTCAAGTTGGAAAAAAAGAGGCACGTATAAGAAAAAGTCGTACGCAAGCGAAAAAAAAAGAAAAAAAATCATACGCACATTAAAAAAAACGAATGATTTGAAAAGCCGGAAAAAAAAGAACGGTTTAAAAAAAAGAGAGAGACGACTTAAAAAAATGAAAAGCCGCAATGATTTTGAATATCCATGTTTTGAGAAGTCGGAAAAAAAGAATGATGAAATCGTCTAATTGATTATTTGTACCCCCTATCTATCTTGTCTTCTCCCAACTTTGTCGATGTCATTTTTCAACAAGTATGGGAGAAAGGGGGAGTGTTGTTTAGAGTCACAGGTCTTCTTCTGATATCAGATTCTCCAGAGGCCAACCAGTTGTTCAGACTCTACAGTTGATTATTCAGACTAGACGATTGTCTTCCGATTCCTCTGTTTCAGACACGCACAAGGTTGCGGTTATTTTCAGATGAGCACAAGTATGCCATCAATTCAGAGGTCCCCATCTTTTCATGTTGTTTGGCCAGAGTTTTCATTCATGTGATCCATAGGGACTCCAGAGTAGAGGACCATTCCCTGTGCCATGTTGGCAAGGGTTTTCATGTGGTATCAGAGGTACACCAAAGCAGTGCACCATTCTCTGAGCCAGATGGGAGAGACCCCGTTCTCCGACGAGGAGACTTAATTCAGACTCCATTCTCCAGCGATCGTGGACTCCGACGAGGATTGCACAGCCACGGCCTTTTTCAGTTCGGCCCTTTTCATAGATGGAGCAGTTGTCCAGATTATTGTGGCAGGCCAGAGTACTCCAATGAGGAGACTCATTTTCCAGTTGCAATGACTCTGACATACGTAGTTCAGAGCACATGCTCTCCTACAAGGAGATTCGGAAGACTCACACTCCATCCTGTTCGTCCTCCTCACCTGTACGGCATGAGAAGCAACGTCCTCGACTGCAGCAATGTGCGCGTTGGGTTGATATTGTCCGTAGTGTCCTGTAGCGTTGAGTTGAGTTTCTTTCTGTTTGTCCAAGCTGAGCATTGCATGCTCCAGCTTGAGGGGGAGTGTTAAGAGTATTTGATAATGCGTCCATTGAGTTGTAGCAGGGTAAATGGATCATGGAGAAGATCCATTTACCCCATCCAGTATTTAGTCCCACATCGTCTAGTGGTGGGACTTGGAGGCTCTGGAGAGACTATATAAGGAGCCCCAGACCTCATGTACTCATTGAGAAAAGCAATACATAGCATGCCCCTTTGAGGGCTTCTCCCGTGGTTTCATCCCGCTCTTCACGGAGTAGGGTTTCACATAAAATCATGGTGTTCTATATTTGATCTTTCTTGTTCTTATTGCTCTATTTATCAATCGCTTCCACATTCTTCATATTTTATAACAACTTATCACAAGGTTCATGATCAAGACTGTCAAAATCCAGTGACCCCCAATCACCAAAATTAACTTATCTTGATCAATTTAAATCCAAAAATTGAAAAATCAGTTTCCTAAGATTTCCGATTTGATTTATTAAAGAACCCAAGTGATAACTCACGCATTTCTAGGCGCATCAAAACAGTTATTAGCTCATTAATCACGTTTAGATCTGTTGTTTCCGCAACAGTGAATACATGCATATTCAAAAGGCCATATCTTGAGCATATGAAATCCAAATTTCATAAACTCAGATCCTATGGTTTCATTATTTAATGGGGAACAAAATACAATTGTAAATTTTGTGTTTAAGTAATTTAAACAGTACTGAAAATCTCAATAAGACAGAGGTGCAAAAATTGAAATGCGACAAAAACTTTCACGACCCTTTCAAACCCAAGTCGTCCTAGGTCTATGGATCGTATCCAAAACCTTTTTCAACCTGGATCTGATACCACTTGAAGGATGTTGAGAATCCTCAAGCGCATCACGGAAACGTGTTGATCGCATCATACGCAATCGGGGCTACTAATCGCACTAGTCGCAAGATGCAACGGAATTTTAAAAAATTTAAATCTAGTGATGAAACCACATGATCACGAGAACATTTCTCGGATCATTTCATCAAACCACAAAGTATAAGGAATACCTCTTGGAACGTGGTTGTAATCATGAGATCCCAAAATAAGAGACCCTCCTGTCTTAAGTCCGATCCACGAAGAATGCACTTGCGAGGAATTGATATATTAAATGGATGCTAATACTATTTTTATTAGTTTTCTGAAGCTTGTATTAAGGAAAATACCACTTACATGTTTATTATCAAAATTTATGCTAAGTCTTCAAACTTATCTTAACTTTCGAATTTGAATCTTGAATAATTCTTTTTTATTCACAAAATAAAACATTAATTACCATTTATTTTAAGCTTTAAAAATATAAATCAAACAAAGGTACACATTTTGTCTACTACTATTTTTGTCATTATTTTTTTAATTGTTGCATACATATGTTTACCGTCAATAATTATTATAATATGTATACTGCTCCTTTACCTTAGTTTTTAAAATAAGTTTGTAATTTCAACTTAGTTATTTTAGTCTTGGCTCTTTACTATAAAATTTAGATAGTTTCTGTTAAATACTTTCACTAAAGTTATTTTATTTTTCATTCCTTACATTTATAAACTTTAAAAGAGAGAGTATAAGTTTGTATAATATGAAATGCTTACAAGGGCATTCATAGCATTTTGCTCTAGTTTGTAGTTTCCAATAGGTACTTCAATTAGAGGAAATGGATCCTACTTCATGATGTAGGTAACTTACCTACATCATGCTTATTTTTCCCTAATTTTTTATTTTTTTGAAAAATACTTCCGTGGATTTTCACGAATACATATCTCTAATATGTCATTCAAATTTTGTCAGAAACAGAGACTCTTATTACTTCTATCTAGAACATGTAATTTTAACGATCTTAGATTTACTGTAAATTACATGTTCTGGAGGGAGGGCATATGAATCTTTTTTTCTGATAAAATTTGAACAACATATCAGAGAGGGATTTAGTTATAAAAATCTATGAAAGGATTTTTCAGAAAAATAAAAAATGGGAGAAAAATAAATCCTTGATAATTAAATCTCATTTAATTATCATGGATAATTATTCTCACAATATGAATCTCATTCATATTATGCTTGATCATTAAATCTCATTTAATCATCAAGTCCTTCTTGCTTGGACATGTAGTTCATCAAATGAATTATTCTTGAACCCCTTCAAGAATAATGTGCTTTCTCCGCAGATACTTGGTGATAAGGACAGGGCGATTGTATTGTTCCACGTACAGTGACTTGGATGTTGAAATCTCCTCTCAAATCCAGATCTTACGAACCTCCCACAGATGCTTGATTAAATCAAGACCGCAAATCTAATCTTCTCATTGCATCTGAATCTCATTCAAACCAATGTCCAACACGTGGACCAAGATCAGATTGCTTCTCTACTGAGAGGAGTCACTAAAATCCAAACATGTTTCATCACCCCCTCGGAATGGAAGCGTCATGGTTATACAATTGTTTATGATCACGTCACTCTTAGGTATTCCCAATACCTGTACATCCTGCATACTGGAAGACCCATGGCCAACCTGAAGATTAAGATCAATTTTACATTGTCTTCTTCAGGGTTTGATCACTAAGTTTCCCAATCTGGTCATTGGGAATCGGTATCGATCATATGCTTTCCCACAACATATATCATACCTTCAAATTCATGTCATGCTTCCAAAGCACGACGACCATGCATGGAATTTGATCGGTCCCAATACCTCATGAGTGAGCTCATGTCTTCCGGTTCATAAGTGAACCTGTATGATCCCTTTGAGAGATCGTATTGCTCATATGCCCTTATATGCACACCAGCTCGTTGGTGTATAGACCTTGGTTAGGCCATCAACCTATCGGTCTGCCAAATGTACATACTCAGACATATAGCAATACATCTGCCTCCAGTCAGAGGATGCGTGCCTATGCTGTGACAGCATTCAACATAGGACTTAGGTTATCTCGATCTCGTTAAGTCAACCCATTGACCTAACTAATCTGACACCTCCGAATCACTATTCTCATGCAGAGGACCTACATCAAGTGGTCGGTCAGATATCAGCCTATGTGAGAAAGGATTGCCATCTTTTACTCAGGCTGGAGATCATCTCTTAATAATCATTTGACGGTGCTTGATGAGTCCTCCATCTAACTCCTTAGATATTCATCCAAACACCAGCCTCTATGATTCATTTAATGAATCAACAGCTATATGATCATCAAGATGGCCACGGTACATAACCTTAATTGTACAAAGGAACCTATTATGCAAATTAATTATTCTTCATTTCAGATTAGGGAATAATATCTGCAATAACATTTATTGCATAATGGCTCGCCGTGGGCTCCCATGTCCAACAATCTAGGAGGGGTTTACTTAGTCTATTGAGTATAATATGTGTTTCAAGTTTTATGTAAAACAAGCATTCCTAACATGTCCATTTAGAATGGATTAACTTCAACAATTCTAAAACCATTAAAACTTGATAATATTGATAGATAGGATAGAAGTGTTGAACTAAGTTAAATACGACATAAGATCGTGGTGATATATGGTGATCTAAATCTCCGAAGGTTTCATTCAAAAAATGGAAAACAATGAAAAATGCATGGATGCAGCTAATCGGCTAAACTCGTCGGTTCAACTTCCCCAACCCCGTATACGAATATAATATTTAATATTTAATGTATATTTACACTATATATATTCCTTATTTTAGTTTCGAATAAGTGGTTTAGTATATAATATGGATATATATATATTTACATACTCTACAGTATACGTATTCTCTTTTATTTCCAAATGTTATCTCTTTTTGTTTTCCCATGCTTTTATATTTTTGAATTTTTATTCTTTTATTTAATTAATATACATGGTGTATTTGCAAATAGGGCATGAATTAACTTAAAATGCTTTATTTTTATATAAAATGGTAGAATCATGATTCTATACTTTATACACAAATATATTCTTTTTTCTCTCTTATTTTTATTCTATCTTTTAATAGTTTTAATATGTTAATTTATTCTTATGGTGTATAGATGCATGAATTCTAATAATACCCAATATATAGAGATGAATGCTAATGTTTAGTATGATTTCTGGCTCAATTTTCGACTCTAGGACACATGAAAGACGATTTTTGTTATCATTTGAAATATGTTAGGTAGTACATTAGTGTCGATATTGTTTTCTTTAAATCTATTCCCGTCTTTTGTCATTCTAATACTCATGCTCCTTCACATGTACTCATGAGTGTCTTTTTTTTTTCAATTTTCTTCTTGAGCCAAAAATATGGATTTGAATTCATTATCACTAATGCATTCCCCCATTTAAGCCTATGGCAATGCCTCCGCTACATAATTGATCCCTCAAATGGAGCTTTTATAGACCGATGTTCTATTGAATATATGGATCTTAAGGAACAATTACTTCTCATGATAGTTATGGATTTAGTTATTTAGATTAGTAGCCTATTTCTCATTGCAAAGGCAAGAGGTGGACCACTTTGCACCATATTTCTATTATTTTCTATTCGTATATCATTGGATTGACTTCTATTTAGTTCACAAAGGCCTTGTATGCTATAGAGCTCCCTACTACGTATGTTGAGGTCACGCGTGACTCTCAGCAGCGTTAGGTCATGAAGGAGGAGACGGAGGCTCTACTTTTATGAGATATATGGTAGCTTCTCGACTTGCCTACATTATCCAAAGTTGTTGGTGTTTATAAAAATACAATTCAGATGATTCTATTGCAAGATACAAAGCCCAAACCAACAACCAATGGTTCTACACAAACTTACAAGGTTGAATTATTTGACATATTTCTTCCCGGTTGCATGTTTTCCTACAATTCTGATTGTGGTGTCTATTACAGTGTAATTGGAGGCACCTTCATTAGCTTGATGTGAAGGGTGTCTTTCTTTCTGGTTAACTATAGGATGTTTCCTATATCCAATGGGTTTGACACTCGTAAAAATGCAAAAAAATGTCATCATTTCTCTCGCTCTAGTACATAAAACTAGTATAGAGCTATGGCATATCCAACAACAAATTTTGTTTGAATTCCAGTGTTCTTATACTCTCATGTTTCTTGAGCATACAAAACATGTTAAACTCAATTATCGTTATACCTAGATTTGATTCAAAGAGGATTATTGTGCATGCTTAGTATGTGGCTTCTTACGATCATGTCGCATATCTTCGCTCGGTTTTGAGATGTGGTAGCAACTGGAACATAGTCTACATGTTACGCTTCGACTACATATTTTCGCTCGATTTTGAGATGTGGTAGCAACTTGAACATCATCGACATTTTATTCTCTAGCTTGAGAAAGCCACTGGAGCATCTCAAGAAAGTGTTAGTGTGAGATGGCACTTTATGCTCCTTGCTCAATTTTGAGGACATGTTTGAGGTTTACTTCAACTCAAGAGAGTGCTAAGAGTTGTTCTCTTGCTGATATATAAAATCCCATCTATAGCTGGATTTTCCCATCTCTCTCCCTAGGTTGACACGTGGATAACCCCATTGTGGTGGAAGTTCTCATGCGCTCCCATTCTCTCTCCATGCGCCATTCTCTCTCTCTCTCTCTCTCTCTCTCTCTCTCTCTCTCTATCTCTCTCTCCTATCTCCCCCTCCAACTCTCTAATTCCCGTGTTCCTCCTCTCTTTCCACCAATTCACATTCTCTCATTTTCTCTCTTTCTAGATTTAGAATCATAGCAGTATTAATTAAACAAAGGCAAAACAAACAACATTAATATCATTTATAAGATTTGAAAAATGTCGATTATATTTTTCTTTTATAACTACTTTTGAAAAGCTAGACTGTACGTTATGATTTTTTAGATTTTTTATGCATGATAAGATAGTTCATAAAAAATAATTCAAATTAATAATGCTCTATAAAATAAGTATGTGTGGATACAAGTTTATTAGCTAATTTTATTATTTAAATATCATGTATCAAGATGCAATTTTCTCTCTGAAACCTTTTGTTATATACCTTAAAATGAAACTTTTACATAAATTAATTTACTTTTTTATAATATTAAAATTATTGAACTACAAAAATATAGTTGTAATTGTAGTTTTGATTATTAACCATATCTTTAATAATTCGGAAGCGTATACGAATATGGATGTCAATGGAAACAATGGAGTATCGGATACATAAATAATTGTCCATTTGCATTCTAAATATTTTACTTGTATATTTTTTTAATGAAAGATAATAACATATATAATTATAATGAAAAGTGATTCATATATATGTTACATGTGTAAGTGAAAATGTAGAAGGATGTTTATCGATACGTCAAACGGATATTTTGATTAAAAATATCTTGCATATTATTATCCAAACTGTCATGTAATACAAACTTAAGATTTATTGTCACCATTTGACTAGTAGATATGTGTGCTTGCTTTAAATTATATTTTTGATGAACTTTGTATATTTTAATAATTCTAATATATGGAGCTAACACCTAATACTTATACACATGGTTCGAAATCTCAATTCTAATTTCATTCCAGTCCTCGGAAGTGATAATTTTGATGAAATTTCAGAAAATTTTGATTGTTTCGATGGAAATCTCGGAAATGGCTCAAAAAATCGAGTTTTACCTTTTTTCGCAAATTAAACTCATCCAAGTAATTAGAACAACAATAACTTGCAAGTACACACTTATATTACACATATCGCTCATCTGTACCCTTTATATTGCATATATCGATCATATCGCTTTTAATGATGATTCCTGGCTGATAGATTTTGGAAATGGAGTTCATCCAAGTTCTTAAAAAAGTAAATAAGATACAAATATACACTATCACACATATCAATCATCTATGACCCTAATATCATACATATCAATCATATCGAACATATCATTAATAATATTGATTAATAACTGATAGACATTGAAAACGGAAACAAAGTAGCTAAGTTTACCACACTTATAACAAGTCTTTTGTTCAAGCAAATAGATAAGATATTTCATTCTAAAATGTAGATAATGATTAATGAGACAATGTCATTGTATATTATAAATATACCTCTATATATTTAAAAAATATAGATAATAATTAATGAGGCAATGTCAACAACCACAAGGCCAAGACATAAGCTTAAATTATATAAGAAAAAGGGATTTTTACACCCATAACCCTGAGAAATTTCGTAATAACATTCATAACCCTGTATAATCGCAAATTACGCTTAGGACCTTGAATAAGTGTGCCATCTTACATCCATAACCTTATGTTACTTTACTTCATTAACTCAACCATATGATTGAGTTAATCAAACCAATCAACGATCTAATGGTTAAGATTAACCTAAATAAAAAACTCGATGCCTTTCTCTCGAGCCCACCTGCAAAAAATGTGGCTTTAAGTTTAGAATTGGGAGCTATGATAGGTGGTCGACAATGGCCGACTGGCTTCCACGCTGCAGGAAGAGGGATGGTGGAGGACAGCGGCGAGGGTGGGGATCTTGCATGCGGAATGATGAAGGAAGTCGGCCGGGTTCGAGAGGGGAGCCTGCAGCGATGGTCTCCTGCACTCCGAAGGTCGGGTAGAGGGGTTGACCAAGGCGGTTCCGTAGAGGGGAGGGGGTGGGTTCCGCAGGGGAGGGGGTGTCGACCAAGGTGATTCCTTGCAGAGGTTGGGTTTTGCAAGGTTGCAAAAGGTGGTTTCGCAGGGAGGGGGCTTGCAGGGGTCAACGACCAGGGGGGGCTGATCGCAGAGCTGCGGGTGGGGGATGTCGAGAGGGTTTCCGGGGGGGGTCGACGGGCAGGGACCAACGAGGGGAGGGGATGCATGGGCAGGGACCGGGGAGTGTTTGCATAGGTGCAGCCAGTTCCGGAGGGGGTTGATCACAGAGTTGTAGGTGGGGGATGTCGAGGGGAGTTGCAGAGGTTGGAGGTCGACGAGCAGGGACCAGCAAGGGACTGAGGGGTTGAGGTGGGGTCTTCCGCAGGTCGACGGGAAGGGAGCGGCATGGGGAGGTCGACGGGCAGGGACCGGCAGGGGACCGACGGTGACAAGGGTTTGCTCATAGAGGTCGACACTGGGGAGCTTGCATCGTTGATGTTATGATTTGCAAATAAGAATGAGTAGTAGGGGTAATTTTGTCTTTTTACAAACAAAAAGTGTCAAATCTAAGAGGCTTCTCAAACAGAACATAACACAGGGTTATGCCATGTAAGAGTTAAGCATTACTCGGGGTTTCTCATGTAATTCGCGATTATGCAGGGTTATGAATGTTATTACGAGATCACTCAAGGTTATGGGTGTAAAAATCCCTAATAAAAAATATATATAATACAATTAAACATACTTATATATTTATAAAATCCTAAATTTCGATATTTCCTAACATATTTACCATATATATATTATAAACATGAGAACATATAATATCCTTTGCAATATTTGCTTTGAATCCTAACTCATATTATCATCCATATACAATGCAACGCTAATTATGACATCCATCATATATAGATGCTTTGAATCTTAACCGTCGGATTGTCAAATCTGATTGAAGAATCATTGTATGCACCCTCTCTATCGCACCATACCCTACCAACTTGAGGGTCTAACTCAAGGACATTATAACAAATTAGATTGCTAATAACTAATATTATACTTAAGATATCATAATTATTAATATATAAAGTATTAAAAATTATATATTTCCCTTAAATACTCATATATAACAAATTAGTTTGCTAATAACTAATATTATACTTAAGATATCATAATTATTAATGTATAAAGTATTCAAAATGATATATTTCCCTTAAATAGGTAGTGAAATCAAGTACACGCATATTAAATATATAAAAATAAGATATTTCGCTTAAATAAGTAGAGAAATCAAGCTCACGTGGATAATATCATGATAATATCATTGATGTACATAGATATCAACAAAATATAATAGATATCGATCGATATCTAAGAAAATTTTGTATTGAAACCATCGATTTCGACCTAGCTCGATATATAAAAATATCATCGATATTTCAGCTCATCTTTAGCCGAAATCCAGAAGAATGGATAAAGAGGAAAGTTTCAATATCCTCGCACCTTCAACAAAATTTCCAGGAATTTAAACCCTGCTTATACATACAATAACTTCAACAAAATTTCAAGGAATTTAAAACCCTGCTTATACATACAATTACTTACAGTATAATGCTACGAAAGATTGTAAATTTATTTTTAATCACATCAATCTTTCCAACAAATAAATCTTACACCTGCAGCCCTCATATTTGTATAGAAGCAACTCTTCCTTCTGTTGTACTTCATCCAACATTTATACACCTGCAGCCCTCATATTTGTATAGAAGCAACTCTTCCTTCTGTTGTACTTCATCCAACATTTATATATAAAGGTCTAGGGTTAGCAGGTGTAATTCAAATCATTTGATTTCCACCAATTTCTCACCCCTCTTCCCATTCACTCATACAACCCTACACAAACGAAAGGTATTATTATTCCCCCCATCAAAACGTCAAAAATTATTACAAGTGTTTTCCCTCCCAACCATCCTTAGATTGCTCTCGCACAGTCAAAGCCAGTAATGGAATAGCACACCAAATCTATTGGCCCACAAAACCATAGGCAGCAAGAACTAGCCCAATACCTAATACACAAGTAGTGTGGGGAGATGATGGTAATTCAAGGCTAATAGTTGTTTTTTTCTATTATAAGTAAGAAGTTTCAATTGTGTAAACAATCAGAAACACATGAGGAACAAAGGAGAGGAGAAAGATGGAGAGGGCTGGTTAGATGCAATCCTACCATGGACAACAACATATTCACAAGACATACATACCCTTGCTATCATCAAATTTAGGTGCACTCTCTTTCAGCCATGCCAATTAACTCCAGTATGCAGCGCCTAAGGCGCTGCGGAGAGGATGGCACCTTGGACGCATAGTGAACCCTTCTTATCTAAAACAGGTATGGCCTGCGAATGAGGGAAGAAAACCGATGCATCACTGAGCGACCTCCTTCGGATCCTACTATCACCACTCCTTGTGATCCCATCAGATAGGATGCGTGAAAGGAAGCATGAGTCATCTGAAGTGTGTCGACTGTCTTTCAGAAAGAGGTCGAGGTTCTTCGTATACTTCTCTGAGCCAACGTCATTGGTTACTTTGCTTGTAACTTCCCTGCTGTTAATTTGTGTCGTTTTGTTGGATGGTTCATCCTCATCAGACCAATAACCATTGTCCAACCCATCACGCATAGCCAAGTCGTCGTACTCTTCATCCGACTTGGTTGACTCCTCGTCAACCGAACCTTCAATCTACAGTTCGAGGTATTTGGCGTCAGTGATAAAGAAATGCCTATACAAGAGAGTTGATCAGTGGCCACAAAGGCAATCAAGAAGCATGACTAAAATATCATCAATCAAATAGCAGGGCTCAATTACAACAAGCAAGTTAACAGCATCACCTGACTTTGCAACACAACCACTACAACCCTCCGATTACAAGTAATAAGTCCAACGATTGGATCTAAAATCAAATTCTAACAGAAATATAAGCAAGAAACTTCAAGATCATAGCAAAGAGAGCTTACTTCTTCATCAATTACTAGGTCATCTATGTCACTGATATCCTCATCCGTGTCCACACATTGAGGGTCAGCCGCTTCTTCATCGCTACCCGAGACAGATGATTCCTCCTTGAGCTGTCAAAAGAAAAAAGAAACAGCTCGTCTTACCTTTTCGTCTACAAATCGACCAGGTATAAACCTTCAGGATTGCCCTGTAAGGCCACCATAGACTACCTACACTACATATAAGAACCATGACTAGGTCTAGTTTTAGCAGAACATCGATTCAGATTGTAGTCCACGGTATAAGACCAAGAATGAAAAGTGGGATAGCAATTGTTGCAGGCCAAAGAACCAGTTTATAGATGATTACTATAAAAGTTAAACAGTTTACGAAAAATGGTTTAGTGAGAGGACCAGGAATAGCTAATGGACTAAAGCTAGTTGAGACGCTTATAAAATCATACAAACTACTATCACCGTGCCATGTACTTGTACAGAGTGAATTCATGAAAAGTCCACAATAAATTTGATTGTAATCCATTATACACATTTCATATCCCAAAATATAAAATCTAAATCCGAGGTTAATTAAGTATAAAAATATAATATATGTATATATATAATATATAGGGGTTAGGGAATCTACACTCGGGTGTAGGCAACTTCTCTACACCGGTCCCTTTTCCCCTCTATTTTTCTGATTTTTAAAAGGAATCTTTGGGTGTACTTAAATATTAAGCGGAATACGTGCTGTTAAATTTTGACTAGCTTAATGAATAAATTAGAAATCTCAAATTAATTTGAAATTTGGATGACACGATGGTGTATATTGTGATCTAAATCACCTACGGATTCCTTTCAAAAAAATAAAGAGGAAAAGGGACGGGCGTACGAAAGTTACCTACACCGGGTGTAGACTCCCTTATACATGTGGGATTTCATATCATGTGAAAGTACAGCAGATAAGAAAACCAGAATATACCTCCTTGGCAGGTCCATCTGACATCCTAGGTGAACTGCAACAAGAGGAATAATATCTGCTGCCAGTGTCTGTCCCATCGCCTCTGGAATCATCAACACTTCCATTATGGCTCGTGCCACCAGTGTCATTAGGCCAAGCACTAATGCCAAAACTACCAAACTGAAGATTAACAGGTTCTGCCTTTCCAATCTGTAATGGACCATACAATGGGTTGCCGATGCATTTATCATTGCCATTGCCTGATTTGGGTTTCTCAGCACCATCAACAGACTCCACAGGCCATGCCTTTGCAACAGTTCCATCTGTATTTACAAGGGCCATCAGATGCCGTGACGAGCCTTTCCTCTGAATTAGCTGGAACATTCCCTTCGAACTGAGAGTGTTAGCAGCACATTGGCTCCTATATTCTTCATCTATTAAAGGAACAGTGTTTGTGGTTGGGTCATAGAGCTGCTCCCCTGCTTCTCGCCTCCGTAGACAACCGAAAACAGTGGCATGAATAGCTGCTACACTTCTGTCAACATTAGAGTTGTTTACCTTGGGCACAAGATGTTTCTCTCCTCGATTACAAAGATATTCCTGAATGGTTCTGATATTGCGAATGTATTTGATGTATTTATTTTTCGAAGGATCTAAGGTCATGTACTTTGCGCGAACAGCAAATCTTTCCATGTGCTTCTCCTCATTTGAGATATAAAGCATGAATGGAATTATAGAAGGATGCCTTTTCATAAGACCCATCTGGCCAAAATACAAATGATAAATCTCCAAAAAAAGGACAAACTTCAACTAAATTAAAGAAAAAAGTCATGATTTTCAAATTTTGCAAAAAAAATACCCAGGTTAGTAGCGACATTTACAGTAAGAAAACGAGTGATCAATGATGATTTTCTCAAGCACGCAGCCAATAATAAAAGATCAAGAAAAGAGCAGTTATTAAGTCTCTAACAAAAGGAGATTAAAGTGATTAAGATACCTACCACGAAATTCAAGCTCAAATGGACACCCTCAACAATAACAGACTCATTCCGATCTTCCCAAGCAGTGATTAGGCGATCAAGACTGTCAATAACCATCTCACTTTGTGCTTTGTAACCTTCAATGGTCATCTGTTTTTTACCTATCAGTTCAGTTCCTAAATCTGAACACTTGTTGGCATTAGCTCGTTCACCTTCACTAAGTTCATCCTTGGTAATCATGACTGAAACCCCCGATAATTTCTTTGCTTTTCGCCTGGCTTTTGCTTCTGCAACAGCAACAGGATCCAAAAACTCCCCCGCATGATATGTTGATGCCCATACAAGAGGATTTTCTTTTTCATTAACAAAACTCCTCATCATATGCCTTATTGAGTCAGTGGATACCACCGTTGTGACACCAAGCCTGCTAGCCTGTATGCACAATCAACACAGGCTTATGCTTGCAAACAAATTGAGAACTTGAGTAGACTTTAATTAAATGATTGCATGTACAAAAAATAAATTCTTACTGAAAAAGGTAAATATAATTTCAACATAAATACAATGTGTAGAGGATATAACCAGCTAAGCAAATGAAGGATAATTTAGTTTTGATGCCCCATTCCGAAATAATTTAACCACAATGGAGGCAACAAAATATGGCAACCAATAGCAAGAATGAATTTTTTTATTTACTGTTGGTAATAAAAATAAGCATGAAAAGGATGATCATGCAAGTGTCCTGTACCAGCAAAGTGGACAATGTGGATTTCCCACACCCGCTAGTTCCACACAAGAGGACAGTGACAGATTCCTTCCGCTCTCTTATTCTGTCAGAAAAGGAAGAAATAAGAAGCAAAAAATCTTCTTGCCGAAGAAAAACATGCATAAAAAAACCAACCGAGGAGAAATATTATCATCCAAAAGGCTCAAAAATAACACAGGTAGTAGTCACCAAGTGAACAATCTTCTTAAAATCTCAATGGGAATCTGAAAATCCAATGCAGGAATTTCTAGATAAGCAAGATAATGACATCAAAAAGATTACGGCTATCCAAAAATATGATTCACTTACTAAGAAAAAGTGACAAATTTCATAAAGTAGAGGAAATCACTTCATTGATGTAGAATAACTACACAAACCCAAAACATAAGATATTTATCATTTGTGTGATTCAGATAAAAGTTTCATGATTTCTACTAGTTATCTTATTCTATACACTTAACCGGGATAAAATACATGGATAGATAGTCACATGTTTAGCGTCTGAATTAAACAATTGTTCTATTTGGACTAGACATTTCAATAACAAAGTGAATTTCCCTCTAATGGCAGAAAGTGGAAATGCCTATCCAAGAGATGGATCAACCCTAACTATTTGTATTTTTAGGAAAAATGGGTATTTACCTTTGGTAAGTGTTCACTGACAGGCTCCATTTATTATCAACCCCTACTAAAACTATTATGTAGAAAGTGCTTAACTGACATCTTGAGGTCACTATTATTGAGAGTGATTGACTAAACAAGAACCAGAACAATTATAACATGAAAGTAACAAGTGAGAGAGGTTGAGTCGCATCCGTACATATGTGATATGATCCTATGAATATGAATTCGACAAATAAGACTAAATTTTTTTAGATAGTTGCTTTGATATATTGTACCCAAGCTCAACAAGATGCAAGGGTTGGTGTTCCTTGATAGTTGTTCGGACTCCAAGTTGGAAGTTCCATGATATGATAATATCCCACTTGACTCTGAATTTAAGAACGTTAGTTTTAGTTTTAAGAACAAGCCATTGCCCCTCTACAATCATCAGACAGCTAATGATCATCTACAACCCATGGATGTTGAAGGCATCCTTGAAATTATCATGGTGGAGATGTCATGGTTGGTCCATGTAGTTTCTTTCTTCTTGCATCCACAACCCAAATATACAAATAGAAGTGCATAAACTGTGGTATAATCTACAATTTTGCAAACATGACCCAAACAAGAGGCTACATAACAGAATGTGAAAGTAATGTGCAAATCAGAAGGATCATGAGATGCAAACCTGCATGCCACAGCAAAGTCAGCTCTTTGATTTGGTCCCACATATTTGTACTGTGAGAGTGCATCACAAACTAAGTCATAAAAGGCATCTCTCAGGATAACAACAGTGGTCTGCCTCTTGTACAACTCAAACTGCACAGAGTTACTTCTCTCTACATGTTTTACAGATAAAGTAGCCTCCTTCGGGACCAAGGGACTGTTCTTTTGCTTGTCATCTGCTTTACCACTAGATTTCTCGGAGATGCTTAACTTTGATACCTCGGCCCCTGATGATGATGGGTCCCCAAATCCATTTCTCGTCACTTCAAATACTCTTCTACTGATCTGACAAATCGAAACACAAAGTCCATCTATCATTATTGTAGAAACAACATCAGCTAATCTAGTGGATGGATAAGAGGCAGAATTTTCCAACCAAGACCCACTCTGTTTCCCTCATGGGGTCAGCGTCATAAAAGTTTGAACATCACATAATCAATGTGTTGAAAGGAACCATCCAACTACACAAGGCAGTGACCGATTAGAGTTACGGTCACCAGGAAAGAAGCACCCACATTATTAAAAAGACCAAAAATCCTCCAAATAAAAGGGAAGGAAATAAGCGGTAGAGGTTTCCAACGTTATAGGTGTTTAATCTAGTAAAATAACATCTGACAGAGATGTCCGTCGTGAATTAAGTTACCATGCAAGTAATAACCAATATGATCAAAAGACAAGAAGCTGATCAAATAAAAAGGGTGTGATTTGATCCGACAATAAACCTCAAGGCATGCAAAAGACTTTTCATCGGTTCCACACGTAGAATCAATCTCGCATTCGACGAATTAAAAAAACCTACCGAAAGGGACACCAAAGAAATACAACAACAAAGAGCGAAAACGACTCGCACGCAAACCTCCCCCCAACACGAACTCACCAACCGCTGAAACCAACAAAAGATCGAATCTTTCCCGCCAAGATCAGACCTTTCCCACCCACCTTGAACGCATGCCTCGCCTTGCATCCCATCAGCTGCAGGGTGCTCTGCAGCACCGGCCTCGTGTACCTAAAGTTGCCGCCTTTGCCACAGCCCCTCTCATCCTCCTCCACCACCACGATGTAGAGGAGCTTCGGCGCCTCCGCCATCGACGGATCGACCTGAAAAGGAACCAAAAACGCAAGGACGACATCAGAACCCCGCGAATGGGCGGGGGGACAGGGATCGATGGGGGAAAAAGAGGGACCTTTGTAGGGTTCTAGGGGGCAATGGAGGCGGTTAGGGTTAGGGTTGGGGGGTGGGATTTGTAGTCGAGGTGGAGGTCCGTTCCCATCTCCGGCGGCTCCGACCAACGCAAGGGAGCCATGTAGGGGCGCCCACGCTTACACGCATCGAGGACTGCAAGCAACACTTGTCGCAGCAACGTATATATGTCTCGCTCCTTCTCTCTAAGGCGTAGAACCGCACGTTCCCCTCTCTAGACCTGGTTATTTGTTTTTGTTTTTTTAATCTTTTTTTAATATTTTCCCCAAATTGAGGGGATTTTGTATATTAGGGCTTGTAGGTTTAGATTTTTGAACCATACCGTTATAATCTTGTTTAATTATACGATTAACCCTGTAGTTTTTGGCAATCTCATTGCAACTTATTCACCCTTGATGTTCATGTGATTAACAAACTGTGTCTTATCTCTCTCTCACTTGTGTTCAGATAAAAATTCTATTTCCTTTTTGTCTGAAACCTTGACAAGGATCTAAGGTAAGATCCCATCATAGAGACATCATCGCCTCCTTTAGAATGCATCATGTGTTTTACGATGTTGACTTGCTCGAGAGTTGTAGATTCACAACATGACCATTGACGGCTACTGTATATTTGCTTTTTGCTTCCCAACACCATTAACTACGCCTTAAAGGTGCGATCATAGCAGTGCTATTTGAAGCTATCCAGTCTTTTTCATCAAAACATGAGCATCTTCAAACTGTGAGAAGTTTGTTACAGAGATTTGTACATAAATTTCCACTACCAACTACACATCCAGTTTCAAAAACTACAACATCAAATGGTAAGATTTTATTATCGATGTTTCCAATCGCTAGATCTTCTTGACCAATCATGACTAATGTAATGCATTATTCAATCGACCACCAGCCAATTTTGTGTGTTCTCGATGTCGCTCTCGTTTAAGAAATCCCCTCCAAGAAGTCCATTGTATCCATGGCCTCTCTCCCCTAACAAGAAGTTCAATGTATCTGTGGACTCTCCCCTTGCATTCATCTTCACCCCTTTCTTAACATTGGCTAATCACATGGATGGCGCTTCTCATTTGCATCAGCAAAGGTGTTGAAAGCATTCTCAAACATCTCCACATTACAAATGTGTTGAGTTTGAGTGCATACAAGTTACGAAACAACTTCACATTGTCCATTAAACACCTTTCTAATTGATTCTAACTCGCATAGCATTGGGATTAGTGGATAGAATATGGCAATGATGGGCAAGGAAGCCATTCTTGGTCATCTTCCCCAAGATCCCTTTGGCAAATTCGAGGTATCTTATGGAGACAAAGACGTTAATGAGAAATTCCCAACCACAATTGGCAACTGATGGCACATCCTCCCCGTTCTGAAGAAACTCATGCCTTCACAGAGCTTCCCCACGATGCATTAGCATTAGCTGTTGATGAGGATGGTAAAGGTATCATGGTCGAGAGGAAACCCTTATAAATCATGGCATCGATATCGTGGAAGATGACAAAGAAGACACGGATGGACATAAGAGAGATGTGGACATGGATGGTCTAGTATGTGTAATTCTTAACATTATTGTTGGATTTACTCAAGATTTGAGCAATGTTTAGAGTTCCTTTTTAGATAAACCATGAGATTAAAACAACTGGAAATGGATCTAGTTGTGGGTCTAGTTGATGCCTTTCTATATAAGTTGTCCCGTTATAACCATCAAGATGTCCTACTATGACCTCTCTTTTGTTGGCATTTTCTTCTTTTTCATTAGGTTGCACTATTTACAAAAAGATGCATGAAATGAAAGGGCTAAATTTATTTTCCTAGAACTAATTTGAGAATTTAATAAATAATATATTGATACATAATATCTAGATAATCAGTTCAACAAAAAATGAGATATGGTTATATTGTAAAGGGAGACAAATTAGTTTTCCAAGCTTAACCAGCTCTCCACAACAAAATTCTAGCAAGTTGTCTTAACTAATATTTGTTAGATTTGGTAAACACTTTTATCATCAATTAGGAAACAAAATAATGATGATAACCAACATTACCATCGAGAAAATGGCCCATTATCTCCATCTTTAATTAAAAAATTATATCTAGAATGCTACTTTTCAACAAAATAATTTTCTCATTCAGGAATTTTTCAAACTTTTTTTATAATTGGAAAAATAGAACCCACCTATGTTAGCATCCCTTTTTGGAAGGGGCCACTACAAATGGGGCAGGTGGGAATGGAGATATTGGGGATTGTGATATTGAAAGCAAGTGGGCCACTAGATGAATCACCGTGACATCATGTTCATATACGATGTGAACTGAAATGTGGTGAAATGTGGAGAAAAATAGTGGCTCTTAGTCGCTGGTGGGAACTACTTCATCTCATATCCTATTCAAGTGAAATTTAAATTGCTTCCTAATTTAAAAGTAAATTACATATAAGTTCTTGAAATATAGATCTGGTTCCAAATTCGTGCTTGAATTTTAAAAGATAACAATATGGTATTTGATCTCTAAGATATGGTTTACTATAGTTTGTGAATAATGTGGTTTAAGGATGGAAAGATAACAATGTCAATCGAATCTCGGTAGCCTAAAATTACATTAACTTATATTTTCAAGATCGGGTATCACATTGTTGCACAATGAAGTTCGGGATCAACATTGAAATCAGGTCATATCTTAGAGACCTTTCAAATAATTTACATTTTATATTTATACAAAAAAGAAATTGCGCACAAAAAAGCACCATGAAAGAAGAAATTCTAGATTGTGAAAGTAAATTTACGTAAGAAGGGATGTTTGTTAATTGACACAACAAAACACTTTTTTTTTGTAAAAGGACAATATATTTTTAGGTTGAGTGTGTTAGAAGAAATAAGGAATAAAGGGATTGAGTAAACTAACTCCACTTTGATGCTAAAACAAAGATGGCGATTTGAAGAATAACCACAAGACTGCACAACATATGCCTAGCTTCCGATAAGACTAAACTTTACGTGAGGATTACTCATTCCCTTACATCAGCCAATTAGCAGATAAATTTTGGTAAAGTACGTCATAAAAGGATGAAGGAATGTGATTTATGTATTTGGACGTCTAGATGCAAGTAACTCCAACCAATGGGACGGTGTCCTTTTTGTGAAGGACATATGTGTTTGATACTGTATCAAATTCACTAGTGAATTGCTAAGCCTAGCTACTCACTGTATACGATAGAATCACATACACTTCCTTTACTAGAGCGATTGTTAAGCAATATTGCAAATGTATAAGAGGTGTTTAGGTATCTGCATCATAGGGTGTGCACATGTCTCTCAATATAAGGCGCAAAAATAAGGCACTTTTGCGAACAATGTTGATGCCGTAAAGCTTGAACAATATAGTCCAATTTGGGATTTTTGATGAAAAAGTAGCCAACTAGTATGAATGAAGCAGACATATTTGGCTTATGTATTTGCAATGTTTTTTTACTTTTTGCAATACCTACCAGAAAGATATATATATATATATATTAGTATTTTTTATATTTTAACTTAATTTTTATATTTTTCTTTTATTTTTTCAAAATGTTCATATTGAATATATAATAAAGTACAAAAGGGTGTAAAATATAAGTAAAAAGAGAGAGGATTTTAATATATAAAATAGTGATAAAAATATAAAAATGGGGACAAATGCTTTTGTGATTTTATTAGTTTAAGTTGTTTAAGTATTTTTTAAAATATGAAATAATTTTGAAAAATAAAATAAAAGGTAAAATAAGTAACCTATGCATATAGTGAGAAAATATTATATTAATTTCACTAAAAAAGTAGGCAGAAAATGATTCAAAAATACTATTTTTAGTATTTTGGTTTTATATGATTCTTAGTAGTTTTTTTGTGTTTTGTATTTTTTTAGAGACGGGTATTGTAATTTTTTTGTTTTTAGATATTTTGAAATGTAGATTTTTTTTTAATTTCGGTAATTACCGAATCGTTTATGAATTTTTTAAGTGCGGAATAATAGTATTGAATTGTGAGTTTGTAAAAATAGAAAATGAAAAATGAAATTTGTGAGTCGTTTCTTAGGTGTGGGAAATCAGAAGATATTTTTATTTTAGGGAATGGTCGTCAAATAATGCTTAGATAATCCAGGGATGCCAAAATTTAGAGAGAAAAAATCTAGAATCCACAAGATTCAATAACTTTCAGAATGATTTTGTCCGATAATTAAATATGATAATAAGCTACAATTAAGCCAAAAATAGCAACAAATTTAAAATAGATGATTGCCTGTGAACTATTACTCTGAACCAGCTATTTCCATTCGAGTAATTAGCAAAAAAAACTTTGCTCCAAAAAATAATCAAATCTCTCTAAGGGTATGTTTGTCTGTTGGGTTGGATTGGATTGGGTTGGGTTACCCTGTAAATAGTAAATTACGAAGAGGATTGGGAGGGTTGAAAGGAAGGGTACAGCAGTGTACCCCAACCCAACTCATCAACCAAACATGCTCTAAGAGCTGTAGCATAATACGTTCGATCCCCGGAAATATCAACAACGTGAAATTCGCAAGGGCTTAAACAATTGAAACCCAAGGGACTAAACGTAAAATGCTAAATAAATTTATTTCACTAGGGTCTATTTGGTTGGATTGGGGTACTCTTGTGAATAGTAAATTGTGAGGAGGGTTTGGAGGGTTGGAAGGCGGGTTACACCGTTGTACCCTAACCCAACCCTGCAACCAAACGCAGCCTAAGGCTCCGTTTGATTGCAAGGTTGGGCAGGGTTGGGTTGGCCCAACCCGAGGTACCCCTCCTTCCAACCCTCCCAACCCTCCTCACAGTTTCATATTCATACGGGTACTTCAACCCAACTCAATCATGCCCAACCCTGCAACCAAACGTACCCTCAAAGCAATCATAAAGGGACAAAAAAACAAAATCCAATAATATTGAGGGCAGAGGCGCGAAAGTTCGCACATGGCGCTTTACAGGAAGTTATGGGACTTTTTAGCTATCTGTAAAAGTATCGAGTGGACTTACAAAAGTTCTACCTTTTCGAATCAACGACTGGAATAATGAGGAGCTGGTCGATCCGGGTCGTTGGTGGCGCTCCACGTGTCGCTAACCCGTACGTCGCATGTTCTTTTTTTTATGGGTATGTTCTTCCTTTTCTTTTCTAGTGCACAACGCATACCACGTGGCAGAAATCTAATGGCTGCTCGGTTAATACAAATTAATGAACAGCCCGTGCTTTGGCAATGTCATTGCTGATATAATGTATTTGTTGAAAATAAAAAAACTTATATTATTATCCATTAAAATTTTAAAAAAACACATTATATATTGAGACACACTCTTCAAAGTAAATACAGGTCATATCCATTTCTATATCGTTTCGATATTACGTCGAAACGATATTTTGGCGATTTTCGAAGCTCTTTTGTGAAGAAAATGCTTGAAAAGGAAGAAATATCGTCATATCGATACCCATATAGGTCTCATCTTGATATCGATATACTATCGATATATCATGATATTTCTTTTCAAGGATACAGCACAACAATGGATGAACATCACTGTATAGATTTTAATAAGTATTGTATCAACTAAAAAACGATATAATGGCGGATGAATATCAAAGTACCGATTGCTTCATTGAGTATATATATCCCTTTCATATAATCACAAAATTTTTTATACATACATTGATATATGTCTATACAATCAGTAATTCAGATATCTATATATGAATCTATTTATAAAATGTAACTCTATGAATATTCGTATAAAAAATGAAGGCAATATCATATCTATATTTGTATCAGCAAAATAATAAAAACCTTATGTCCTTGTCCACCGAAATCGAAAAGTATATTTATATCTGTTTCGAACGAATACGATGTTAGACAGATATCGATATATTGGTTGCATACGTACATCCATGATATATATTTAAAAATATATTAGACATACATTGGTATATATCTATACAACATACTGTATATTGTGTACATATATAAATTAGTTATATGAATATGTTATTCGTATCTGTAACAAAATTAGTGATCATGGCCATGATCAATGCCAAAAAATAGAAGGATATCAATAACTATATTTGTATCTTAAAAAAATAAAAAAACATGTATCTTTATCTGCTACCATAAAAATATATGTCTATATTAATAGAAAATTGAAACTATCATTTCTATTGTATATATAGATATACCAATTACACCTATATACTCAAATAAAATGATTGAATCACACTAAACCAAAAGTTTACATTCAAACCTCGATAGAACATCCAAACTATTGAAGTCGTTGGTGCTATTGTAACATTAACGGCGCAACAATAATTAGGGTGGAACATTGGGCCAGGTCTGACTGGACCTAACCCTAACCCAACCCGCAAAGGTATGGACCCAATCCGAACGTTATGTATGAATGGTCCAGACCCGATTCAAGTGTGATGTACGAATTGCCGGGCCTGACCCGAACCCGATGTACAAATGGGTCAGACATGGGCCCTAATATTTCAATATATCAAGCTCGGGCCATATGCTACTATGTTTTAATAGTTTATGGCCTAACAAACTTTTGCCATATGTTATTACTGATTTAAATTCCGTCATGATTCGATCGCCTGGGAAAGAATTCCGCAAAATCTTTCCAAATTTCAACAATCCACACGTAAATCATATCAGAATCGAATTGAGGGACATGAATTTACGGTCACAATACATCCAATATTTCTTTCATCCATGAATAATATTATTATATCATAACAATACATCCAATGTTCATGTATTGTGGATGAATTATATCAAAACAATAAAATGAAATCAAAGTGCAACTTCATGGGACCAAATAAATAAATACACCCAATGTTCATGTATTATTGAATTAACTTTACCTGGTCAAGTTTGGTCACCTTCTTCAATTCTTTTATTTAATCGGGTTTAGATTGTCTAAATATGATTCGAATTCTTTTATTTGATCGAATTACATTGTTTAAATTGGATTCGATAACATTTAGAAATGACATGAGTGTGGCTCATTCATAATTTTTCAAAAAAAAATATAATTGGTAAACTAGATCTTAAAATACTTCCTAATTTTAAAGTAAGTTATATAAAAGATCGTAATTTATAGATACGGTTCCAAATTCATGCTCGATTTACAAGAGATAACAATCTAGTGCTTGATCTTTAAGATATATTTTTACGATAGTTTGTGAATAATGTAATTTAAGGATGGAAAGATAATAAGGTCAACCAAATCCCGGTACCACCAAATTACAAGTGATTATATTTTCAAGATCAAGTATTACATTGCTACATAATGAAATTTATGATCAATATTAAAATTGGGTTATAGCTTGGAGAACTTTCAAATAATTTACATTTTATATTAATACATCAAAAAATTTGCACACAAAAAAGTAACATGAAAAAAGAAATTCTCAATCGTGAAAGTAAGATTATCGTAAGAAGGGATGTTTTTTATTGAAGAACAAAACACTTTAAAAAAGGATAGGATACTTTAGGTCAAGTATGTTGGAAGAAATAAGGAATAAAGGGATTGAGTAAACTAAGTACACTTCGATAATGAAATAAAGATGATGATTTGAAGAATATCCACGAGATCGCAGAACATACGCCTAACATCTGATGAGACTATACTTCGCATGGAGATTTACTCATTCCCTTACAAATCTCACATAGCAACCAGATTTTGGTAAAGTACATCGTAAAAGGATGAAGGATTGGCGATTCATGTATTTGGACAAGTCTAGTTGCAAACAACTCCACTTATCTACCCGAACATGAACCAATGCGACTATGCCCATTTTGTGAAGGACAAACGTGCTTGATATTGAGTCAAATTCATCGGTGAATCTATAAACCCAGCTACTCAACTGTATATGATAGAAGCGCGTGCACTTCCTTTATCTGAGCGACTATTAAGCAACATTGCAAATGCATAAGAGGAGTTTAGGCCTCTATATCCCAGGGTGGGCATGTGCCTCTCACTATAAGGGACTTTGCGAACAATGTGGGTGTCGTAAAGCTCGAACAATGTAGTCCAATTGGGTATTTGGATGAAAAGTAGCCAACTAGTATTAATGAAGCAAACATATTTGGCTTAAGTGCTGCAATGTTTTTTTTCTACTTTTTACAATACTTACAAGTAAGATATATAGGTATATATCTCAGTATTTTCATTATTTTTTATATTTTATTTTTTACTTTTATTTTTATTCAAAATGTTTTCGAAGTTCAAGTGAGAGCGGACAGAGCGCTCGAAGAAGAGGGAGATTGTCTTGGATGGTGATTCGAATCTTCGACTGCTCATGAGGCTCTGGATTTCAGTCTGCCATCGCTGCTCTAGAAGGCACACGCCTTCCCACTCTCCCTACAGCTTCGCAGTTCCCAGTTCCGGTAGTCAGGCTCTCTACCGTAGTAGCTTCATTCTTTCATGTATTCTTCTCTCAAATATATTAAGAAAACAGATCTGAGAAGCTGAAGCAGAACTGAGGGACGAGGAGAAGGTGCGAGGAAGCAAGCTTTTCCTTCCCTCCTGCCTGACTAATAGCCTGAAATGAGTCCTCGATTTCCTGTTCCACTCTTTCTTTTTCGAGCAAAAAAAAAAAGAAAAAGACTGAGGCTCGCACCCTTCGCAGCTTATAAGAGGCGAGACAAAACCAGGGATAAATGAGAGAGCTCTTAGAAATCCCCACTCCGTCCGTCTTAGCTTCGAAGAACACAAGCCGGTAACGGAAAAATGCATTATTCTTCTATATATTTTCTAAGAGTGGTAGCTAGTCCTTCATAGAGCTTTGACAAGAATTCGACACCTATAATAGTCCAATTCGGCGCCATATTGACTATCATGAGATCCTTTCTTGTAGCCGGTACAGTCATATCTTTTTCCTCGATTCATTATTTCATGAATTTCTCAAAACGACGTTTCGGGCACAACTGGTACATTCCAAAATAACTCTTACTCTAACATCTTTACCCTTCGTCATGAACCCCCTTTCTTTTGATTTTGGATCGACTCAACTAGTGGGAGCGCAGTCAGTCTCTGAAAGACTAGTATATAAGTCCAGGATATTATCTAGTTTGAAGAAGATATCAATATATAATGATGAAATAATGGGTACATATCAGAGATTCGTCATTAAGGATCGCTGTTTCCTCGGTGCCAGTTGTGAGATCCTTGCTCCCTGCGCGCCTTATGCTCGGCTTGCACGGCTCTATCCTCGCAGGAAAGGACTGGGCAAAGCCGGGCATATTTATATGCGTCGAAACTTCTCCTTTATCAGTACGCTAAGTTGGCTTTGTATGTCACCGGGAATCGAGTCCGAGTCTATACTTTGCCTGAGGGTCCGCCTAGACGATTTATTTAGCCCCGAGAAAGGGCTACTTGAGAAATCCACCCAGTCATCTCTTCTAAGACTAGGGCCTTTGACGGAGCTAACTTATATACTAGTTGGACGGCAGTCCGGACTCCGGAGTCCTTTCTAAGAAATAGCCACTATATATCTGGGGCAGGCAAAGCCTGTCAAAAGAGTACTGGAACCTCTCAGTCATACTTTTCCAGACATTTGTAATTCGTGGTCTAATCAGACAACATATTGCTTCGTATTGCTAAAAGGAGAAAAAGCTTGTTCAAGAAATAGGGTATGGGAAAGACTTCCAGAAGTTATGCAGGGGCATCCTGTATTGCAGGGTTGAGTACTACCCCCTACGAGAAGGAAGGGACTCCAAGGAGCTACTTTTCATTTGTGGATTCAAAAAGTATTGAATATATAATAAAGTAAAGAAGGGTGAAAAATACTAGTAAAAAAGATAGAAGATTTTAATATATATATATATATATATAAGAGTGATAAGATTTTAAAAAATCAGGACAAATGTCTTTTATGATTTTGTTAATTTAAGTTGTTTTAAGTATTTTTAAATATATGAAATAATTTTGAAATAAAATAAAATAAAAGGGATTTTTATACAATAATTTTTAATGTAATTATGAGATTTAAATAAGTAACCAATATATAGTGAGAAAATACGAGATTAATTTCACTTGAGTAGGAAGAAAATGACACAAAAATATTATTTTTACTATTTTTGGCAGTTTTTTTGGTGTTTTGCATTCATTCATATATAGATATTATAGTTTACGATTTTTAGATACGTTAAAATGCAATATATTGAAATTATTATTTAGCACAAAAATAAAATCAATTCATTTTAACAAATTTTATTCTTTCGACGAATATTATTAGCTATAAATTTATATTTGATTATTCTAATCACAAAGAATGTTGTATTCATTTCTATATTATTACCAATGATATATAAGTCAATTATTATCTATTTGATTCCCTATCTTCACCAATGACATCCAATAAAAAATGAACATTATACATTTACCAAAAAAGGAAGACTAACAATATACTTCATGCATCTTTCTAGTTATGAATATATATATATATATATATATATATATATATATATTAATAATGGCGTTTTAAATTCTATTAGAAAATATTCCGTAAATTATATTTTCCTTTTAATTTTTATAATAAAAATGAAAGTAAAAAGTGCATTTTCATCTCATATAGATAAATTAAAAATTCAATTTGTCAAATAAAAAACGACAGTATAAAAAAGATTTTGTTTAATAATAAATAAATAAATTTAAAAAAAATAAATTGTGTGTAGTAAGATCCAATCCCAAATTTAAATAAACTTGGTGATTTATCGCATCTCTATTTTATATATACACATGTGTAGCACCATAGCTACACGGCTCTTGACATATAGTAAGATTTTAAAATATAAATTAATGGTTTGATGATCTTTGCAATTAATCTCACATTTGGATTCCAACGTTAGATCTTCTGAAATAAATTTTAGAATACTAAATACATCCAATTGAACATTAAATACACTAAATACATCCAATTTCAGAACAATAAATATAGATTAATGGTTTCATTTTGTTTAATAAATCAATTTGTTGCGGAGAATTTTGCATAGATTTCCAATACCAACTATACACCCAGTTTCAAGAACTACAACATCAAATGGTATGCTTGCAATCGCTAGATCTTCTGGACGAATCATGACTTATCTGATACATCACTCAATCGACCACCAAACCATTTTATGTATTCTCGATGTCGTTCTCATTTAAGAAGCACGTCCAAGAAGTCCATTGTATCCACAGCCTCTCTCCCCTAACAAGAAGTTCAATGTATCCATGGACTCTCCCCTTGCATTTATCTTCACCCCTTTCTTAACATTGGCTAATCACGTGGATGACGCTTATCATTCACGTCATCAAAGGTGTTGAAAGCATTCTCAAACATCTCCACTCTACAAATGTGTTGAATGTGAGTGCATACAAGGTAGAAAACAACTTCACATTGTCCATTTAACCCCTTACTAATTGATTCTAACTCGCGTAACATTGAGATTAGTGAATAGAAAATGGAAATGATGGGCATGAAGCCATTCTTGGTCATCTTCCCCATGATCCCTTTGGCAGACTCGAGGTAGCTTATGGAGACAAAGCCATCAATGAGAAATTCCTGACCATAATTGGCAACTGATGGCACATCCTCCCCATTCTGAAGACACTCATGCCCTCACAAAGCTTCCCGACGGTTGACGAGGATGGTAAAGGTATCATGGTCGAGAGGGAAACCTTATAAATCATGGCATCGATATCGTGGAAGTTGTCAAAGAAGACAGATGGACAGAAGAGAGATGTGGACATGGATGGTCTAGGAAGTGTAATTCTTAACATCATTGTTGGATTTTCTCAAGATTTGAGAGTTCCTTTTTTAGACAAGCCATTAGATCAAACACAACTAAGAAATGGATCTAGTTGATGCCTTTTTCTATAAGTTGTCCCCTTATAGTCACCAAGATGTCCTACTATACGACCTCTTTTTGTTGGTATTTTCTTCTTTTTCATTAGGTTGCACTATTTACAAAGAGATGCATGAAAAGAAAGGGTTGAATTTCTTTTCTTGGAAGGAATTTGAGGATTTAATAAATAATATATTGATACATAATATCTAGGTAATTAGTTCAACAAGAGAAAATGAGATATGATTCTATTATAGGGGGTTACAATTTAGTTTACCAAGCTTAACAAGCTCTTCTACAACAAAATTCTAGCAAGTTGTCATGACTAGTATTTGTTGGAATTGGTAAAAACTTTTATCATCAATTAGTAAACAAAATAATGATGAGAACTAACATAACCATCGACAAAATGACCCCATTGTCTCCATCTTTAATTAAAAAAGTATACCTATAATGCTACTTTTCAAAAAAAAATAATTTTCTCAGTCGGGATTTTTCGAACTTTTTTTTATAATTGGGAGAATAGAACCTACCTATGTTAGCATCCCTTTTTGGAAGGGGCCACTGCAAATGGGGACAAGTGGGAACGGAGATATAGGGGTGATTATGATATTGAAAGCAAGCGACCCACTAGATGAATCACCATGACATCATGTTCATATATGATGTGAACTGAAATGTGAAGAAAAATAGTGGCTCTTGTTGGTGGGGGCTACTTCATCCCATGTCATTTTCAAATAACCTTAAAAAACTTCTCAAAATTAAAATAAATTACATAAAAGTTCTTGAATTATAGATCTGATTCGAAATTCATACTCGAAATTTAAGTGATAACAATGCAGTACTTGATCTTTAAGATATGTTTTACTATAGTTTGTGAATAAAGTGGTTTAAGGAAGGAAAGATGACAGGGACAACCGAATCCCGGTAGCCTCAAATTATGTTAAATTATATTTTCAAGATCGGGTATCACATTGTTACATAATGAAGTTCAGGATCAATACTGAAATCGGGTTATAGTTTAAAGACCTTTGGAATATTTTATGTTTTATATTAATACATCAAAGAAATTGCGCACAAAAAAGGTACCATGAAAGAATAAATTCTCGATTGTGATGGATGTTTGTTAATTGACAGAACAAAACACTTTAAAAAAAGGACAATATATTTTTAGGTTAAGTGTGTTAGAAGAAATAAGGAATAAAGGGATTGAGTAAACTAAGTCCACTTTGATGCTAAAATAAAGGTGGTGATTTGAAGAATAACCACAAGATTGCACAACATATGGCTACCCTCCGATCAGAATAAACTTTGTGTGAGGATTACTCATTCCCTTACATCACCAACTTACAGTCATATTTTGGTAAAGCACATCGTAAAAGGATGAAAAAATGAATTGGCGATTCATTTATATGGACAAGCCTGGCTGCAAGAAACTCCACTTATCTACTCGGACACAAACCAATGAGATGGTGTCCTTTTTTGTGAAGGACATATGTGCTTCATGCTATATCAAATTCACTAGTGAATCGATAAACTTAGCTACTCAATTGTATATGATAAAAGTATGGGCACTTCCTTTACTAGAGTGGCTATTAAGCAATATTGCAAATGTATAAGAAGGGTTTAGGCCTCTGCGTCCTAGGGAGAGCACATGTCTCTCATATAAGGCACTTTTTGCGAACAATGTTGATGTCACAAAGCTCGGAAAATATAGTCCAATTTGGGATTTTTGATGAAAAAGTAGCCAACTAATGTGAATAAAGCAGTCATATTTGGCATATGTATTCTAATGTATTTTTACTTTTCTCAATCCCTACCAGTAAGATATAAAGGTATATATTTTAGTATTTTCGTTATATTTTAATTTTAATTTTTTATTTTCCTTCTATTTTTCTAATATTTTCGCATTGAATATACAATAAAGTAAAGAAGGGTGTAAAATATTAGTAAAAATAGAGAGGATTTTAATATATATAATAGTGATAAATATATATATAAATCGGGACAAATGCTTTTGTTATTTTATTAGTTTAAGTTGTTTTAAGTATTTTTAAAATATGAAGTAATTTTGAAAAATAAAATAGAAGGTAATTTACATAATAATTTTGAACGTACATAAAATATGAGATAAAAATAAGTAACCTATGTATATAGTGAGAAAGTATGATATCAATTTCACATAAAAGTAGGCAGAAAATGACACTTATTTTGGTTTTACATGATTTTTGGGAGTAGTTTTTTTTGTATTTTGCATTATTTGGAGATATGCATTGTATTTTTTTGTTTTTAGATATGTTGAAATGCAATTTTTGAAATTTGTATAAGTATTGAATTGTTTGTATTTTTAAGTGTGGAATAATATTATCGAGTTGTGAGTTTGCAAAAATAGAAAATAAAATATGAAAAATGTGAGTCGTTTCTTAGGTGTGGGAAATCGGAGTAAAATTTTATTTTACATAAAAGTCATCAAATAATGCCTATATAGTCCAAACAAGGCAAAATTTAGAAAAATTCCAGAATCCACAATTTTCAATAGAGGAAAGGGAGCCTACTTTGCGAAGTAGGTAACCTTACCTACTTCACATCCGTTTTTCGCAAAATTTTTTATTTTTTTTGAAAAATGCCACCGTGTATTTTCATAACTATACTCCTCTAATTTGTTATTCAAATTTCGTCAGAAACAGAAACTCCTATGACCTCAATCTAGAATAGGTAAAATACAACAAATCTGTGACCGTTAAAAAATAACCGTCCGAATCGAGGCCATAGGAGTCTCTGTTTTTGACGAAATTTGAATGACATATTAGAGGGATATAGTTATGAAAATCCACGGTGGTATTTTTCAAAAAAAATAAAAAAATGGCGAAAAACAGATGTGAAGTAGGTAAGGTTACCTACCTCACAAAGTAGGCTCCCTCTACTCTATTGAAAATTTGGCGCTTATGTGTTGCAATGTTTTTTTTACATTTTGGAATACTACAAGTAAGATATATAGGTATATATTTTAGTATTTTCATCATTTTTTATATTTTATTTATTTACTTCTATTTTTATTCAAAATTTCCATATTGAATATATAATAAAGTAAAGAAGGGTGTAAATTATAAGTAAAAAGGATAGAGAATTTTAATATATAAATTAGTGATAAAATTTTATAGAAATCGGGACAAATGCTTTTTGTGATCTTGTAAGTTTAAGTTGTTTTAAGTATTTTTAAAATATGAAATAATTTTGAAAAAATAACAGGGAATTTTATATAATAATTTTTAATGTAAATACGAGATTTAAATAAGTAACCTATATATAGTGAGAAAATACGAGATTAATTTCACTTAAGAGTCGGAAGAAAATGACACAAATGACTTTTTTTAATATTTTGGTTTTATACGATTTTTAATAGTTTTTTTGGCGCTTTGCATTTTTTCAGAGATAGGTATTGTAGTTTATGATTTTTAGATATGTTGAAATGTAATTTTTTGGAATTATTAATTGGCACAAAATATGACAAAAAACTATTCATTTTAACAGATTTTATTCTTTCAATGAATATTATTAGCATTAAATTTATATTTGATTCTTCAAATCACAAAAGAAGTTGTATTCATTTCTATATTATTACCAATGATATATATGCCTATAATTATCCATTCGATTCTCTTTCTTCACCAATGACATTGAATAAAAAAAACGAACATTACACATTTACAAAAAAAGGAAGGCTAACAATATACTCCATGCATCTTTCTAGTTATGAATATATATGTGTGTGTGTGTACATATAAATTAAGAATGGTATTTTAAATTGTACTAAAAATTATTCACTAAATTTCAAATTATCTTTTAATTTTCCTAATAAAAAATGAAAGTAAAAAAGTGCATTTTCATTCCATATAGATAAATTAAAAATCCAATTTGTCAAATTAAAAACGGCAGTATAAAAAAGAGTTTGTTAATAATAAATAAATAAATTATTAAAAAAATAAAATTGGTGTAGTGATATTCAATCCCAAATATGCTAACCAAAGCAACCAAGCATAAACTTGGTGATTTATCGCAGCTCTATTTTATATATACACATGTGTAGCACTATAGCAACACGACTTTTGATATATAGTAAGATTTTAAAATATAAATTAGTAGTTTGATGATCTTTGCAATTAGTCTCACATTTTGATTCCAACAATAGATCTTCTAAAATAAATTTCAGAACACTGAATACATGCAATTGAATGTAGTTTTCTTCCGATTGTCTCATAAAGTCTAACCAATTCCGATTCAGTTCATTTTTTGTAGCAATTTATGAAATTATACATCTAATTTATCAGATTTTAAGTTCGAATTAAATAATTGGATTTATAAAACAATCGTATTTTGCGCAATCTAACACTCGAATTAACAATCAACCACCACAACAATTATATCCGTATAGGGATGAGCATCGGGCCGGGTCGGGCCGGGCCCAGCCTAGCCCAGCCCGAGCCCGATTCCTTTTTTCGGGCTCACGGGCCGGGCCTAAGCCCGCAAAATTTCTGGATAGATGGCCCAAACCCGAGCCCGACCCGCAGTTAAGTGGGCCGGGCCGGGCTCGGGCCAGCCCAGTACTGGTTGTGACCGATGGTAACCACCGGATTTCTGTATTTACTTTAGCTCAACTTTTAGTCATCCTGGCTTGATATCTTTTGCTATTTATGCATTAGCATTTTTGCAAAAAAAAAAATACAGGCAACTATTCAAAGAGAGGGACAATTTATTTTTGAAGATTCGGAGAGAAGGATTTACACGGCACTGATTATTCTTTCTGTTTATTTTTTTAGCAACGATAGAAGCTATTATTATGTTATCAAGAAATCATAAGCTTGGGTTGTAGAAACAACTTATAGCAAAAAAAGTTTGGGAAGGTTGCAGATGACGCACTTAAGTTCACTGGATGAAACAGCAGACAGTGAACTAGTGAAGGCTCCCCAATCCCCATGTAATTCTAAGTACCCCAAGTAAAGGCTCCCCATGTACTGCACTCTGCACTTGAAGAATATAGTGCCAGTATGCCAGAGCAGGTATAAGATGATCTTGATAATGATATCAAAATATTAACGTAAACAAGAAAGCTACCTCTGAATTTTGCTTATACTACTGCACTGAGTAGCAGTTTCAAAACTTGCAAGATTGTACTGTAAACATTCTACACAATTCGCATATGCTTGTTTCTTTTACAATCTTAGAATAGTAATGAATATAAACAATATGGAGAGGTTTTTCTGGGAAGGTTGCTCTTGTGATGGATAACAGAGAAGTGATGGTTGTGATATGGTTGCCAATGTTCGATCCCTATGCGGCCTCCATATGGGTTCATATGGGCTCGGGTCGGGCTTAGGATAGGTCCCTATGCGGGCCGGCCCGCGGGCTTCGGGCTCGGGCCCATCGTTGCCCGAACCCGGCCCAAAATTTGATATGGGCCAAAAATTAGGCCCAAGCCCGCCCGACTATTACTCGGGCCCGGGCCTGGGTCGGGCTTTAGCAGGCCGGGCATCGGGCTGGGCCGGGCCGGCCCTACCCAATGCTCATCCCTATATCCGTATCTATCAATTTTAAAACCGCGAAGTGTTTGGGTGATCAAGAAGTTGATGACATCTAATCAAGATTTAATATAGCTCATACACATGATAAAACAGAGTGCATTGTAACGTCCGGGGCTTAGATTCCCGGTTTGTTATTGAGGAGAACTATTATTGACAACTTTTTGGGTTTGGACTTAGATAGATTCATTGACAACCACGAAATTGCTTAAGCCTAAGTTGTCAAGTAGTAATCCCCACCCCTTATAACATGCTCTCACACTTTTGTGAATTTCAGATGTGGAACTATATTTGGGGTATGGATGTTACAACCTCTCCACTTATATTTGCAACGTTTCGTTGCGACAAGACCCATCACTTACTCCCAGTGACAATGACAGTGACAGTGCGGCCTCGCCTTTCGCCTTAATCCCTCCGACAATGCACCAAACCTTGAGTTCTCTTTCCATACCTCGGAGCCTAAGGCATATGGTAATTCTAATTATTCTCTTATTTTTCTTCCACATTTATCTCCTCCCGATTTCTTAATCCAAAACTCTATCTCTACTGGAAATTGGAATTCCATCATTTAAGTTACTTGACAACTCACATGATTGTTTGATTAGTACTCACAATCAATCAAACGGTCTATATTCGTAATAAAAAATCAATCGATAATTGATTGCATTAATTCAACTCCACAGGTTTGGTAAACAAAAGCCATCCAACTTATATTAGTTTTCAATGATAACTTCGTTGGAGTGGTTATTGAATTAACTATACCTAATCGAAATTTGGTCACCTTCTTCAATTCTTTTGTTTAATCAGATTTAGATTGATATGATTCGAATTCTTTTGTTTAGTCATATTATATTTTTTAAATATAATTCGATGGCATTTAGAAATGACACAAGTACAACTCAGATTCATCGGTTTCTGATATAAAAAATTTGACTTAACATATAATCAAATTAACAAATTGATGGCCAATACATAAAATATTTAAGCTTTTGAAATTTCAATCCATTATTTTATTCAAGCTTAAATTTGTTTATATAAAAAATAATAATAACTTGAGTTTAGTAATTTTATTTGGAGTCGTATTAGCTTGTTAGAGATATACACTAGATGAAAAAGTCGTATGTACTTTAATTTAATCATAGAGGCACATGTCTACAATGTCTTCAATCCAAAGTCAATGCATAGAATCCCTATAGTTCTCATCAATGCTATTCATTACTTGACTTTGTATGTGATCTCTTCCTCGTGTGTGGCATTGTTGACTTTTAATTAGACATTTTCTAATACACTAGTATTATAAATAAATTTCACGCAAAAGATCGTCAAGGACTCGATTAGTCAAAATTTTAAAAAATAATGAACTAGCTGTCCATCAGTCGAAAATTTTGAAAAATAATGAACTAGGTATCCATCGCGACTGATGGACGGCCCACTTTCACTCTAGTGATTACGACAGGTGAATTTGATTAGTCGGCTCTTTGTAATCTTCGTGGTTATGAACTACTATTGTTATTTTCTTCTTTCATGTTATTCTCTCCTTTATGACATTACCATTATGAACAATCTATTCTTAGGTACGATGAGAATGGATTACCAGACCCGATTAACAAAGATGTAACTGATTCCATTTTTATCATCTTTCACCATAAATTTGATGTCAAATCGGATGGATCTCGTTGTTTCTTTAGCATTCCAGACAATCATTTTTTAACAGTAGTAGAATTGTTGAAATCATTTCCGCTTGGATGGAGGCCGCAAGAGTATCTGTTTCACACGAAACTTAGATGACATAATATATGGATATGGTTATGAAAATCCACAAAATCATTTTTCAAAACAAAATGGGAAAAATGAGGTCGGAAAAGCCAAGTTAGCTATCCCAGTGGGTAGCCTCATTTTACCCATCTTAATATGATGGAATAATGAATCGAACAATAAAATAATATAACAATAATATATGTTAAATATCACTAAATTGAGACATCAAAATTTAGAGATGTGATATTTAAATATTATAATTAGAAAAGTCCAATGTGGAGGCTAGATGCCTAGACACATGATTTGTTAAATTGGATTTTTAATCTTATGCTTTTTTAATTTTTTAATTTCACTTTTTACTCTGGACTTTAATTATCAATTAATTATTAATATTAAAAATAAAGCAAATGAATAAACAAGATAGGAGGAAAAAAGATATATGTATGTGTGTACATAAATACAGATCGATAGAAAATCAATGAACATGTAGACTGTAAGGACATTTATGTTATGGATAAGGATAAGAAAATTAGTTCTAATTATTTGTGGTAAAATGTATAGTCTCTGTATTTTTAGGATATATAATGCATATTAAAAATTGTAAACCCAATATATATTTTTCTTCTTATTTTATGTGTATATGGAATATAGTCGAGTATATGTCTATCAAATATCCATATCTATAGTCGTACAAAACTTATACAATCATGTATGTATACATATCCTAAAAAATGAGAACTATATTCACATTCATGTCAAAATAATCTCATTTCCTTTTTGTTATCCCCATGTGCCAAAATAAATACATATCTATCTATGTAACAATAAATATAAAGAAGATACGTTAATTTCACTTATCATAACCATATTCATTAGATTATGAAAATCAACACGTCAAGCGAAAAAATATAAATGAGAGGCTTAAGTATGATAATAATTTTTTTGAGCAGGATAAAATTGCAAAATGGTTGGATAGCATATTAAAAACATGATTTTTAAATTTTTATATACAACTAATTAACTAGAATAACATTTATATTTTTAGAAGTTCATCTACTTGTATAAGAACAAAAATGCATATGTCCAACAGAAATAATAATTTTGAATATGTAGGCTTTATATATTAATTATACTTCAGAAAATCCCAAGCACTAAACCGTCCTACAATGTGCATTTGATATGCAGGTTAGGGTGGGTTAAACTGGTAGAGGATTGTGTTTTGGTGTTTGGATAGATGGTTAAACTGGAGGTGTTTTTGTTGTGATACGATTGTATTGAAATTTGGAAAAGTGAGCAATTATCGTAATGTGATAGTACTGAAGTTTGGAAAAGTGAGTACAAGTTGAATAGTTTATAATTATTATATAATATGATGGTAATATATTATTTTTTATGGAGTAAATTAAAAAATATTTTATTTAATATATTAAAAAAATAAAAAAAATATGGACCCCAACCTTCCGGAACTAGAGATGCAAATGGTTACGGATATATCCGTATCTGATCCGTCACCGTATCCATTTTATACAGATTTTGACATCTGTATTTATATCCGTTTTAAAATGGATACGGATATGGATATTGTTTTGATATCCGCAAACATATCTATCTGTATATCCATTTTCGTATATAAATATAGTTACAAACTTATTTTTAACTGTATATAACATAATACTATACTTCCTTTTATCATATTTATATAATTTTTACTATACAAACCTATCGTATCAAACCGTTTGCACTTTGCATCGCTGACGAGAACGGCACCACAGGGTTTGGATGGCTGAGATGAAGTTAGCCCCTCCACCTGTAGTAGTTTTCCTTCCCCCCCATTCCGCGCTCAAACCCTTTCGAGCCCTAAACCCCATTTCCCTACCTCCCATCACCCGCGATCGTCTCCCATCACTGCCGCTCGTTCTCTCGCATCTCCTCCGAACCGGCCGATAGAGCCCTCTTCCGATGGCGGTAAGATTTTTGTTAATATTGTTCTTACCCACTTTAAGTTTTAATACAAAATTGTTTTTAGCTGAAAATTGGTTGGTACCATCTCAAGAGGCAATATATGCTACAGAAAAGTGCAGATTATTGGTATACGTCTGTTAATTGGTAGCCTGGTAATTGATTGGATGTTGGGGTGGAATTAGTTGTGTTGGATTGTTAAATGAGGTTAGTCGTGTTGGATTGTCAAACTAGTAAATATGTCATTGTGTACGATCGGCAAGCGATCTGAGTTCGGACCTTGCCTCTCTTAATTTGGGACCTTTTGAACCAATCTTTGTAGAAGCATAATGGAGTTGTGTTTACGAGGATTCCAATTTGCAGGAGCATGATGGATACCATGAGATGTATATGCACGTTGGAGTCAGACGAGTCTTTAAGAGGATGTATCAACTTTTGTGCATTTGGTATCTGCCTCCCAACCCAACTAAATAAAAAAGGGAATTGAAAGGTTGACAAAAATCCTAAAATAAATAACATGTCGGCAATACCTTGAACTTAAAACTCGGGATGGGTTAGGAACTAGTAGCTCCAAAGCATGGAAGTGTCGTTCCCATGATACCAACTTTGAACAAGCGAGGAAAAACTCATGAGTATCCTAATTCAGTTAGCAAATAACAGGGAATTTTACTTATGATGAAATAAAACAATTTTAGATTGACCAAAGGATGAATCAATCAAGTGGTTCTCATTTGAAAAATCCTGGGAGAACTAAGGGGGCAGTGATATGAAGGAGCATGCTAGTTAGAGAGTATTAACTCAACGTGCATTTGACATGTATAGATCTGAACAATCAGTCACACAGTAATTCCCGAATAGGGAGGGTTTAAGTTAATCTAAGTCAGATGACTAATACAAGGGCCGTGCGTCGAGAGAAACTTGTGTGCAGACTAGAGAATGCCATACTCTGAAGTAGTCAGTTATACAAGATATTATTTAATGGTAGTAGTTTACCTGAAAGATGAATGCATGTAGCACCATATCTGTCTTGAGATGTTGACAGAGATCGGGAAATGGAGAGTCCTGCTGTCCTAGAATAGTCATGGAAGTAGTAATATACGCTAGTGTATGTATGTTTTTGTTTAAGTTGGGCAATGCTGGCATATGTGCACAATCCAAGAATTTTGAGCAAAGAGGAAGGAATGATGATGCATGCACAAAATGGGGATCAGGTCAAAAGAGAGATTCATTGGTGCTCCCTATACGAGTCTGCAATAGTTTCGTGCATTTCAAAAATCCGACCAAGATCAATTGCAATCTCTGAACACTGGGTGGATATTAGTTACTTAAATGAGGAGTTCATTTATTTGATTAGTTTTTTCTTGTGTTTAATTTTGTTCCGTGTTGTAATCCAATTCTCTCTGTATAAATGGGCTAGTAGGTTTGTGTAAGAGGAAGTTAGATATAAAATAATTTTTTAGAGTTTGCCTCCACCTTTGTCCTTTTCCCCTCACTCTCCTCATGTTCTTCCCCTTGTGTCCCACCAAAACCCAATACTACATGCACATTCTCCCTTTCTTTTCTCGCTCTCCATCATTTGTTAGGTCAATTGCATGGAACTTCTTTGTATGTGATATTGTCGGAATGGAGGTCGTTGATGTTGTGTAGGAATTCACTGGTACTAATGCGTGCTTTGATATACTTAATAGGGCATTGATTTTCCTATTACCAAAGAAGGATGTCTTGGAGAGTATCGAGGATTTCCGACTAATCACTCTCTCTCATGCTATATATCTCATTGTGACAAAGGTCATTGAACCATGTATTTGATCACATCATCTCTCCGTTTCAGTGTGCTTTCATTCATGGTAGACAGATTGCCGAAAGCTTGGTTATGACGTCTGAGATTATTGCTGATTGGAAAAGATGGAATTCGATGTGGGTGGTTTGGAAGGTGGATTTTCCCAAGGCTTACGACACAATGGATTGGTGATTCTTATGGATGGCAATGTCGAGACGTGATTTTCCGGACAGATGGATCTCGTGGATAAAACACTGTGTTACCACGACATCTTATGCAATGCTTGTCAACGGAAGACCCGAGAGATTTTTTTTCAACCGCAACGAGGAGTTCGACAAGGATGTCCCCTTATGCCGATGCTCTTTGTGATTGCAACAGATGTTCTGGCATGTATGGTGACCCAAGTGGTACAAAGTAGGATCTCGTCAGGTTACAGTAAAAATGAAATTTCAATTCCTATGCTACAATATGAAGATGACACTATCTTCTTCATTAAAGGATGCATACAGGAAGCTAGAGGAGTGGCTCTGATCATGCATTTGGGGAACTTTTTGGACTGGTACTAAACCGTAGTAAATCTGTTTGCAGTCCCACTGGGTCACTCGGAGTGGGATGCTCTCGAGTGTTGCTACATGCTCGGCACTAAAAGGGGTTCCCTCCTAATGAGGTATTCGGGGCTTCCCTTGATGGATGGTGCTCCGAAGATGGCGGACTGGCTCCTGATCATTGAAAAATTGGAGAGAAAGCTTGCAGGTTGGAAGTCTTCGATCCTCTCCGGGTAGGGGTGGGGGGACATGAGGTGTTGGTAAAAACAGTCCTCTCTGCTATCGCAATATATTTCATCTCGTCTAGATTACTTCCTGTTAGAGTTAGACATAGATTGGAGGTACTCATGAAGCGTTGTTTTTGGGGAAAATGGGCCAGGGTGGGCATGTCCTTCATCTGGTGGATGGGACACTGTTACATTGCCCTATGACAAGGGATGACTTGGGATCCATCGCTTGGCCTCAATGAATGGAGCTCTTCTGTTGAAGTGGTTAAGCAGGATTTGGGACAATGGAGTGGATCTATGTTGCAGACTCATCAGGCAGATTTATGGCATTGGTGCTCAGTACTTGTTTCCTCATCAGATTATTTCCTGATCGTTGGCTTTCTGGAAAGGGATTACATCTGTGCTCCCCAGTTTCGGGATCTCTTTCGTCCTCGCCTTGGGTATGGAAGTTCTTTTGGTTTCTGGTTTGATGACTGGTCGAGTAATGGAACATACGCAGTAAGGCTCCCTCGCTTATTTGCGTTGACAACCAATCGTGATGTGATGTAGCATGATAATAACTTTTGTGACCAATTATTTTGTTTATGTTATTTATCATTTGTTTTTGTTTATTTTATTTATTTATTTCCCATGTAAAAGGCTCATTATAAAAGGCCTTTTATCCTTTCCTTTTGTTTCCTTCTTTCCCTAATTTTAGGGATTTGTTGCTTGTTTTGAGAGGGAATGGCCTCTATAAAGGGCCCCTTTGTATTAGGGTTAAGTTAAGTTGAATTGAGTAATTATTTCCTCCCCCTCTCTAATTTTCTCTCCCTCCCTCTCTCTCTCTCTCGGTCCCGCACTTCCATCTCCCGAAACCCTTCTTCTCCCGTTCCCCTCTATCCCTACCCTTGCGCCGCCTCCCCTCCAATCGCCTCTCCGCCCCATCTCGGCCAGCGCCCCCCTCTCTTCTCCTTCCCTCTCAGTTTCGCCTCACCTCTTCTCCCTCTCTCCGAGTTCCCTCCACGGCACCCCATTCTTCAGCCGACCGCCGCCTCTCGCCTGCGCCTCGCCCGCCGCCGACGCCGCCTTCCACTCCAACCGGTCTCCCCTCCGCGCCTTCCCATACCGCCACAGGACCCGCATCGCCCACTCATTCCCCCCCGGCTTCCCAGCCTCCTGCCACCTTCCCCCTCTACCAACACCCCTACTACCCTCCTCAAACCCCCGCCTATCCCGCAACCCCAACCCTCACGCCGCCCACTGTCACCCCCCAACCCTCGCTGGTTTCCTGCCGTCTTGCGCCGCTTCTTTGCCCCTCTTAACCCCAGCTACGCGGTGAGTATTTCGGCCCCAACATCCCTGTCTGCAACCAAGCTAACCAGCGAGATATGTGGCCCAAAAATCAGTCCGAAATCGCTGCTGTAGCAGTTCCGGTTCCCCCCAATCCGACCAAATCTGGAACGCGGCTCCAAACTCCCTTGCCGGTTGTGGTACGAGCGTATTTCCACATATTATTCCACTTTATAAAGTAATTTTGTGGCCTGTTATGTTGCTGTTTGTTTGGTGATTTATTGAGATTCCAAGTTCGCAACATCGTTATATTTTTCCACTAATCATTAACTACTAGATTGCCCTAAGTTTGTGGAAGAATCGGTACTAAAACACGAGTAAATAGACGTTTATTGTTGCTGAAATTTGCTTATCGCTCTTCATCTTGTTGATCGTCTTTTTTTTAATTCCGTAGTTTCATTGTCGAGTCGCTATGTAGATCATTGTCATAACGATTTGCATCAATTTGGTATCAGAGCATCACGATCTTGCACCTCACTTGCACTTCATTTATTAATTGCATTAAAAAAACAAAACAAAACAAAACACAAAAAAAAGAAGAAAACCTAGGACCCATGGCCGACAAACCAAGTGCCTCTAAACCTCCCTATAATCCACACCTTGAGTTAACTCTAGAAGCTTTGTTTGCCCAAATACAACACATGAACAATCAACTAAGCACACAAATCGCCGGACTAGATCGTAAAATTGCCGTCGCCCATGAACAAATTGCCACATTAAATAGCTGCGTGCTAGGACCAGACATTAGTGACGAGAACCCCAACAAAGGTCGACGCACTGGCCGGAAACCACACTCCGGAATAGCACTTCCCGTGACTCTAGCTCTTCTACTTCTGACGGACATGTTACCGAGTATCATTCACAGGAAAGTGAAGAAGAAGGACCCAGAGAATACACCCCTTTCATCCCCAAGACTCCAGATCCATACATCTCCGGCTATATACTCCACAAACTAATGGTGAATATCAATTCCCACCACGAAATGGACCCATGTCCGACGATGGATGGGATCGAGGTATCCGTCTCAATGTCCCAGAATTTGACGGAGGACGAGATATCGACGTCTTTTTGGACTGGCTCCAAGCCGTCGAACACTTCTTTGTGTGGAAGTCCATGCCCATCGAACGAAAAGTCCAATTCGTCACTATAAAATTAAAAGGGCATGCGCTGCTATGGTGGGACCGTTTGCAATCTGAACGCAAACGAAAAGGAAAGAGTAAGATCCGCAGA